>OZ026590.1:2912500-3362724 GCA_964020215.1 Aurelia sp. 3 sensu Dawson et al. (2005)
AACAGTCGCATCCGCCCCTCTCAAATTGCCTTCTTTTCTAACGCTGTGCTCTGTTTGTTGATGTCGAAATGTTCTGCGATCTACTCCACTACCCTCTCCTCTAGTAAACCGAGGACTGCCTAGGCCTTGTTCTTCCAACAAGCCACGCTTCTCTTCACTTACTGATGACAGACTACTACTTCGTGACCTAGAAACAGGCTCCCCTGACAAACTGCCACTTCGTGATCTAGAAGCTTGTTCACTTCTCTCGCCTGCTTGTGGTATAGCTCCTTCTTCCCGCAATTTGTTCCTACTCTCGTGCAGTTGGAATGTTTTTCTATGTTCGAAGAGCGGCTGCGATCTCCCGAATGAAGTACTCGCTAGACGTTCGGCTAATGCAAGATTCGAACGACTTCCCACGCCAGAACCTGCTCTATTGCTCTTGCTGCTTGAACGAGCTTCTCTTGCAAAGTGAAACTCTTTCAGCTTCGTTAGCGGGGAACTTCGCCCGAGGATTTCATGCTTACTACTGCTATCGCTAGAGCTTGTCAATGACTTTCGATCGCTTCTTTTTTCAAAGAAGTCTGAAGTTGATAGGCCATTTTTATTTGCCTTTCGGCTGGACTCGGATTTAGTATCATCACTGATCCATCGCTGACGAAACGACGAAAATGGCGAAGCATTTCGGGTCATGTTTCTATCGTCTGTTGATGACCGACTTTCAGGTCTTGATATTAAATGGCTGCTTGGGCTTGATCTCTCTTCTCTGAAAATAAAGGAAATTAAATCATTTCATAGCAAGAACAATTCGACACGTAATGAACCAACGGGTGAGCTAAAAATAGTTTTGGTGTTTGACAGGCTTTATAATTCTTACATCAATCATTTTTGCGCCAATGACATTGCATGAAAGCCCATGAAAGCCACAGCATATACAAATTTAGGCCCATTTCTCTGTTTCCTTTTCCTTTGCAATACCGGGCAATACCAGTTTCAAGTATATATTTTTTGACACTCTGGACAATCGTTTCATCTAATCATGTGGAATAACAACCGATTTAGGTCCATTCCAAACTTTGATAGAGGAATAGTGTTGCAAACATGGAAAAGATGGTATTGGAAACATGTCTAAGTTTGCGCTTGTCGGCGTTTCGGCGTAAATTGATCGGCTCAGTTCGTGGCGGTGTGTCAAATTTGCCGTCGAGTCAAAAGTTGGTGCATATGCATGTAAACGTTATGCCATCTTTATAACTCTAGAGAAAGGTATACACTGCATGACTTCTTTTAAACCCTTCTGTAAGCTTCCAAATGTTCTGCGATGTGGAGATTTAGGCGAAATCAATCGGAAGTTTAATGTCCCTTTTGAAAGACACCTGAGGTAGCTCGTGGAGCATTGACTGAAACTTGCAAACTCATTTTCCAAAAATGTTACAACATCTGTCAACAACTACTGAGCTAGCTTACTGCCATTAGTTTCTGACACGCCACAGTCAACTAGATCCAAAAGAAGACTTACAACTGTTGAATTTTGATGCGAACACAGCCATCCATCTTGGAAATTTCCATTATTCTAAGGAAGCTAAACTTGTGGTTTGTTTATCATGTTCACTTACGTGGCTAAAACAAACCTCGAAAATTATTTGGTATTCTAAAACTAATTCATACAATTTTACTTTAAGGTTATATCTCTGTGACTCCTGGATGACGAGGATTTTGGTCAATAAATCCTTCAAAATCTTTTGATTTCTTCACCATCGTAATTTGGACATAATTTAGTTAATCAATGTCAGGTGGTTGTCCAAGATGTTGTCAATGAGGTAGACATACTACATATGGTCCCTGTTATCACAACAACAAATACTCCTTTATTCTTTAAGTGAATTGAATACACCTTTTCAAATAACGGCCTCGTTTTGGAAATTTTTGAAAATTTCTTGTTACAAAATTTCTGACCACGGATTTAGTTTCAGCACCCCATTGTAAATTTTCAGATCCCTAGAGTATGCGATTTCAATTTATGGCGATAGTAAATTTAAGAATTTATTTGGGATTTGACCGTGAAAATTGTTCGCTATCACTAAGATCATGAAAATTTGCAATTAAACTAAAATTAGGGTGCTAAATGTGAGTATGGGGTCAGAAATTACATATTTTGTTTTGTTTTGTTTTTATTGTTCAATTTGTTTTGAGTGGGCTTGTCAGGATTTTTAGCTACTGAAAGATAATTTAGGCCCACTGTGCATGCCGCATCTAGGCATGGGACCCCTAGTTTAACGTTCCTTCCGAAGGACGACGACGGAGTTTGACCTCACTCGAACGAGCTTAAAGGCACACTGTCGTGGTGCTGATTGGATAAACAAGGCAATCAAGAAGAAAAGAATTAGGCAAGGTTCAGTAATTTCGCAGTACAGTGAAATTCACGAAGATGATAATGATCTGATTCCCTTTATTCTCGAAACAAAGGATGATCCAAGAGCATAAAGGCTTGGTAATTACTCAAAGGCCAGAGCTTTGTTTTTGATTTCAACATCACAACTAGACAATCACAACCAAGACAGTGTGCCTTTAACTTCAGTCACCTGACAAAAAACTGTATAAGCCACTCACCCCGCAAATTTAATAAGCAGTGGGAATCTTGTAAATAAAAGAATCAGGTCTTTGAAAATAACAAAGCGTTTTACCTTTATGAAGAATGGATTTCACGCCTCTGAACGGACTCAATCAAATTAAGCAATCAGAGTGTGAAATCTATTTTTCAGAACCGGATATCGCCTTGTCTTGTCAGAGACCAGCTTCATTTGTTTAACAAAAATTCAGACTGCGTTCACACGATGCCGGCACATTTTGAAAAAGGTGAACAATGAGACGAATAGGCTTCCCGTTCACACGAAAACGGCACATTTTTTGCAGGCAGATTCTGAATACGGAAATCTAACCGACACATTTTGAAAATGGTATCGTGTGAACACTCGAAGATGACGAAAACGGAACAATTTTGAATGCTTTCAGAACGAGGTTGATCGATTTTCTATGTGCAGGTAAATTTCTTGAGGTAATTTGATTGAGTTCTTTGGCATTGGCAGATTTCAACAAGTTTGTTACAGTCAAATTTCCTACCGTTTTTAAATCATTGTGTGAGTGCTAGCTCAAATTTTGCTGCCGTCACATTTTTTCATCTTTTTCACAATTTGCCGGCATCGTGTGAACGTAGTCTCAGCCAGCCTTGCTCAACAAGGGCAGATTTTGTAATATAATAGCAACAGTCGCTCTAATGTACACCTCAATTCAAAGCGATTGGCGACTGCAGACAAAAGAAATTCTCTCAGCCAGTAAATCAAAACAAACATAGCCGCAAAACTTGCCCCGAAACCATTAGGGCAAACTCTTGCCTTGTGTAAGCGAAATGCGACTTTCAAGAGAAGTTGTATCAGTGCTTATAACGAAAGAAGAAGGGTAAATCATAAGTGCTGTCTTTGTTAATTTGATCCAGGAGCTGTGTGGTAATTGTTTCATTCACAGCCCAAAGTACCCGAGAAATTATAATGCCTTCTGCTCGGCTTCTGAATCAAATTAATGAAACCCACGAGATAGAACTTTGGATTTACCTTTCTTCTTCCTTATAAGCACAAAGCTGCTCTTAAAACCACCCTTCGCTTGCACAAGGTGGGGACTTTGCCCTACTAGTCTGGGACAAATTTTGCGGCCGTGTTTGTTTTGATTTACTCGTTGAGAGAGTTGCCTTTGTCTCCAATCGCTAATTCCTTTGAACTGAGGTGTCAATTAAAATAATGATGCTATTTCATTACAAAACATGTCTTTGTTCTCCTGGAGATGACTCTTAGACTTATGACGATGAGTCTCTTGCTTCCCTGTGCTCCTTCACTTGATGATGGCGCTTCAGTCAACAGAGACTCATAATATTACTCTGAAAAACCTGGCCCTATTTAGGCCTAAACTTCGCGATTCTTACAGTACCAATCAGATTGCGAGATTTGTGAATTTCTATTGTTACGGTGTAAATGTGATAGAATTTTTGCTTCGATTGAAGAATTGAAAACACTCCCACGGGATTGAGATTCGAAGCTGTGATTTCACCATAATTCCATTGATGATTGAAGCAGATAGGGCCAGGTTTTTCACTCTTTCATTATGAGTCCCTCTTAAGAGCAAGGTTTACCTCAGGGATACAAGGGACTTATCGTCATAAGTCTAGATGACTCTTTCATCCTCCCAAAGGGATAAAAATCACGTGCCAAGGCATGTAAATGTCATTGCTGCTTGCTGCAAGGTAGAAAAATTACTCATGATAGTTTGGATGTTTTGGATGGTTTCTTGAAGGAGCTTCATTGAGAAAATCCTTCACATTTTCAGAACGGAGTACCCCATTCAATTCAGGTAAATTTCGAAATTACTTTGAACAGGTCCACTATTGAATAAAATACTTGTCAATATTGTTGCCTTGAAATCCAGACAGCAGTGGCCTTTCAAAGCACGATTGTTGTCTTACTCATCTGGAAGCAATGTAAAATCACACAAAATTTCAAGTTAACTTCTCAGTTGATATAAACTGCTTACCTTTGTCGAGAAGCGCCAATGCCGAAACGAACCATTCTACAAAGCTCTATCATTGTAAATTTTCACCGAAACATCTTTCGAATCAAGGCAACAAATTTACATCAAGCGTGAGTCTTGAATAATGAATCGATGTGCTACAAATATGATTTCACACAACATTTCAAGCTCTGCTTTTCATTAAATTTAAAAGCAAATTCTTACCTTTGTCGAGAAGCGCCTAAGCCGAAACGAACCATTTTACGAGGCTCTATCATTGTAATTTTTCACCAAAACATCTTTCCAATTATGACAACACATTTTTATCAAACATGGTCATTACCAGAACAGACAGTATCTTTTCCTCCCAAGATGAAAAAATAGATACTTTTGATCCGGATTTTTAGGTTCAGCGAAAAGTGAAGCCCCCACGTGACTAGCTGAAACCTGACTAATTCGCTCTTATCCAATTTTTCATCCTATTTTTATGGAGAGAACATTTCCATCTTAAGTTTAAAGACGGTATATGCAAATTGTAATCTTTAACTAAGTATTCTTTCGTTTAATAAGATCTCACCAGTGTGTCTTTATTTGTGTGTGTAGTCATGTATGGGTGCGTTGTTAAAGTGCTCTTTTGTTTACCTTCAGTATCCGGATAGACATAGATTACGTCATTTGCTAGATAAACCCAATTTTGAGCATGTCACTAGAAGCGATGCTCAAACCGTTGGCCGGAACATTGTCTCAAAACTTTACTTCAGATTTGTCCCCGAAACCGGTCTTCTTTGGGGAATCTTTCCCCTGTTATTTTGCATTCAATCTGGCAGACAATTTTGGATTGATTCAACTCGCTGCCCGAGAGCAGGTACCTCACTCAATAGAATTTAGAAGTCATTTTTTCATGAGGTACTGGGTGAGTCAATAAAAACTCCCGGCGATTGAAAAAGTCCTGATCCCTCAATATCAAAGCAATGATGTTGAAAACTGTCTTGTTTTATCCCCGATATGCCAAATTAGGTTCAGTAATTTATCCGGCTTTAATCGGTCATTACTTCCCGTCGAAATAGAAGATTTTCTGCAGAAAGCTCCTTTCGAAAACCTGCAAAAACGAGCGAAAACAGCAAGAAAATTTTCCTCTGTTCTCCTTCCTTGCAATATTGACTCTAGGATGTGCTCATGTATTTTGTCCTCATGGGAGAATGGAATCCCCCTAAATAAGTTCTTCACACCAGGGGGAAGACTTTTCAACCACCAAAATGAAAGCACGTGCTAAAGCGTGCTGAAAGTCATCGCTGTGAGGTAAACACATTAGGGACTTTGGCTTGCAATTTTGGCACGTTTTTAAAGGTTTCTCAAAGGGATTCATTTTAGAAAATTGCCTACAGAATCTGAACGGAGAGACCAATTTTAGCCAGAAAAATTTCCCTAAAAATAATTGAACATGTTAGCTATTTAATCAGATATTGCAAAATATTAATGCTTATATACGCAGGAAGCAGTAGCCTTTCAAACGCCGGGCTCTTTTTTGACTCACCGGGTAGAATCTTTGTGTATTAGCCAACATAATGTTACTCTATCAAAATTGTCATTTCTAGGACTTGCTACGGGCGCATTACTGAAAAAGAGGCCATCCTGGTTGTGCAACTGAAAACAAGGTTAGGACAACTATTTGAACAACTGACACCCCAGGGGGGGGTACTTCCCTATAAATTCATACGGGGGTGTGCGCCGCAAGGATTTTTGTTACGACCCAATCCCAGAAATTTGGTCCCATATTGATACCCAATCCCAGAATATATGTCAGATATTGATACCCAATCGAAGAAGTAACAAAAACAGTTCGACGTCAAAGGGATAATGGATTGAGGGCTGGGAGCGAGTATTTTGGTTCCAAGTGGCCATTAGAACGAGGTCCTGATCTGAGGACGTTTTTCAACACAAAAATACTTGAAATCAGTTCACCTGAAACTGACCACGTGTTGCTCGAAAATTTATAAAGAACCTGAGTATAACAGTAAACCCCAATCCCAGAAAATTCCGAGTGAAAGTGCACCCCAATCACAGAAATTTTCCAGTAAAAGGATACCCCAATCCCAGAATTTTCAGGCCAAAAACTACCCAAAACTGGCGCACATCCCCGTCTTACCCATAGTGAAGTACCCCCCCCCCCCTTCCCCGGGCTGACACCATAGGTATCTCAACGGATATCATCGCTCACCTACTATCAAAGTCGCTTGGTTGGTTCCTTGATATCACCCCTCAAAGGCGAAAACCACCCTTTCTCTCAACCCTTTCAATTGATAATGTCTCTTCGGTCAGCAGAAAAGTATGATGTAACTCAGAAAAACTTGATCTTATCTAGGCCCGCACTACAAGATCTTGTGGCGAAAATTCAGAAGGTTAGGGAGCTGTCATAAAGAATGCAACAGACGGGGGCGGAAGGGATTTCAAAATTCGCCGTAAAATTATGTAGCCAACGCAAGAAACAGAAACTATTTATGTAGCCCTATAATATCTGCAAAAGTAATTTGATGACCCCAAGGTCTCGAAATGAACTGTGTCGTTTAGAACTTCTTCAAGAAACATTCTGCACTGTACAGAATTCCCTCTCCCCCCCCTGTTACAAGCTTCGCGACAACACCCTAAATGAGTTTCTATCTCCATAGATGTCTGGCTCGATTTCTGCCAATTTCCATTTTTTACCCAAAGTTAGCCTTCACCCTATTCACTTCACGGAAGTTTCTAGTGCCTGAAGTGTAATATGAGATGAGCTATAGATATCTTTGCTGTAGCAATTTTATTTTTGTCGACATGATTGATTGCAAGAAAAGGTTTTATTTTGTGATTTGTACGACAGCGCATGGATCGCAGGAAACGAAGTAATAGTTAGAAATGTAAACGCAAACATACCTGTGTCTTTATCGTGGCTTATTCTTCTGCCTTTCTTGGCTTTCCTTTGCTTCCCTGCCTCAGCTCAATTCATTGCTTCAAGTTCGTAATGGCCTAATTCTGAACCGCAAACGAGGGCAGCCTCGCTTTTGCAGAGAAAGAGACTTAGGCCATTACGAACTTGAAGCAATGAATTGAGCTGAGGCAGGGAAGCAAAGGAAAGCCAAGAAAGGCAGAAGAAACCACAATAAAGACACAGGCATGTTTGCGTCTACATTTTTAACTATTACTTCGTTTCCTGCGACCCATGGACAACGTATCAAGTACTATTCAATAATTTACTTTTCTTTCTATTTCTTTTAACAAGGCACAGTGTAGAACAGTTTGTGATTAACTGAACGTTTTTCAGGCGTTGTTGGTTCGCTTTAAGCCAACAAAACAAGTCCAGCTTTCTTTTCTCCATTTGAGTCTCTGTTGAATAAGGTCTACAGGGATTCAAGAAACTCAGGGACACAGGGATACAAGAAACTCTGGTTATCAGTTTAATGATGACCCACGACAGAATACCATCAAAACGTTTCAATGCAGGCGATGGTGTACTTATCAAAAAATATTCAAGAGATTGTCAGTCCGTCAATTGCTTCTTTTTGAAAATTTATCACGTCTAAGGCCATATAGAATAAATGAATAGATTCTCATCGCTAAGTTTCGAAAAGTTGCGCGAGGCGGGAGGTTTATGTTTTGTATTTTATATATAAAACTTTTTGGTTGATCTTGCACAATCTACGAGGGAGGTATAATTTTCTCGTAGATTTTGATGTCTGGGCTTGTAACATGCTTGTAACTGCATTCTGCTGCTTCTTTGTTGACTGCCGGTTGACTGCTTATCGCGTTTACAAACAACCTAAACAGATGCGCAGGATATCTGCAAATCATCTTTAGATATTAACTGCAAATCATCAACGGGACATTGACAAGTATGAAAGCACGGAAGCCCCTGAAAGCTGGTCAGATCATCTGTTAAGGGGCAAAATATCAAAGTAAGCTTGTTTCTAACGGCGTTTGATTGAGTTTTCAGGCAATAATAGGCCATATAATATATAAAACGTATCACAAATCTTGCAAACGACGGGCGGGCGGCACTTTTATATTTTGTAAATAAAATGTAAAAAATGTAGACGCGGGATCTGGCCTAATTGAGATAGACTGTAAGTTCTTCTTTTATCTTTTTTATTTCAGTTCTATGTAAAGGCTGCGGAGTTGCCCTAGATTTTTGCTCTCCATGGCATTCGTCCTTGTAGTGTAGTAAAGTAGTTTGTAAGAAGCGTTAGATAAGTACCTTGCATTGTAAAATTTGATTGAATATATAATGAATAGTCAGTCTTTCGTCAAAAACCTCGGGAGTTCGTTTGATCGGCTTCATGTTAAAAGGCAGCTTCTTATCCCAGCTTCTCTATTTATTGACAATGAGGACTAATTTAAACTTGCCCGAATCTTTGGAAGTAAAGGAGAAGAAAATTGCAATGTTTCAAAAGTAACAAATCTAATTCCATTAATGTAGAATGAATACAACAAGTTTTTGTTACCATGCCAATTTCTACAATAAGTAGGGCTTGTGTGGTGGAAGGAAATGAACCAACTACTTCGCAATAGTTGGCTCCTACGATGTCCCAAGACGAGGTAATGAAATTCAATGCACACAGAAAAGTCCCATTTCCGCTGTCCAATCAGGGGCTGCGCCAGCCCTGAAGAAATGGGGTGAACAACAGGTAGAACTGATTGCCAGAAGGTATAACTGACGTTGTTTTTATGTCATTTTTACTTAGGAATGAATATCGACCTGATGAAACAGTCCACCCAGCACCGGTACCAATGATACGTATCGCATACCAGCAATGATGGCGATGCTTGGATGAAATTGATAATCAAAACGCTACGCAAAGCCAAAATTAATACACAAGCACATATCAAATTTCATCCGCACCCTACCAAAGAGTATATGTGGTATAAATGGGGCTTGAATGCACACTTTGGAGTTTCAGCCCGAAATCCTTTCCTAACTAGTTGAGTTTAAGCCGAAAATCCTTTCCTAACTGTCGCTAGCGAAGTTTAACGTTGACGTAATGCAATGCCATATATGAGGTGATACGAAGGATTTTAATTGAGCCTCCAGCACGAGTGCAAATGTTGCTATTATGCAGCTATCATTTTATTGCCCCGACCCCCCCCCCCCACCCCGGGATAGGTGGGGCTGATGCGGGGCCATTCACGTTTTTCTCTTGTGAAAGCAAACGATGCCCCCGTCCATCGGGGCAATATTCTCTTACAAACGGGAGACGATAGCTCACGTTTGACCCCGCTCAAAGCCCCGGCATGTTATGGGGGGTGGGGGGAAAATGGGATTCATAGCATGTTAGAAATTTCAATGTGAATCCGAGAAGCTTGGTGAATAGCCCCGCATCGGCCCCGCCTATCCCAGGGTGGGGGGAGGGGTTGGGGAAATAAACTGATAGCTGCATTAGGAGGACAGAGAACGAAACGTCTGTCTAATGTGATCATTACTGACAAATTGCTGTAAAAATGCATGATCTTCCTTTGTTCGGCAAATTTGACAACCACAAAAGTTTTGTGCCCAGTTTTTGATTACAAAGTCCAACTTTGTTGATTACAAAGTCCAACTTTGTAATCTAAGGGGGGACTCGATGTCAGTAAGTAAGTAAGTAAGTAAGAAAGAAAGAAAGTAAGTCACGCTCGTTAAAGCAATTGATTAACGTTTATCTCTGCTAATTGGCACTGAAATAAAGAAAGCGCACATAAAGCGCATACAAGACAGAAGTTTCCCGCGATCCTATAGCAACATTTGACGTCGGCTTATTTCATGTTAGACAGATTTGACACCATAAGATGGATAAATTACTAGGATGTTTACCCTGGCACAGCAACAAATTCACCCAGAATTGGCACGTTCTTGACTTCATTAGCAGCTTAATTATGTCAAAACAATCGTTTTCTAGGACGAACGAATCATTAGCCAGTTATTGATAGTACTCATTATGCAAATAACTCAACTTTAGAGGATGATGTAACCGGCGGCCTGCACAGAGGCTAGCATTTGCAGCATAACCAAAGGTAGAAGGACCCCCCTCCTACACAGCAACGGATGCAATCATCGCAGGTGAAGTTGAGACGAAAGGTGCAGAATCCCAGCAAGCAATGGCGCCATGGACTGGGGGAAGGGACGTGATCACACTGAACCAAAACATCTTCATGCATATCATTCTGCACAGAGGAATCTTCGTGACTGCTTGTCTCAAATTAGATGCCCGCGAATAGCAACAACTGAAACGTTCTGTAGGGTTCTGCATGGATAATTTTGCGTTATCGTAAATCTCACATGACATCTCATTTGACACAGATGCACCAATAGTTTTGTGCACGAACTATAATCAAACTAGGGGTAATGACTTTTGATTTTTGCGTATCATTCTCGTTTGACATAAAGACCAAAATATTGCCATTGACCTTGAGGCGATTCTTGTCCTTATACTAGGAGCAACACTCATCTCTCTGACTGTAGCAAAAAACAGAATCAACGATCATTTGGGGTTATGAAGAAATCAATAACCAGATATTCTTATGCTTGTTTAGCTCAGGACGGACTTTGTAATCATCCAAAAGGATCTTATGTTAATCTAAGGGGGGACTCGATGTCAGTAAGTAAGTAAGTAAGAAAGAAAGAAAGAAAGTAAGTCACGCTCGTTAAAGCAATTGATTAACGTTTTATCTCTGCTAATTGGCACTGAAATAAAGAAAGCGCACATAAAGCGCATACAAGACAGAAGTTTCCCGCGATCCTATAGCAACATTTGACGTCGGCTTATTTCATGTTAGACAGATTTGACACCATAAGATGGATAAATTACTAGGATGTTTACCCTGGCACAGCAACAAATTCACCCAGAATTGGCACGTTCTTGACTTCATTAGCAGCTTAATTATGTCAAAACAATCGTTTTCTAGGACGAACGAATCATTAGCCACTTATTGATAGTACTCATTATGCAAATAACTCAACTTTAGAGGATGATGTAACCGGCGGCCTGCACAGAGGCTAGCATTTGCAGCGTAACCAAAGGTAGAAGGACCCCCCTCCCACACAGCAACGGATGCAATCATCGCAGGTGAAGTTGAGACGAAAGGTGCAGAATCCCAGCAAGCAATGGCGCCATGGACTGGGGGAAGGGACGTGATCACACTGAACCAAAACATCTTCATGCATATCATTCTGCACAGAGGAATCTTCGTGACTGCTTGTCTCAAATTAGATGCCCGCGAATAGCAACAACTGAAACGTTCTGTAGGGTTCTGCATGGATAATTTTGCGTTATCGTAAATCTCACATGACATCTCATTTGACACAGATGCACCAATAGTTTTGTGCACGAACTATAATCAAACTAGGGGTAATGACTTTCGATTTTTGCGTATCATTCTCGTTTGACATAAAGACCAAAATATTGCCATTGACCTTGAGGCGATTCTTGTCCTTATACTAGGAGCAACACTCATCTCTCTGACTGTAGCAAAAAACAGAATCAACGATCATTTGGGGTTATGAAGAAATCAATAATCAGATATTCTTATGCTTGTTTAGCTCAGGACGGACTTTGTAATCATCCAAAAGGATCTTATGTTTAACTAAAATAGTTACATTTCTTCCTTGAGCTTCTGAAAAATGTCTTCATGCTGCAGTTAGTCATTTGTTATCACAAGCTAGCCTTATTTTTCAATAGCAGTAGGGATCCATACCTGCATCCGTAACGCGATCAGATTGAAACATGGGACCATACCCTACAAAGTGAGCTTCTGCTGTGCTGCAGTCCTGCGCAGAGGGTTTATTCCATCCACTCTTTTACAGCCTATACAATGGAGTAACACCCATAGTACGTGCTGTTTGCAATCCAATCTGCCAGGATTTTATATTATTTATATTAATTGTACACACTACTTAAGGACTAAAAGTTTTATTCTACTCCTTTGAACTACGATAACTTTTATAAGTGCTCGGTCCTACATAAACCCGAGGTGTCACATGCGCTCGTCGGTTTGTTCCGGTGCTTGAGATAGTAACAGTTCCGGTGGTACTTGCGTATTCTGGTTTCGGTCGTTCTTCTGCTTTATCTGGTTTTTTCTTTGACTCGGTATCATCTTCGTCGGTCCCAGATGCATCTTCGTCGGATTCTGATTCTTCCTGCCGATAATCTTCCCTCAGTCGCACACCGAGGAAGCCTCGGCCGGCTGCGTTTGTCTTCTCGTCGGTCCTGTCGGCTGCGGTTTTGTATTGCTTGTCTTCTTGCTGGTTCTTCACAAAATTTGTGAATGCATCGTCACTTTTGTCCTTGGTGTCGTTGATCCTAGTTTCGCTCAACTCTTCTTCAGTTTCATAATCATCATTTCGATTCTGTCGGTTCTTTGCTCCTTTATTTTCCACCCCTTCGTCTTCCCCACCAATATCACCGTCCGTCTGTCTTCTTCCATCGCTATGAATTTGCATGTCTTCGTACTTTGCTTCATATTTTTCGGTCGGTGGCTCGAAAGTTTCCTTACAACGCCACCCTGTTTTGCGCTGCCGATCACTTTTATCTTGCTCTCGGGCTTTTTCCCCTTCCTCCTCGATATAATCTATGGTGCTTTCAACATTTTCGACCTCAGTTTGTTTTATCTCGTCTTCTTCAGGCAGTACTCGTACTCTCGTTTTTCCTCGTATTTCGGCAATATCCATCTGTTTTGATTTTTCATCTTCTCGTTCGTCACTCGTGTTTCGGTTCAGGTCTTGAATCTTCTGCATCACATCAATTTCTTGTTGTAGACTTTCTTTTCGTACCTGAGAACAAATTGATAAACGAGTAAGCAACTTGCCATGGATTTGCCGCACAATCTACTCATGGGCTTAAAGAAACGTGTTTGTGTTAGTTTCACATATTTACCGTCGTCATCACCATCATCATCACCACCATCATTAGACTAGCTCCACTAGCCCCTCAATTTCGCTGTTGTTGTTGTTGCTGATGGCCAGCTCAATGTATTAGCGATAAATCAGCTCCAAGGAGCATACAGAGATTGTGGAACCAGTCTACACCATCATCATGTCCAATATTATCATCATCATCATCATCATCATCATCATCATCATCATCATCATCATCATCATCATCATCATCATCATCATCATCATCATCATCATCATCATCATCATCATCATCATCATCATCATCATCATCATCATCGCCACCGATATTCAAAACTAAAATGTTAATCTATCGGTCAAAAGCTAATTTAGATGAACAAACTTTGTTTGGCAAAATTAATTTTCTTATAGACCCAGAAATCAGGAAAGTGCTGGTAAGAGAAACGAAAATTTCACGTTCTACCACAGGTAACGGGGGAAAATTGATAAAAACGACAAGTACCTCTTTTTTTACTTTAGTGTTTGCCAAATTTGCCAACTTTGTCTAGATATGGCCAACGACAACGATGTTTATCATACAAACAGTTCTGGCTTGGAACACCTCAATTATCGTCCACCCCCATATAGCAGATACTTTATGACTGCTCCCTTATATGTCATAACCGATCGGTCAAAGTTTATTAGTTGTTCTACAGTCAACCAGTCTCCAGACCACTGATCTTTGATTTTATTGATTAGGATTCTGTTATGAATATCGGTGGCACAGTTTCTATTCCACTGCCCGCCAAACCAGTAAAAGTTTTATTTTCTATTCTCCTGGTATCAGATCTTACCTTAGACTGATGACGATGAATCCCTTGTATCCCTGCGGTAAACCTTGCTCAGGGACTCATAATGAATCAGAGAAAGACTTGGCCCATTCTTTTCAACCATCAATGGAATTATGATGGAATCACGGCTTCGAAGCTCTTTCCCCCCTCGGGAGTGTTTTTAATTCTTTAATCGAATCGAAAATTCTATCACATTTACACCGTAACAATAGTAATTCTCAAATCTCGCAATCTGATTGGTACTGTAGGAATCGCGAATTTTTGGCCTAAATAGGGGCAGGCTTTTCAGAGTAATATTATGAGTCTCTATTTACCGAAGCGCCATCATCAAATTGAACAGCACAGGGAAACAAGAGACTCATCGTCATAAGTCTAATCTTACCTCATCAGGAACAATCGTTTCTTCCATTACAATGTTCTTGGGCGTTGGCGATGGAAATCTTGGTGGCTTAACAGCAACGTTTGGCGGCGGCGTAATGACAGCTTGCACTTCAACAGGACTCGCTGGTCTGATTTGATCCAGGAATGATATTCTTTTTGGCGTTGTCGGGGATTTCGGTTGCCTATGGTAAACAGCTTCAGGCTCTGCATGCTTCGTTACGAAATTTTTCGTAACATTCAGCCTATTTTTGCCGCCTTTGCTAAGACTAAGAAGAAAGACAACGAAGCTAAAATGTAATCATGGGTAAAAGGAAACAAAATAATTGTTATTTGATAAAGTGTATACGCTTATCATACCAGCATAGGTGCCAAATCTTGAAATCGGTGTAAAAAGGCGGTTGTAAAATTCAATGACATATTTCTTTAAACTAAATGACCTGAAAGAAACTTTAGCCACTTTTCTACTATGATTCTAAAGTTAAACATTTCAGAAATCTTGAATATTTATCGAAAATGCAGCTTATTTTGCATTTCAGCTCATTTTATGATGTGACGTCATCAAATTTCTAAATCACAAACCAGAAGAGTGAAATAGTTTTGCTTGATACCATATTGTAGGCATCCATAAACTATGATTTTCTTGAAAATTGTTTGATCTTTCGTCAACAAGTTTAGAAATTACGATCGTTGTTTCAAGTTTTCCTCAAAAATTTTCTTGAGAAAAAGAAGAAAAACACTGTAATTCTGGAGATGTTGAAGAGTTCAGAAAAGTCCAACGGCAGATTTACTGTAAAATAGTTCAAGGTTCTTTGAGGCCGTTCAGTTCAAAGAAATCTATAATTTTCATACCTGTGTATTTATCGTGGTCTCTTCTTGAAATACCGGAAACCCGAGAACCAAAAATGGCCAAACCCGCAACCCGTGCCGTGACATATCTCAAAACCCGAGAACCCGTACGATTCAAACATTGATCCCGAAACCCGAGGGCTAAAGTTGGTCAAACCTTCAACCCATGAAACCCCAAAGCCCCCCCTCCCATGGTGTTGGTGTAGAATGCTTAGAATTCCTTGGACAGCAAGAAGAGCAAAAAAGTCTGTTTTTGAAGAAATAAAGCCAGATATTTCACTAGAAGGTATGATTATCAAGCAAGCGCTAACCTTCTTCGCACATACGATACGACTCATACGAGCTAGTGGGATGGAAAAAGATATTATGTTAGGAAGGGTAGAGGGGACAAGAAGACGAGGCAAGCAACGAACAAGATTGCTGGATGTATTGAAAGCATAAACTGGCTGGGATGCCCCTGCATCAGCTTAATAAAACAGCAATGAAAAGATCAGAATGGAGATCGTTTGTTCAGAGCATGACCAGAAGTCGTCAGCGATTTTTTTTATTCATGTAAAAATTTTACAACATATCTTACATTCTACAAAACTTCCCTAATTACTTTACAACACTACCGGGACGACACCATGATGAGCGAAAGACAATGACTACCCCATGGCCAATATATGAAGACAAGCAAGTTGAACTACGAACGATTAAAAGCTAACGGATACTGTAGTAGATTCTGTCCTACATTAGGTGTCAGGTTGCGATAATTCTTCAATTTGATGGTACCTAACACTTGTGGTGCTATGAGTTTTCAAAGCAATTTTTCTGGCTTATCCAGTATTTTATGGACACATATGAAAATCTATGAAATTTCAGCGAAAAAACATACCCCTGAGCTGGGTCAGGATCCATGGCCTCTTGCCGAGCTTCGTAAGCCGATAATTTTCTGATAGGACCTGGAGATTTATCTCCCAACAGGCTCTTTCGCCATCCGGACAGTCTCTCTTTCATATTCTTCTTCGACTCTTCTTTCGTTGTTGTGTCTTTGAATATTTGATCTGGTTCATGAGCAACATTAAAGAAACTTCTTCTAATGCTTTCTATCTTGCTTCTGATACTCCATCTAATGAGAATAACAAAACAGTTACTTCAGCATAGGCTCCAAATCTTTAAATCGATGGTGTAAAATTCAATGAAGCATCTCTTTCAACAGAATGGCTTCGATGAAACTTTAGCTATTTGCTATAATTCTGCCGTTAGACTTTTCTGAAGCTTTCAGTATTTTCAGAATTAGTGTGTTTTTCTTCTTTTTCAAGAATTCAAGAAAAATTCTTAAAAGAGCTTAAAGCTGCGGCAATTCCTAAACTGTTTGATGCAAAATGAAATTAGAAAACCATAGTTTATGAATGTCATCAAGCGAAAGTCTGTCACTTTGGTTCATGATTTAGACACTCGATAACGTCACATCTTCAAATCAGCTGAAATTTTAAATGTGCTGCATTGCTTAAAAAGATATTCAAGATTTCCGAAAAGTCCAACGGTAGGGTCATGGATAGGTACCTAAAGTTCATCTTAATCCATTCAAATTAGAAGAAATATTTCATAGAATTTTATACCCACCTTTTTTCGCCAATATAAAGATTTGGAACCTATGCTAGTTATTTCAAGGCAACATTTAAAAGCATTCAATTTCATTAGTTTAAAGCTCTCACTGAGACAAGTTGTATCTTAATATATCCGGTTGCAGTAAATACAAGTTGTGTTGCAGGTTTTTTGAACAAAATGCTCGAAAACGCATTAAAGGACAAGTCCGGGGTTGGTAGAATTGTTCATCATTCGAGAGATTACACTGTTGTGAATGGTGTGCAGTACTTTTTCCAATTTTTTCTCTCTTTTAATCTGCTTAACTACATAGTTCAATCTGCTAAGAAGTGCGAAATGACGTCATTTTCTATGATGTCGTTTCATGTTGACCTGAACGAGGCTGCCAAATGTGTTGATATTATACCACTCACATTGCTAGCCTCCTTATCGTGCCTTCACACACTCGTAAAAAATACAAAATGGCGACGATATTTGGCCTAACTTACGAAGATTCATTAACCAATTTATGAAAGCTGGAGGTATCAAAACTTGGAAAGAATTCACGATTGGTGTTTAGCTGTTGGTAAGGTTGCTTTTTAACAAAAATTTTATCAACCCCGGACTTGTCCTTTAATATGGAAAACAACATATTTTTGGAAGTCTTGCGTTTCCTATCCTCAGGCTGAAGTTCAATACATACGGTTGGAGTAAAAGTTGAGTTGCAGGTTTTTTTTGATAAAACGCGAGAGAATGCTCGAAAACGCATTAATGTGGTCAACAAACCTATTTTTGGAAGTCTTGCGTTTCACGTTTTCAGGCTGAAATTCAGAAGTGTAGTAATTGCCAATGTCATGGAAGTCTTGCCATGATTGATCCCCATAATAATGAAATTCATCGAATTCATAGTCGTCAGTTATTCGTCGGCCGGCTATTTTTCTTCCAGGACTGTCAAGAGAATAATGACATTTATTAACGTAGCCTTAGCATTTGAGCATGATCTCCACTAGGGGAAAAATGTCGAGGCGGAAAAATTTCCGGCAATCTAATTGGCTGATCGAATTGTCGCCGCGGAAAAATGTCGAGCCGCGAATAGTAGGAATACGTTCTACTTTTCGCGGCTCGACATTTTTCCGCCTAGTGGAGATCTGGCTTTATGACACAAATCAAATCTAGGCCATAAGCATCTGCAGATCCGACGAGCGACGTTTATATCGTGGCCTTTTCATATTCGACGTACTTCTCTGATACGTTTCCTTCACAGCGATGACTTTAGTACGCTTTAGCACGTGCATTCTTCTTAGGGGATTGAAAGGTCTCTCCATGGTATGAATAACTCATTCAGAGGGATTTCGTTCTTCCAAGAGGACAAACTACATGAACACATCCAAGTGTCATAATTGCTAGGAAGGAGAGCAAAGGGAACTTGCTTGTTGTTTCACTCGATTTTGGAGGTTTTCGAAAGACGCTTTCTGCAGAAAATCTCCCATTTCTACCAAAGGAAGGGCCAATTAAAGCCAGGTAAATTACTAAACTTAATTAGACATGTTGAGAATAAAACAAGACCTTTTGCTTGATGAATTTGCTGGATTTGAAACGGACTGTATTAGCTAATGAGAAATGGCCTATCAGTGAGCTGGAGTAAAAGATTCATTCGCAAAGTTTAATGCAGACTGGTTACATTGTCGCAGTTATTGTTATATACAAATGCTTTGTTGATGCTGCAAGACACCATAGAAAGTGGAAGGGCATGGCAGTCTACACCCATGACAGCCTGCAGCCTGCAGCCTACACCTAGATGGAGAGTTATTTAATACAATTTGATTAAAAGTATAACCTAGTGGATGGTAGATTCGTTTCCTTAATCTCTCTAGCTTTTGGTCGTTGTTGTTGTTGTTGTTAGCGCAGAGAAACAAGAGACTTTTGGAATGAATCTAGTTGGACTGGGCGCCTCCCTTATGTTACGTCATATTGGTTGCTCAGCAGTTTGATATGACGTAATTTCACTGTGCTGAGATTCAACTGTTTCAAATTTAGAAGGAGAAGGACCAAGTACATTTTCACTAATTCATTTATCACTGGATAAATTTCAATGCAACTTATTCGGAGGCTGTGTTTCTAATCAGCAATGATTTTAAGTCTTTCTTGCATTTTGGGGGCGGCGTTTGGTGGGCTTGTCGTTGTAAGCGTCGCTGTGGTTTTATCGTCTAACGAGTATGTACAGATGGCTTTGAATGGTCGAACAACGCGACCAACACAGGAGTCAAGGAAAAAGAAGGATGAAGAAATAAAGTTGTATATTGAGAAGCAAGACCTAGAGGATAAAAAGAATAATATAATGGTGACAACGAAGCGCCAAAGTCAGTTGGAAAGAATCAGAAGTTACCGCAGGATGTCGAGAGGTCAGTACCGGGTGTCCGAGAAAGATATAAAGTGTTTGTTTGTACGTGCGGCTATAATTACCAATGAATACATGAATTACATTTAATAAAGTATATAGCCTAGAGCCTTTGAAGTACTAAACGTTTCGGGCTTGACCCTTCATCAGTAGTCATTTGTCCCAAAAAGACACTTCAGTTTGAAAATTATCGGGACAAATACACTTTGGCGGACACAGCTTTCAATGAAAACAGAAGTTAGATTGAATTATATTGTTAGAACTTATTGTTGATTGGCTTACTAAACAAAAATCGACGAGAAAGTAAATCACTGGGAAATGTTTACAGTGTGTGCAAAATAGCTAAATTATCAAAGTCATATTATATGGCCGATCTTCAAATTTTGACATTGAAGATACGAAGAAACATTTCATGTTTCTCTGCCCCTCTGCCCTTGCTTTGATGTAGATGGACGAGACTTCCTCGCTGGAATATATATATCATTACGGCTATTTGGATATGCAGAACTTGCAAATGAATTTTTGTTACAAAAATAACTGTTATTGTACGGCTTTAAATATTTTGTTGACTCGGTGAATAAGCATATCCTTGAGGTTACGTTAAATGTTGTCCATAAAACTGGTCGATTCGATTGAGGTCCTACACCACACCCTTCCATAAGCCACCCCATCATAGCGCTGTTTTTGCAACCATTGTTGTCAACTTTGATTTTTGTCTTTGTCTTTGATATTGTAGTAGTACTCTATAGTTATAGTAATTTGTAGGTAGCATAATCAGTAAACTTTATTGTATAGTCAAGGGTGTTAGGACACGGATGTTTTGATTGATTACTTATTTACCTTGCTTTGATCCTTGTGTCTCGTTTTGTTGTCTTGTTCTCTGTTCTATTTCGTCTTCAGCTGATGTGCACAACTGAGCTTGATTAGGCCCAACCGCTCTCAAGTTGTTCGAATAGAGCTCCCTTGTATTTCTGTGTCTCTGTGCGCCTTCGCACAAGAAGTCTTTCAAACCACAAAGCTGTATTCGAACAACTTGAGAGCGGTTGGGCCTATCCACGCTCAGTTGTGCACATCAGTTGAAGACGAAGCAGAACAGAAAGCAAGACAACAAAAGAAGACACAAGGATCAAAACAAGGTAAATAAATAATCAATCAAAACATCCGTGTCCTAACACCCTTGGTATAGTTGGTCTAGTTCCACGTCTTCGTGTAATGGTCAATTTGCTGTCATTTACTTTTGCTCCCATGGCATCCTTCTTTTTGTGTTGCATATAGTTATTTGAATGTACAGTAGAATATAGCATATCTTGTGATATTTCATGGATATATAAAAGGATCAAATCATTTTTTCCAGGCACAGCTGATCTTGTAGTTGGTTTTGAAATTAGCAACATTTAGCTTTTTTGGGGATACGTGTTTTTGAATCAATAGCGTTAATGCAGGACATTGTAAGTTCCTTTGTCTATTTCTTAGAGAGTCGAAATACAGCAGAAATGAAAAGTGTAAAAGATTACATGAAAGAGGTGATCACTCCATCATTATTAAAGGAAATGCGAGAAACTGCAACGCCTTTTGGATTCACGTTGGAACAGGCGATCATCACTGATATCCACGGTAAACCCACGAATCTCATCATTGGAGACGCTTATGCGTACAAAACATTCGCGAAAGTTTTCGATCCGATATTCTTTCCGGAACATTTTGTTCCTACGTTTGATAGAGATGACAAATACCCGTTTTCATTTGATGCGACCAAGTTATCCGGAAACTGTACCTTGAATCCTGACTTCGTTCGGTCCGTTCACATTATGGCTGCCCGGTCACTAAAAGAGCATCGATTTCTACCCTGCTGCGAGCTGGAAGAAAAGATTGAGATCCAGAGAGCAGTTGTCCGTGCTTTGGAGCATTTACCGAATGAATTCAAAGGGAGTTATTTTCCGATTCTGAATAATGTAGATAAAACCGGGCTGTTAAGATCACAATTGGGATTCATATGGCCAGAGCATGAGGAATTTCATAGGAGGATGGAGTCAGATCTGGTGCGGAAAAGTTTCTCACAATATGGTTTCATGCGAGATATTTCCCCTGTTATTCTATCGCTAAGACCACTCCCAAGACTTTACGAGATAACCGGAGTTAACAAAGATTGGCCAAGCGGACGAGGGGTATTTGTAAGTGAAGCCCATCATGCACTGGTCACAATAAACAGGGATGACCACATAAGAATATATCACAGTAAACACGGAGGCGATATCGCGGGTACATTTGCAGAATTCTGTCAGATTTACCGCGGGATTCAACAAGGATTGATGCGAGACGGTCTGCATTTTGCGTATGATGAAAAATATGGATTTGTTAATTGGAACACTAATCTTGTTGGCAGTGCGATGCATCTCCATGTACGAGTCAGAATGCCGTTGCTGCAGCAACGTGAAAGATTCAAGACATTATTGTATGAATGCTCCATGAAGTATATTCCTACTGCGGAGGAGGACGGTTGCATCCATTTGTCCTATCGCCCAAGCTTCGGACAGGACGAAGTTGAAATGATTGAAATGATGTCATATGGTTTGAGGAGGATGATGAAACTTGAGGTGATGTTACAAAATGGAGAATCGATCGAATGGGATATGCCCTCAAAATATACTCAATGGAAAATGAATTGTCGAGGTGAAGTTTAAAAGGTTTGCGAAGGATTTCGTATGAAATCAGGGAAGAATTTGTAGAACATCGAAAAACTGATCTTTTGATTAGCAATGTTTCAAATCTAGCCCTGTCATACCAAACCATCAAGTCCTATTTACATAATATCCCTTGTCATAGAGTTTATACATCAATTTTTTTATTGTAGTAGCTATGTGCAGTTTTATGTGCTCGGTGGACCAGCAGAGAGTCCATACAACAGATCTGATGATTTACAAAGACCCTAATCCTTGACAGAGGCTTGGATTTAATTTCGTTAAAGCCTGCTCGACATATCGTCACAGAAGGGATTGATTTTGCAATGGGAGATGTATATTTCTACATACTTAGCTTTTGCTTTCTCTATGGAGTAGGCCATATTTATTTTCAATTTTTCCGTGACCACAAGGGGAAATGCTTTGCTCCCTAGGCATCAACCTTGTGTTTTTTTGCATTGTAGTTTGTATAGAGTATAATGCATATTTGTACTTATTTACATCTACATCTACATCTACGGCAATACTGAGCAGGTCCACATAGTGGCCTATGTGGTCACTTACTTGCGTTACTTATACACATTCGCCCTTACTGGCTAAACTTACTACCATCTCTCCATTCTGAATTCAGCTTACCAGCTTATGTATCCCCATGGAGGTACATGTCATGTTGAGGGTACGGGTATGTGCCGCCCATATGGTTGAGTTTTCAGGCCCACAATTCTCTAAACAAGGGTCCCGTTTTCGGCAGATTTTCCTTAAACATGGGTGGGTTATCCCGAGATTGGCGCAAAAATAGCCAAAAATGGGTGGTTTTCCGCCAAAATTCATCATAAAAGTTACCCTGGGTACCAGACTATCGAAAAACGAAATTTTCTTTTTCAGTTTACTTTCAGAGAGAGTCTGGTACCCAGGGTACATAAAAGTGGGTATGACAGCAAGTTTCGGTAATTAGAAGACGGTACCCTCCTGAAAACCGGGCGGCAGACCCCCGTCAATCCGCAAGTCATGTACCCCCCCCCCTAGGAGACTATCTAGTTCATTCATTTAAATCATCTGCTTTTGCTAAACAGTAAAAGGTCATAAAAGTTAAGATTGCGTTGTTCCAGGCCTCAATTTCTGCAAGAGCAAATCTCTAGACACACAACTCTGATATATAACTGTTGAATCAAGTTTAGGATCTATATTTCAAGACCTGGAACGTACCATTTTGTATCCGCAAAAGAACCAGACGAAAACATTCTTTAAGAGTCGAAATTTCGAAAAATCCAATTTGACTGCTCAATTTTAAGCGAGTAATATTTCCTTTGCACATTTGCATCACACAAAATTGTTTTTGATATCGTTGTGAAATTATTCTTTCAAACCATTCATGTATTTGTGTAAGAAACTGCTCGGAAGAGGCTCAACTCTTAGATTACAAAAACAATTAAGGAACTCCAGTACTGGGAAAATATAACTTAAGGAACTATTTATTTTGAGAAAATTCATCTATAACATATCTATACTTTGTTTCCGCTTGCTTCGTATGTCATATTGCTCTGGAAGGTACTTGAGTTACATTCAAACAAAGGAAAGGCTTGAAAAAACCTTGTTTTGAAATGTTCACGAGGGCACAGGTAGTGAAAATGAAAATTTGTTATGCAATCTTTAGGAAACTCACAAGAAACTCTCAGTGTTGGCCCCAATTCTACGTTACTTAATAAAAATTCATGCGAACGCTTGGTCTCATCTCAACTGCCTAATCTCTCCAGAGATTAAAACCTCGCTCAAATAGCTCTAAGAAACTTCACCATGAATACAACAATAACGAAGAGAGAAATGTCTAGATGAAATATACCTTGGTGAAGAACAACATGAACCCATACTTCTCGGCTACAATCGACGGGATAATAACCACTTGTATGGTCAATACGCAGCAACAAACAACAGACAGTTCTCGAAGTTCAGACTGTTGCACCCTCGACAATCGTTTTCATCGATCGTAAGATACTTAACTTTAGCTTCGACTTGAATCCATGCTAAAATCTTACCGTCAACAAATTATTTGGGATGATCTTGCTTCTAGATAGTTTCAACGTCAGTGAAGAATACTTGAGCCCAGCTCATTGGCATTCAAGGGAAATGAGATTTTGGGGATCAGCCGTTCTTGCTTCTGACAGTTACCAAGTAGTAAGTAGCATGACTTATGTAATTTGCAAATGTCATGCCTCTTTCATTCTGGAAATCTCAAAAGAGTACGTGGAAGATGGATCACATGTAGATTCAAAATTTAGTATTGTGGGGAAATCAATTCAGTTAGGTGCAGGAAACCGTAGATAAGCTGCAGTGGAAAGCGATGATCAAGATGGCAATGAATAAGACTCATCAAAAACAGCAAACCCCAACTGCAGTATAGAAACTGAAGCATAGCTGTGCTGGAAGCGATGATCAAGATGGCAACAAACAAGGTGGAACAGTGACAGTAAAAACCAAACTGCACCAGATGAAGGTGAAAGCGAAGTTGCGTTCTTCTAGCGCCAAGCTCTGGGATCGCAGAAATAGAGCAGACTTAGTCGAGTTCGCAACCCCCCTTGTCATGATGCTTAAGTGGTGGGGCCTTACCGGGTATCGAACCCACTCCGCCTGACTGTTCTGACTACAAAGTCACTGCGCTACAACACCTTCATAGAAACCAAGTCAAAGCTGCACTTGAAGCGATGTTCATTTCATTTCATTTTACAAATATATAAAATCTTACAAATTTGCTGGTCTTCCTAGGGATCGTGCTTCGGGAAGGATGCTAGCTTTTCAGGAATTCCTTCAGTTTCCTTTTGAAAATAGTGATCGTGGAACTCATTCTGATTTCTAATGGGATTTCATTCCACGTCTTTGCACCAGAGTAGAAAAAACTGTTTTTGGAGAATTCTAGGTTCTGCCTTGGAGTGTCAATATCTAACTGATTTCTTGTTGGATAGTTAGATATTTGAGATCTGGTAACAAGTCTCCCTCTTAAGTTGTCCGGGCAGAGACCATTCATTGTTTTATAGATCATCACGGCCCTGTCAAATATCATCAAGTTTGAGACTGAAAGCCAATTGCAACTCCACCCATCCTTTAATCTAGAGCTTTCTATCATTGTTTTCATTTTCATTTCATTTCATTTTTAAATATTTAAACAGGTTACAAATTTCAGTAATAAATAACTGCTTTACAAATTGACCTGTGAAAAAACAGAAAAGCCTAAATTAAAGAGAATTATAATACAATATACAAAAGAGCATAATAAAACTGAAATTGAAACTATAATGTACCTCTCATATGGATTTTTTAAAGGTAGACAGGGAAGATGCCAATTTAGTTTCCCTATTCAGCTCATTCCATAGTTTTGCTCCACGATAAGAAAATGCTTTTTGGCCTGTGCTGGTTCTTAGCAGAGGTATATGCAAGTTTGTTTCGGTAGAGCGAAGAATGCGATCACTGCCCTCTGAGCATTTACTGAAAAGTTCCCCTAAATATTGAGGAGCAAGTGAATTCAATGCCTTATAGGTCAGTGTTGCTGTTTCTTTTCTGATGAGATCTTTAATTGATGGCCAGCCAAGATTTTGGAGCAGAGGGGCAGCAGAAGCATCGTAAGGACTATCGGTAGTTATTCTTGCAGCTCTATTCTGGATCTTTTGGAGAGAATTAAGTTTGGTTTCACTACAACAACCCCAAACCGAGCAGCAATAACTAAAATGTGGCTCAACAATTCCTCTATACATTTTCTGCAGATCACCTGAAGGAAGAAATTTCTTGTTCGTGCTCTAGTTTGCAGACGTTGAAGATGATCAAGCTTTGTTTACGTTGTTCAAGTTCACGTTGGCAGTGGACAAGACGCAACTGAGACAAAGCCACCTGTAATCGTAGAAACTCTATTCGAATCCTACCATTTAATTGCACCACTTACCAAGTTTCTTTAAGGCAGATGAGGCATTCCGCGACAGTTAACTGCACAGATCGAAGCTTAAGCTGCGTGGCTAGGCCCGTTGCGAATGTAAAGAAGAAAGAGCGGGAAAATATGATACTATTTCGACTTCTTTCTTTCAACACAACCTCAACACAACCAAACCTCACGACGAATGCTAACTGCAAAATATTTCACTTGCTGAAAATTCAGGATACTCTCATGAACCTCTGCGTAGGAGAGTACCTGGAGGCCGCTCTTAGATTACAAAGTTAAACTTTCAATAAAAATGAGTACACTCAGAAACATTGTTGGATACGTTTCAGATTTACTGAGATTTCAATTACTTTGAAAGTAAAAAGCAGACATCTAAAATGCAGGATTTAATGTCTGGAACAGTAGACAAACGCTTGGAGCCGGCTGGAGCCTGCTTGTCCGAAGATGATTCCGGAAATGCTCGGACATGCTGAAATTTACTCGCTCAGCGAGGTCAATAGGATAACCAAGAGATTTATATTTCCGGTATTCTGCTAACAATGCCTTTGATCAGTGAAAAGCAGGCTCTCTTTTCTCGTGATGCCCTGTTTTGACCTCCTGAGGCAATTCGGTCTACAGACTGTCCAAGAAAAATACACCACTGCAATTAACAGCCTCGTTTTGGAATTATTCAAGATTCTTTCATGTGAAATTTTAGAAGCCAAGTTCGGATTAAGCACTCAAGCTTTAGCCTAATTAGAAGTTTTCATGTTGCTAGCGGTCCTAGTGTTAATTTCATGGTGATGTAAAGTTTGGAAATCTATAAGGGGTTTGACACTCATTGTTGGAGCTCGCTGATTTCTCGTCCTTTCCTGCAATGAGTGGCACAGTAGTTATATTTGTTTTCTGTATTAATGTTTTATGTGATATATAAAAAAGGGGGTTTGACCGTGGAAATGACTCGGGGTGCAAAGTTTCACCCTGAACGAATTTTCGCTGTCAAATCATGGGCATTGTGGACACGACTTTGGTGCTCATCGTGTGCATTATACTTGGCCTAAATGTTCCTAAATGAATAAATGTATTTCGTTACCTCGCTTCTCTTCAATTCATTGTTCATCTTCTCTTTCCTAATTGGGAGCCTATCCCGGGATGGAGGGTCAGGGCAGCAAAATGATAGCTTCATAATTTAGGGTGTGTTTGATTGGTGCCGATTCTGAAAACGGTAGACTTGGAAGACTCGGAATTTGTGTTTGATTGACTACCAAATTCCGAAAACGGCAGGTTAGGCAAGTTTGGAAGGCCTGCCGAACTTTCTGCTCCAACAGGCGGCAGGTTTGGCAGACTTTGGAACGATTCTTGTTTTCATTTGCGAAACTCTGAAAATGAGGCGAATTTGCTCGTGCTTCTAAGTATCGGACTCGTCTTTGTGTTTGTCAACTGGGAATCTCGTTTTCGCCAGGATGAATCTGAAACCTGCTGTTTTGAAGAATTTTGTGTTTGATTGGGCACTGTGTTTCCGTCTCTACGAAGTCTACCGTTTTCAGAATTTGGTAGGTTTGGAATTACCAACACCCCCTTATTCTCACCTTTTCACAGCTAAGGCCACATAAAATAAATTAATAGATTCTCATCACTAAGTTTCGAAAAGTTGCGCGAGGCGGGAGGTTTATATTTTATATTCTATATATAAAACGTTTTGGTTGATCTTGCACAATCTACGAGGGAGGTATAATTTTCTCGTAGATTTTGTTGTCTGGGCTTGTAACATGCCTGTAACTGCACTCTGCTGCTTCATTGTTGACTGCTTATCGCGTACAAACAACCCAAGAACAACCTAAACAGATGCGCAGGATATCTGCAAATCATCTGCAGATATTAACTGCAAATCATCAACGGGACATTGACAAGTATGAAAGCACGGAAGCCCCTGAAAGCTAGTCAAATCATCTGTTAAGGGGCAAAATATCAAAGTAAGCTTGTTTCTTACGGCGTTTGATTGAGTTTTCAGGCAATAATAGGCCATATAAAATATAAAACGTATCACAAATCTTGCAAACGACGGGCGGGCGGCACTTTTATATTTTGTAAATAAAATATAAAAAATTTTAGACGCGGAATACATTTGCCATGCTGGAGGTGATGAGAATTTATTAATTTATTTTATGTGGCCTAACATACAACGAGAAAGAAATCATTTATTTGCCACTGTCATGATTATGAATATTTTAGTTTCAACGATTATTAAAATTAATACATTAACGATACAATTCCTACAGAATATAATAATTATTACATTAATGAATTAATTTATGAAACAAATAACTCTCTAAAATACATAATAAATGATCTATGAATTTAATTCCTTCACTAAATATTTCTCTACAAATAATTTAAATACTATCCTTTACTTCGAAATGCGTCAAAAACGGATTCGTAATCTTCCCACTTATGGTAACGTGCAAATACATTTCATTTCTCTCAGGGCTTGAAAAGAGATTTCAACGTAAGTACATGGGCAATATTGCATAGTGTTTGTAGCTAAGATATTAGAGTTTATTACCTCAATATTACTATTTTACTTTGTTGCTTTCTCTTCGGCTGAAGCCTAACCAGTGCTAGGAATCAAATTCAGATGGCTCCTGCGCGTCTGAACAGTTGGTTCCTACACAGCGTCCATTCTCGTTTCAAACTTCCTCTTACAATAAATGAAGTTACTTTACTGTTCCTCTTATATATTTGAGGCAGTTTGAATGAGGATGAACGCTGTGTAGGAGCTAACAATTGAGACGCGCAGGAGCCATTTGAATTTGATTTCTAGCACTGGTTAGGCTTGGGCCGAAGGGAAAACAACCAAGAAACTATGGTAATATCGAGGTAACAACTTTAATTTCAAAGCTACAAACACGATATTAGACCACAGGAGCCTCAGTAAAGACCGTAGTCTTCATTTCTTTGGTTCCCTGCGATCCGGATTTTAGAAACCAACAACTGTGTAATTTGATACAGATTACGTCATCATTGCGATTGGCCTGCCTTTGTTATAGTAGAAGTGCAGGCGCAGAATTTGAAAAAACTGCGAGTTCCAACCGCAGCCAGTGAGAAAGGAGCTTTTGCATAACGATGGCAGGCCGATCGCAACGATGATGTAGCTGTAATCTGTAACAAATTACACAGCTGTTGTTTTCACAATCCGGATCACAGGAACCAAAGAAACCAAAACTATGGTCTTGACTGAGACTCCTGGACTCCCTGTGATGAGACGTACTCGACTCGCCCTAGTGTTTTCACTCTATTCGATTATTACAGTAGAATATTGCAGCGGAGATACGTCATTACGCAAGCAATGCACTTCAATTATAATATACTTTGTTGTTGTTCCGATAACTGGGACTTTGTATTGGCGTCTTCATGAAGTCAGAAAGGCAATCAGCCTTCATGATGATAAAAGTATCATAAAATACTGGGGTTTAAAGGAAAGTTATTTGAGAATAAGAGTAATAACGGCACTTTTCTCCAGCAAGTAAGGCAGGCCATAATGCTTTCTCGACAAATGCCATAGCCAGACGGCGCTGCAGAGAAAAACTACGTGATAAAAATTAAAAACGCTTAAAACAAGCTGCAGCGGTATCGCTAAAATTAAAACTCGTTTAAAAACAACCGAGGGGTGAATCAGTCCAAAAATAATGCATGAGATTTTGTGGTTTCAAAAAAATCTTACATCACAAAGGTTTTAAAGATTTTTTCTGAGATTTCAAAAGATTTTCGAGAGTTAGCAAGATTTTTCAACATTTCGCAGGATATTTGAGGATCTTTGGGATTTCCAAAGAATTTTCGAAAGATTTTCTGAGAATTTCATCATTTTTTGGGGAAGATCTCTGTAATTTCTAGAGTGATCTTCCCCTCGGAAAAATATTTTGAGAAGAACGACGATAATTCGATCGACTTACCCTTTCCATGCAATTGGTCTTATAGTCTCTAGAGAATACACAAACTGAAAATCAGTCAACCATCTACAGTCGACAAGATTATAGAAGTAAAACATATTTTCTTATTAAAAAATTAGTCCTAAATACTGTAACTAAACCTCTAAATTTGTCAATGTATTAGGTGATATGCGTAATTTTCTATTCGAATTCTAAAACCCAATTTTACATAATAAACTAATAATAGGTATACTGCATGCTATACATTTTGATACCTTTCCCAATTTGTCATATTTTGTTCACTTAGACTAGACCGAATGAGGACGTCAAATGATATCTTATGGTATGTTTTAAGAATAAACTATTGAGAGAATTCTTGAAAGCTTTCAACAAATTCTCTTGCAACTTTTCGTGCCAAAATTGCGACAAAATGTCCAAGTTGTTAAACTGGACTGATATTTATTAATTTTTTCCTAAAAATGTATATACTCTGAAAACTTCTTTAGGACAAGGATCACAGTCCAGTACATTTTATACAGCTCCTTCAGGTACAACAAGAGCCTCAGTAAAGGAAGTCCCAAAGCATAGCTCCATAATCTGGAATGAGCACCAACTGACACCAGAGCTTCTATGTTTTAAGAGAGACCAAAGGTTTGGCTGGAGGGATCATGTCTAATCCAAGAAGTATATCAGACTGCGTTCACACGATGCCGGCACATTTTGAAAACGGTGAAAAATGTGACGGATAGGCCTCCCGTTCACACGAAAACGGCACATTTTTTGCCAGCAGATTTCGAAAACGGTAGATTTTGAAAACGGAACCCTAACCGGTATAAATTTGAAACAGCATCGTGTGAACACTCGACAATGATGTAAGCAGCACATTTTTCGACGCTTATGGATCGAGACTGGTCGATTCTTAGGGTGTAGGTACTTTCTCTTAGCATCAAAGTCCTGCAACGAGTTTTTACGGTCAAATTTCCTACCGTTTTCAAATTGTGCCGGTATCGTGTGAACGCTAGCTCAAAATTTGCTACCGCCACATTTTTCACCGTTTTCAAAATGTGCCGGCATCGTGTGAACGCAGTCTCACTCTCTGAAAAAGCGCACGAGATTTCTCGGAGGACAAAATGATCTCTACAATATTTCAGTGATCTTTTATCAAAAAACAGAGGGATTACCATCAAGCGTACACGATAGACTGTTTACATTGAGTCCCATTAGTCACTATCCAAGACGAGACTACTACACGAAACCGAGATCGCGTTCAGCAGCCTTTAATAACGATAACTACGACGATATATTTAGTCTCCGTACACGCGACTTCTCTGCAGTTATTTGCCTCTAACTTAGCCGGGACAATTTAAAGCCTGAGCCATCAGACATCGGCCTGGTTAAAGTGAACAAACTCTGCTGGCAAAATTAAGACACATCTCCCTTCCAAATCAAGTGCATCTAAGGCTTCGACACAAACACAACTTCAACCCTAAATTCCCATTCCAGTACAATCTACTTAAATTCACAAGTTAATCTCCAGATCACAGAAATAGGAGTATTCCTACCTTTTTACCAAAACGCTTTGAGCTTGTCCTATGCATGTAGCCAATAAAAGTAATCCTTTGGGGAAAATTTCCTAGTTTCATGAATCTCCTCCGTTTCTTATTTGTTCTTTCTCTTGCTTAAATGGTATGAGTTCCCCATCTTCTGATTGTTGACATATGACTCTCAAAGGAATTGATGTCCGATTAGCTTCTTCAGTACCAATCTATGAATTAAAGCATCGAAGGTTCTTTGAATGGCATACTGAGTCAATCAAAAAAGTTTACACAAATGGCGGGTTGTTGAATGAAAGGTACGCGGCCGATATTCAAAACTTAAAGACAACTGACGGAGATATAAGGCAACTTAAGTTGGGGGCCTAGGCAATCTAAATATAGCCAATTGCAGTCCGTCGTATTTAATGATCTCGAGAGATTATCAAAACAATCGGATAAATGAAGACATGTGGCCCTATTTTGAAGGTGTTGTTTCGCAGTGGTGTAATCCTCTGATTTTGCAGTCAAAACAGTCAGGCGGAGTGAGTTCGAAACCCGGTAAGGCCCCACCGTCATGGCAAGGGGTTGCGGACTCGATTAGCGCTTCGCTACTTCTGCAACCCCAGCGCTTGGCACTAAAAACCGCAGCTTCACATTCACCTTACCTTTTGCTCTTTTTCAAACTAGAAGCTATATACCCATCATATGTCTTCAAGTTTTAATCTTTCAGTCAAAAGCTACCTTAAGACCTGAAAATTTCGTTTCGTAAATGTTCACTATTCTGCTGCCTGTCTTTACACTTGAAAAAATCTTAGCACCCCTTCGACATTTCAGCACCCTTTAAAAGACTTTTCGCTCGGAGCCCCGGCTCCCTAGCATCCTGCCAGACCATCATTGCCAGGTTGTGCGTCGTATTTGTTCTTGCGTCGTTTTGTGATGTTTCTGCCTTTAAACAGACCTTCACGGCTAAAGGCCAATCTCAATTCAGCGGAATTTTTCGAGCGGTGGAATCTTAGACAATGAAAGATGAATGATTGCTAAGCTGCAACTATCTATTCAATTTCAGAGCGACATTTTCTCTCGTAAACGACAGAATATCCGCCCGCTCGGAAAATTCTGCTGACTAGAAATCAGACTTAAGTGTCGTTTTACCCACATCACAATTCTTCATGGCACAAAAAAATGTTAGAGGGAATCTATGGGAATCTAAGCATAAAAAGTAAAAGCATAAGCAAATCAAAAGATGTTTATCAAAGGGCCATTTGACTTAAATTAGGTGTAAACAAATCATAGCCGATTTTCTCAGTGTTTTATCAGTCCGTATCAAAATGTCATGATTTGCACTTACCGTGTCTGTAGCAGTCGTTTCATCATCAATTTCCAGATCACTGTCTTCAGTTTCATCAAAGCTTGCTGATGGAATTGTTAGAATTATCGCACCCGAATCTTCATGGGATATTTGAAATGATTTCGAGCAGCCAAACACCTCCCTGGAAAAAAGAACAAACAACATATAAGAGCATTATCAATTTCCTGTAAGCAAGTGAGGCCCTGATTTGGGTTGTAATATTTGTAAATAGTGTTGCTGTAAATTAGTTTAATATAGTTGGTATTTATTAGTTTGTACTTTTAGCACAAGCTACACCGTATCCAACTGTAAATAAAGTGATTATTATTATTATCATCATTACTATTATTATTATCCCATATTCTGGATTTTCTACCCACCCTGTTTATTCTAACCCTTCCAGCCATCTATTGCCGACTAGAGAGAACACAAACCTTCTCATAACACTTGAGTCTTCATCGGCGTTAGAGCTATCCTTTCTTGAGCTTATCTGTTCAGTTTGACATGGTTGGACATTTGAAACAGCTACTGTATAATACGGCGTAACAGGTTGGCCGTCACACGCTTTCCTATGCTCATGCTCATCTTTGTAAGTCTTACTATATTTTATCGCTAGAGAGCTCTTGTAGTCATCTGTCAGGTTACTATCATCGCCATATGTTGCTTCTTTCACAGCAAAGTCCAAACCAGTTCTTCTGGAATACGAATCATTCTTCATACTTTCTGGAGAGCAGCTAACCAAAGCTTGAGGGATGTCTGGCTCGACTTGGAAGACGCATTTGATTGACGTGAGGGCCCTGAAAGAGAAAGAGGAGTTTATTTTCCCATTAATTGATTTGACTTGGCGCCAACGGTTTTGATCTTTGGTTGCACCAATAGACGATGCACTAAAGAAGGCGGCAAGGAACTTGTTACCAAGATGCATTGCGTTCTAACTACGAATCCTTGACGGTTCTATAGAAATTCTATCAACGAATGCAATGCATTTTAGTAAAATATTCCTTGCCGCCATCTTTAGCGAAATCGTCTATTGTTGGCTTGGTGTTAGTGCCACATGGTTTGGGATTTTCCTTTGCTTGTCTGGTGCTAAAGCGGCTTGTTTGTATCAATGACGTGTTCTTCGCAAAAACCGAACTGACGAGTGTGCGATGAAACGCGTGTTTGTTTATTCAACGGTATTCTTTGTTGCAGTTACAAACTTAATTCTTTCTTTCAGGGTTTAAGGTTAATTCGTTTTTCTCTTGCAGGATTCAACAGTTCTCTCCTTCGTTACAGGTTTACTTTGGTCGTTGTTACAAATCGTTTTTTATTAACAAGCAAATCCTTTACTTTCCAAAAAGACTTTGAAAGGTTTAGACTTGCAATACATCTCCCTCACTTCTGTTTGGAGATTTTACCGCCATTTTTCCTTATTGTTCCCTAATCCTAGGTCTTATCTATTCTAAGTTCATCTGTTACCTTACATATCATGAATTATTCATATTCCAATGTTATAAATTTTAATCTCATTTCTTGATAGCCATCCCCATTTTATTATCACACCAGGTGGCCAAAAAGTTATATTACTAGGAGGGTAATAGGGCTATGATTATTTGTTTATATGTAATAAAAAGTGTTCAAAGAAATGTCTCACAGAATAAATTGGATGTCGAGAAATTTCACAAGCTCCTTTGACAATGCTAAGTTATAGGAAATTCGAAAATAACTTGACTTTTTATGAAAAAATGTATACCGTTTTTTGGATAATAGTACTAATACGGTTCTTCAGTACACAAACGTTTCATAAGGACGTTCTAAACATAGCTTAATTTGTATTTCAAGATATCACATAAACCCCTGCATTAGTGTTAAGCTAACAAGAAACCGAGATAAAATTGTCTTTTCTTTGACTTAAATTTAGAGCCCAGGGTTTTTCGTTTAAATTACCTGTTCACTTTATATTTCTACTTGAGGATAAAAAAAAATTGAAAGTCTTTGGCTGATCAGTGTCTGATTTTAACCAGGGAAAGATAAGTTTTTTAGTTGGTAAAATGTTACTTTCTTTGTGTGAATATTAATGAAAGGTACGCGAGATGGTATTTTATCAACTGACACGAACATAATATCAAATTCTAAATTTTAATCGTAGTCAATCTAAATTACTGTTTAGATTTACTGTGTAATCTTTTGACAGTTCCATCGAGAAATGTAAAACGCGGTTAAGTTCCTATAACTCTGTTCCTTGGTTGCATTTTATAAAGCCTTGAACAAAAGAACCCCATATGTTTAATTGAACAAAATAAGTTTAAAATTTCAAAATATTTAATTGTAATAGCTTTGTGTCTTATTTGTTGCACTTCTGTACTGCTATGTTGTGCTTCCTTTATCATTGTTCGAATGCAAAAGTTTAATCCTTTAATGCGAAGAAGCAGTATTAGGTAAATATCACATAATACTATAGTATTAGTACTGTACTAGCACTATAGTATAATATAGTTCTGTATTAGTTACTTTACTTCGAATTCTCGCAATCGAACGATGATGCACTGCAGAAGTCAATAGACAAAATCGGCTGTCTTGTGCCTTGAAAAAGAAATATTTATTTATCATTATTCTGAATAAGATGTCCATAATGAAAGAAAAGAATAAAATACATATAAATACAAAATGTACCTTCCTTTATCCATTGATTCCTCCCGTGAATCCTGCAATAAAGCAAGAAATTCTTACTTTCCTTTAACCTCTCTTAAATGATAAAAAGCTTCGAAATCGCAGAGTTCAGTCAACAACTTTCAGCAACTGTTTCTGTTATTCACAATTGTGTTATTGAAACAGTTTGACTACAGCTTCCAGTGATCAAATAAACATAGCGATTACGTCACCTCCACAGTTGCGCTCATTTTTAGTCAACACAATGGATTGTCTCCGCAGAGGCAACGGTAACGCAAATAGCAAAAGGGTAGGTTCAAATAATCTGATAGAATCCTCTCAAATTTTCGTTCTGAGCTTCATTGAAGAAAGAATAATATCATTAACTTTATAAATATGCTGTGGGTGTATCGTTCTTGGATACGCCTTGTGTTTCCCTCCCTAGGTGCTTCATAAGGCAGAGACGTATGTACTTTGCGTTCAGAACTACCGATTAGATTTCTTTATAAAGTCATTAAGGGACTGAATTGCAAGGCGTGTGAAGAACTAAGTACTGGCGGACGGGTCCGAGGAATCGCGAAATTTTGTGATGTAACATTATTTAACATTTGCCTGAAACATTTTCGTTAGCAAAATATGCAGCTGTTAATAAATATTCGGTTTACTGCCGTAAAACTATGCAGCTGCAGTTCAATTTAAGGACCTGAGGAATCTTGGAGTGTAAGGAAAACGACGAAAACGTCATCTGAATGGTTTCATGATGTAATGTTAAGAATTTCAGGTTTACCATTTGAATTCTTCACAGTTGCAAGAGGAAATAAAAATGGCTACCGCACAGCTTTGTGGCCAAGCCAAAGAAGTATTGAGACACACTGAGAGAACAAGAAGTGGTAGACCCGAAGGTTATCAGCACCAACAGAAATGAAAACACACAAATCATGGCCAAGGCATGAATCATATCATCACGTACTGCCCAATGTTTCTTAGGCCTCCCAACTGATTTAATGTTTGTGTCGCTGTTTGTGTCGTTGTTTGTGTCGCTCCTGTGCAGGAGCTGTAGATTCAATTATCTTCGTTTTTACACATTTTCATTGGTCAGACTTCGTTTTAGAGTTCGAGATCTTTTTTGAGTCAACCTGACAGATGGTTGCATATTTACGACAGAGAAAGGCAAAATAAGTGGTTGCTTCAAAAACAGCACTTCTATTGTTCTCCAGCAATGTCAAAACAAACTAGGTTTTGAAGGAAAAGGTTCTGGCGCCGTATTAAAATTTTTGCTATCCTAAAGGGTTGGCAGTTGTTTCTATTCATAAGAGAGCATTTTCTACTTTTTAAACAATGTAGTGAGAATTTTAAAGGGATGCCAAAACCCTTTCTTCGAAAACCAACTTTGTTTTGATATTGATGGATAACAACATAAGTGCTTGTTTTGAAGCAACCACTTATTTTGCCTTCTCTCTGCAATAAATCAACAACCGAATGTCAGCTAGACTCAAACATGGTCTCTACCTCTAAGCTGAAGCCTGACCTATACGACTGGGTAAAAACTAGCCTCACGACATAGTCCCAGATATCGCAAAATAGCAACAACGACAACAACAACAATAACAACGACAACAACATTTCCTTTTTTGCTCAATCTGGGCCTTATGGACTTTGATATAAATTTTTGAGAAGGAGATGCACACGTTTACGTGTGCCCTTTGGAACGAGGCTGAGTGTAGTTTCGGAAGCGAGGCAAGTGACCCTCGACAGTTGGAAATTCTCAAAGCTGCGGTGAAGTTCATGAAAGCTAATTGGCCTTAAAACTGAGGAACTCCTGCAGTGAAAGGTTTGTTGATTCTTGAATTGAGGAAACATTCGTATGGATACTTGTGGCTTTTGTTCATGGCTAATATCACTGTAAACTTGAATTCTGAGCTGTTTTAACATTGGAGGTTCGAGGCGGCAACTTAGGCCCATCCACCATAGCCTGATGTTCGTACAGTGTTGCTATGGTTTCTATATCTAGTTGTGAAATCGACAGGGGAAAACTTCATCCCAAATTTTAGTATCAAAGTCCATAAGTCGTACTTTGAGCGTCCATCAGTCTATCAATAGCGATGACTACGAATATGCAATCAGTCTAGGTAAAAACCGAGATAATTCAATATACAGCTCCTTCACAGCAACCACACAAAGGGGGCACAATTTTTTTGGGACACCCACAAAGTAACTGGTACACTGAGGCCTTAGGTCCTCTTACTCTGATGATAAAATAGGTTTGACAGGCCTCAGTGTGCTAATTATTAAGGCCCCGTTAACGCTGCTCCGTTTTGTTATAATCTGTTTTTGATGCATCAAAGCTATCCGATCACATTGATCTGTTTTTGTATAAAAACGGAGGGAGAAACATCCGATTTCGTCCGTTCACATTGATCTAAAAGATTACAAATACGTAGCCAAAGATATCTGTTTTTTGGGTTGACATTGTTCCCGCTTTGTAACACTAATTGTTGAATATTTGAGCACTTTCAAAAACCTCCGCTTTTGCGTGTTCAAATTGATCACATGCGTTTTCAAAACGTCCGTTTTTGTGGATATCCACTTTTGATATCGCTTTCGAAAACCACCGTTTTTGTGGCGTTTTTTGTGCAGATCAGTGTAAACACTTTCACAAAATCTGAGGTCTTTCTCTCCATTTTCCTACAAAATCGGAGCAGTTTGAACGGGGCCTAAGACTGTTTTTCTGCTTCTTGCATCTGCCATTTCAATACCATTGTTTGAACATGAAAGACAGACATACCATATCATTGCCAAGCATTCCTTCCCTCATTAACTCGCAGTGCAACTCATCTGTTTTTTCCAATATCGATTCTCCATCATGGTCACTATCACATTCTCTTTCCTTCTCCATATTGGCCAATTCTGTGACTTGTTCAAAAGCTTCTAGGAGTTCTTCCTCAAATTCGTCAGTTTCAAGGCAACCACCCCAGCTGGAACGTTTACCATCCTTGATTCCATAAGGCATATGATCCTCTACCGCATACACACCGACTCGTACCTTTGTTCCTGGCCCTACCTTTCCTCCCGCCCCCAAAATCACAGCGCTTTGTACGATCTCATCTGATAACGCGTCCTCATTCTCTCTCCGTGTGTCAAGGTCTGCCACCTCAAGCCCTTGATTCTCCATTGCTTCTCTTCCAAAAGACGTAATTCCTTGAATCTCATCGGCAACTCCCGAAGTATTATCAATAACAGAATCCTTTGGATCAACATGTGCCGTGGCTTGTTGCTCGTTGCTGTTCTCATTCCCCGAAGACAAGCTTCTCAAATGTACAGCAACTTCAAGCCCATAAGGCTCCGGTCTCGCCATGGTGCTTAGAATCACCGGTTCTTTATGATTCCCTATAAATATCATTTCTAAATTTTTTGAATCGATATCTTTCACTATTGCTTCTCCTGTGCTTCTATTGAAGGGGTTTCTCGCTCCTAATTCGCTATCACCTGCAACAGACGTATTTCTCTGTGGTGGTAAGTCAGCTCTAACTTCATCCAGTTTTCCCTTTTCAAAGCCCAATTCTCTTTCAAACGACCGGCTAGCTGTAGTTCTGTCATCACAAGCGTCTCCTGTGGTTAAATTCCCGACCGGTTGCCATCGACAGCGATCAGTTTCACGCTCTGCACTCGATCCTTGTCCTGACATGCCATCTGGAACAATGTGGCTACAATCATCAGCTGAAAAAGTAAGACTGAAATTTCTTGGCATGTCTTGTACGCTGACAAGGTCACTGGTCGCTCGATCAAAAGCTTCCCTGTGCTGTAAGAGGTCCTTGCTGCCACAATCTTCCTCTGGCCTAAATGGCTTCAAATCTGACGAGTTATCTGCATTAGTTTCATGTGGCGGATCTTCGTTATGAAAACACTCAACACCTTTTTCGTCTCCCTGCATAGAACGCTCGAGGCATCTAACAACGTCCTTCAGTTCTTCCACCTTAGAAAACTTCCTTTCTAAAATGTCGTTTTGATGAGATAAATATTCAATACTGCTCGTGAAGCATATTTGCAAGTTCTCATTTTCTACAATTTTCTCTTTTAGCTGTAGCTCAATCAAATTCTTCTCTTCCTCGATCCCCTTCATTTCTGCTCTAAAATCTCTTAGGCCTGCGTTTACAGTTTCGTTATGATTCAGTATCTTGATTAGTTTCACTTCCAACGAATCTAAAGTCAAATTCCCTTCATCTGCAATGATCTCGTCTGCCTCCTTGGACAGATATTCACTTAGCAATTCATTAAATTTCACGACCTTCTCGTTGATCGCGTTGTTCTTCTTTTCGAATTCATCAATTTTCGATTGCATGTAAATCTTATTTCGTTCCATCATTGTTAATTTGGCCTCAGTCGATTGCAATTTCAACTGTAGCATTTTGTATCCTTTTTCAATATCATCACATTTCACAGAAACCTTCGCATCGTTGCTTTTCAACTCTGATATTTTCTCCTCCGCTTCAGTTTTCTCGATTTGAAATCGTTTCTTTTCTTTTTGCAGTTTCTTTAATTTCCTCTGACATGTAATCATCCGTTTTTCCTGATCACCTTTTATCCCTTGTAGCCGATTGTAGCTGTCAGTCATCACTTCAAGCTCTTTCTTTCCTTCTTCACACTCTCCTTGTAAACTTACAATATTCTCCAACATTTCGCTCGCCTGTTTCAACAAAGAATCATTCTCGAATTCAAGATCCCTGATCCTAGAATCTCCCTGATTAACACGTTGCTCAAGATCTTCAATATATCCAGCAAGTTTCCCTGAAGCATCAGTCTGGTTCATAACAACTTGCCAATGAGCATGTTCTAACTGGCTGTTCTCTGTGTTCAAATGATCGATTTCTTTGTTATAGACTTCTGTGTCTTTCTTTAATTCCTTGATTAAGTTATTAAGTCTGTCGATCTTCACCTTGTCTTTTTCAGTTCTCTTCTGTAAAACTGACTTCTCTTGTTGAAGTTTAACATTATCGTCTTCAAGATAACTAACATGTTGTTCTCTCACTTTCAGCTTCCCATTCAAATAATCAACATGCTTTTTAAGCCTCAGCGAGTTTTCTTTCTCAGATTTCAAGTCAAGCTCAACTGACTTAAAAGTCTTAAGTTGGTCTTCTAATTGCTTGTTCTTGTCTTCAGAATTTAACAAGTCTTTCTCAAGACTTGTAAGCTGGTTTCGTAACACATCAAGTAGCTCCCTATCGTTCTTTTGTAAGTCTTCAGCGAGACTTAAGCGCTCTTCTAACGTCCGCTTGTCATCTTCTAGACACAATACTCTTTTATTTCGCCTATTTACTTCGGTCCTTAGTCTCTCATTGTGCGTCTCGTCACAATCTTTGTTCAGACTCAGATCATCAACTGAGGCTTGGAGATGGGCTACTTCCTCCTCCAAGTCGTGAATCCTCTGCGTTTTAGCCTCAAGCTCTAGTCGGTTTTTCAAAATCGTGATATTCTCCCTGGCTGAATATTTCGTTAATTCTAACTTAAGCCCTTGTAATTCTCGATCTAAAGCCTGTATCTCTCTATCTTTATCTCTCCCAAGTGATCTCATATTTTCTTCGAGATTTTCGATCTGATCCTCTAAAGCTGACACTAATTTCTCACTCGAAGCTCTTGGGCGGGACTCAGTAGTTGAATCAGGGAAATACAGATCATCGCCCGAGGCAAAGCCATCCAAATTTTCTCTACTCCCACTGCATGAGTAACTGCTTAACGTGTTATCTTCAAGCGCATCGTAGCTAGCTAGAGATGATGTTGAAGAGAAATCCACTGTGGAGAGTCGAGACAGCAGGCCTCCTGTGTCGAAGCTTTGTCTCCTTGGTATGAGGGGGCTGCCATTAGGGCTGTCAGCAAAACCTGTCGTAGAATGCGACCTGTCACCGTTACGCAGCGATGAGCCACGCTTACGTACTGAGGGCCCATAGTCGAACGATTCTTTCAATTCTCTTTGGGCTTCGATGTTGAAATTTTCATCATTGATTTGTTCAGTAATATCTGCGATTTCAGTGTTCAGGCGTCCTTCTTCGGCATTTTGTTGCAGTGTGTTTGTTGTTGATTGGTGATTCTCGTTGAAATTTTCATCTTTGATTCGTTCAGTGATATCTGTGATTTCAGTGTTCAAGTGTTCTTCTTCGGCTTGTTGTGGCACTGTTTCTGTCTTCGATTGGCGATTCTTGTTGAAATTGTAATCTTTGCTTTCTTCGATGATATCTGCGATTCCAGTGTTCAAGCGATCTCCCTCGGCTTCAGTTCGATTCTCATTGCATCTGGCACTATAATCGCCATTGTCAATGTCAGGATCTTCAGTATTTGCCTGATAAATACAAGCATGTGTCAAAGAATAAATATATACGGATAAGCCTTTAATTATTCATATTCAAGCCAAAGTTTGGAGTAGTTTGGATCGTTTTATTTGCGGACTAGTCCCTATTGCTTCTTTCACATTTCTATGTAACTTCAACCCCCGGTGGGTGCAACATCAATGAAGATATGACACCACGCTGAGTCATGATTTCTCTCAGAAAGGGGTATATTTGAAGCAAAATCCTGTGATCTTGAATCTCAAAATAGGGGGTAGCTTACTCAGAACATATCCCAAAAACGGTCAAATACTAATGAACTCGAGACTGCAGAATATAGTGATTTTTTCCTGGTCTGAAAGCCATTCGATGACATTCTATCAGTAAGTGGATGGTGACAAAATGCATCGACCCCAAAGCTTTCTCTTAGAGCCAGTAGTTTTAGCGCAAAAACCTCTTCCTGATTCAATGATACTCCTTTAAAAGGGGGCTACCTTAAAAAGATTCTCCGTGATAAAGGAATCCTTTTGCAAACAAGAAAGTCAGTGAAAAGGGTATTCTGTGAAATAGTATGGACGAGCATAGTCTGGATCCGCCCCCGAGCGTGGTGTACCTTTAAGTACTGAAATACACCCACCAGGCTTCAGCAACTAAACCAGACATTCCAGAGGGGCTCATAAGACAGGGGGAGAGAGGGGAAAAGAGGGGGCCAATACATAAATTCAAATGCCATGGATATAAATGATAGCTATTTCGTTCTTTTACCCCACATTTAGCGAAATGAAAATCCAATTTTAGGAGTGACAGAAATTCCACGCAAAACTATATCAAAATCAACATGCAAACGTTTTTGGCTAAATCAATGGAGACCCTTTTTGCTAAACTCTGAAATTGATTGGGGTGTGGCTTAATAGAGAGGGTGGGCTTATTCAAAATTTGGGTCAGAAGGGAGGCACATAGTAAAGAAGGTGATTTGGAAGAGAGATGGCTAAAAGTAGGGCTTTTACCATGTTGGACTACACAGACACATTGGCTTGCATTCGGTGAAACAGAATCATTTTGGTTTCATATATCTTGGGTCAAAGATAACTTTTTAACCTTTCCAACATCAGAGAGCTGTAATATAATATATTTGAAATGACTTCTGTGATTTCCAAAACAAGAAATTTGGTCTTGGGAAGGAATCCGGAGATTGAGGACAATCAATGGTTGTTTCAAATTTGAAATTCTAAATGCATAGACATAACGTCTGGATTTTGAAATGGTCCAGATATTTGTGTGAACTATCTCACAAAATGGGCCTTGTTAGAATTGTCTTATGTTGTTGCTGAAATATCATATTTCGAACTATCTGGTTGAGTTTGTGGTCTCTTTCACATCAATCCATATGGAATCCTGTGATTCTTAAGCCACGACAGCTGTCTGATCTCCGTTTACTCAAACCACAGTCTCTTGTCTCTTGCATTTATGAAAGATTCCAACCCTATGATGCAAATCTTGATATGGACTACAGTAAAAGCTCTATTAAGCCCCCAGGGGGCTTATTTAATTTCAGACACTCCAGAGGGGGGCTTAATAGAGAGGGGAGCTTAATTACAAAATCAAATGAGATGGATACAAACTAATACATCATCAGTTCTTTTACTCTTTGCAGATTCAACGTACATTTTTACAAGTCAAATGCATGACACAGTTTTTGTCCCAAACCACATCAAAATGAATATGCAAGCTTATTTAGCAAATGGAAATCTTTGGTACTGTAGTTTCTAGAGTTTGATATTAGTGGGGGAATATTAGTATTTTAAAGGTTTGCTCAGAGGAGAGGGGCTTATTATAGAGGGGGTTGATAGAGAGGGGGGCTAAATAGAACTTTTACGTTACTCTCTTTGCAGTCAGAAATCAGAAATTCATATTTTACTCTTTGCAGACAGAAAAAGTTTTTTTGAAGAAAAAGTTAATAAGCTAAGTTCACAAAGGGCATGGCAAAGTAAGCCTTTCTTGTCACATCAGTGGGGCCATGATTTGCAATCATGGAAATGATTAGCCAATCAGCAAAACACCTTTTCAACTAAGTGGCTTTGTTTTGGAATTTTTCAAAAATTTTTTAGCTTGTGTCATATGAAATTTCTGACCCCATTTTCACGTTCAGCATATTCAGCACCCCAATTTTAGTGTAACTGCAAATTTTTAAGACCTTAGTGTTAGCATTTTATGAGGGTAACAAATTTGAAAATTTATAACGGGATTTGACTGTAAATAATGACTGAGGTTACACTCCAAATAAAAAATTTGACAGTCAAATCCCATATAAATTCTCCAATTCATTATTGCCATAAAATTAAAATCACATACTCTAGGAATGTGAAAATTTGAAGTGGGACTAAACTTGGGGTGCTGAATCCAATCCATGGTCAGAAATTTGGTATGAAGAAATTTTCAAAAATTTTAAAAAATGAGGCGTTAGTTGAAAAGGCGTATCATTGTGATCCTAGCAATTTAGACCCTGCTTTCCAAGATCCACTTTTTTGAGGGGCATTGACACAGGAGAACTGTTCAAATTTACATATGACATCCAAGTGGGCTGAAATGAACTTTTAGAAGCACTCTGGTACACTTTTTGTTTCATTTTCAATTGGCTCCTTTGAAATGTTAAGCTCTCATGGACTCTTTGCCTCATCTCTAATTGTCTTCTTTGAAATGTCAAAAGGCTTATCTGATGTTCTTATGTCATCACCCTATGTAGCGTCTGCGCAGTAACCTGGAGGGTGTGGAGGGTGTGGAGGGTGAAGAGCAATGTGGAGGGCTATCATGAGTAACTGTGGAGGACTATCATGAGTAATGTGGAGGGCTATCATGAGCAACTGTGGAAGCCTATCATGAGTAACTGTGGTGGGTGCAGAGTATTCTAGGCAGATAAAAGAAAAAACATGATCAAACATTTCCTACCATGATTCATAATAAAACTTGTGGGAACAACAATAAAATTATGCTTTGTTGTAATATTTGGTCCAGAACGTTACAAAGATTAAGGACACTCTGATTTGTGAACAAATTCTTTTGAGGATTTTCTGATAAAACTTTTTCATTGCTGAACCATGGTCTATAAACCATATGGTTGAACAAAATTTTGAATCACATTTGACCATGTTCAAACCATGTACAACCATGGTTAGCTATGAGTACATGGTTAGGTTTTCGCAGGGGTTGCGTTCTAATTACGAATCCTCGACTATTCTATCCAAGTTTGCTTAAAGAACGCAGTGTATCTTGGTATAAAGTTCCTTGCTGTAATCTTTGGCATAGTCATCTCTTTTTTCAAACATAAGATCCTTTTGGATGATTACAAAGTCCGTCCTGAGCTAAACAAGCATAAGAATATCTGATTATTGATTTCTTCATAACCCCAAATGATCGTTGATTCTGTTTTTTGCTACAGTCAGAGAGATGAGTGTTGCTGCTAAAGTCGCCTTCAATGGAAAATCGAGCGCCTAGTATAAGGACAAGAATCGCCTCAAGGTCAAAGGCAATGTTTTGGTCTTTATGTCAAACGAGTATGATACGCAAAAATCAAAAGTCATTACCCCTAGTTTGCTTATAGTTCGTGCACAAAACTATTGGTGCATCTGTGTCAAATGAGATGTCATGTGAGATTTACGATAACGCAAAATTACTTATGCAGAACCGTACAGAACGTTTCAGTTGTTGCTATTCGCGGGCATCTAATTTGAGATAAGCAGTCACGAAGATTCCTCTGTGCAGAATGATATGCATGAAGATGTTTTGGTTCAGTGGGATCACGTCCCTTCCCCCAGTCCATGGCGCCATTGCTTGCTGGGATTCTGCACCTTTCGTCTCAACTTCACCTGCGATGATTGCATCCGTTGCTGTGTAGGAGGGGGGTCCTTCTACCTTTGGTTATGCTGCAAATGCTAGCCTCTGTGCAGGCCGCCGGTTACATCATCCTCTAAAGTTGAGTTATTTGCATAATGAGTACTATCAATAAGTGGCTAATGATTCGTTCGTTCTAGAAAACGATTGTTTTGACATAATTAAGCTGCTAATGAAGTCAAGAACGTGCCAATTCTGGGTGAATTTGTTGCTGTGCCAGGGTAAACATCCTAGTAATTTATCCATCTTATGGTGTCAAATCTGTCTAACATGAAATAAGCCGACGTCAAATGTTGCTATAGGATCGCGGGAAACTTCTGTCTTGTATGCGCTTTATGTGCGCTTTCTTTATTTCAGTGCCAATTAGCAGAGATAAAACGTTAATCAATTGCTTTAACGAGCGTGACGGAAGTGGGTTTCTTTCTGACTGACTGACTCACTGACATCGAAGCCCCTTCTTAGATTACAAAGTGGACTTTGTAATCAAAAACTGCCTATCATTTGGAGCAGAAACCAGCAAAATATTCCAGATTCAATGCTTAAAATAAACCTGTTGAAAGTCAAGTCCTTCCATGGGATTTGAAAACAGTCTTTTTCTTCTTTTTCAATTTTTCAAGCACAAATCTTTAGGAACGTTTTGTTAGAAAATCAACCTACATTCACCTATGACATATTACTTTCTTTGTACAAGTGAAAGACAGTAACTACCCCTTTGCCAAAAAATAAAGACAAGTTGAACAACATACAAACATCACTGACGATTATCTGTTGTCAACAAAAGACAGGGTCTTTTTATCCGTGAAATTCCCTGGAGTTATTCACCGGGTCACCGGCATAAGTAATATAGCGCGCTTTTGCTGTCTGGCTAGCAAAGCTTGGGCCTAACTAATACCGAAACCAGACAGAAAACCTCATTGGAAACTACTGTGAAAGGAATACCCAATCCTGGTAAAATCCAGTATTTTAGAAACATCATATTAGCACAAATAAGCGCTCTTAGATCCTTACCAATTCTTGTAAACAATCTTTTTCTTGGCCTCCCGGTTGTGCACTTGATGGGAGACAATCTTCTTGGTCAAGCCCCGTCTGTTTCTTTCCTAGAAGGCCATTGTCTGACTTTGAATTCGCATTATCTAGGCCACTTGAACCGTTTGAATGAAAGTTGATATCTTCAAAACAATGCTTGCATTTCGTTCTTCGCCATTGCTGAGGCTCAAATAGAGTACAAGTCCAACCGGACCCGTCCATTTTAGACGTACTATTAATATGTTTTCAACCCATAATCGAATCGAATAACATTAGGCCGAAAATGTAATCTCAGCGGCCTTTTTTCTGTTATTGTCTTTGAGAGTCATGGCTTTTAAGTCGGTGATGACGTAATTTGGTTTATAATCAGAGAAAACAGGAAATAAAACATTTCGATAAAATTTCCAACGATTTCCACAGGCTATAAAGTCATGAACAAGCTGAAACCAGAGAAAGGTTGAGGCGCTAAAACTCAAGGAACTCCAAGAGTTTTCTTGTGCAAATGTGAACATGGACAATTACCCACATTGAAAGCGACATGATCAACAAACCAAAGTCGATAAGGCCAATGGTTTGGTTTTAAGGGTTGCTGCCGTTGCTGCCACCAACCTCCGGACCTAAATTTTCATAAAGAGAAATTCAAAATTAATCATTTTCCTTTCAAAATCTGGTTACCCGATAGTGGTAAAACTATTTCTCCCGAAGTTATCTTATCACACACCATATCTTTGATGAAATAGAAACATTGTGCCATGAGGCCACGAGCAAATGATCTTTTTTGGCAAAATCATCCATTACTCAACGAGCTTGAGAACGATGACATTTAGTATCCAATATTCCTTGTGGCTCCCAGTGAGCTATGAATGATGCATGCTTGGCGAAACCCTGTAGACCAGTCTACTTCTCTGGGCTTCATAAGTATTAAATGTGAGAACTGTGAGGCCTGTGCCCGGCCTGCTTTTTGGCTTTATTTTTAAGCTAAAAGCTGGTGAGAAATCTGGGAGAAAAATAACTCAGAATCAAATGTTGAGGATGAAAACCTGCTGAGTTTACGTCATTAAGTACTGAACAGAATAGTACTAAGTGTTTTTCTAGAAACAAAAACGCAAACCAACCAGGTTATTGACGCAAAGGCTCTCGCCTCGCATGGGCTTGCAAGGCCTGTTTCCGCAGCGGCCGTAAAAAGCTTTTATTTTTCGTCCAGCGTTTGGTCCCAAGTCAATGCCTGCTAAAGAATATCCTGCTTTTCACCAGGGACAGTGCAAAATTTATTATATGACATGGCCGGTGGAGAAGAAAACTTTTTGGAAAAAATATGCTTGCCCTGTATGAAATTATTGCAGAAAAACTAACTGCCGTCGCCCTTTCCTTGAAGTCCTTAAGAATATATCTGCCCTGTATTCATGAACAACTTGTTTTAAAGTACGTATCACAGATGCAGTAGCCAAAGAACATAATAAAATCAATTCTTGTACTGACGAATGTTTTTCAATGAAAAATTTACTTTGAAGATCAGGAGATAAGGAGATACGACTGATGCATCGTTCTTGCAAGCATCTGTTAGGAAATTTTGCGTCATGTAAAAAGATATCCTTCCAAGCATTTCTCTGCTTGCATAATTCACAACTTTGCTCGCAAAATGAGACATTTACATTTCAGATTTCATCTTGAGCTCGTAAAAGCTACTGGCCCGTTGATATTTGCTTCAAAAACATGTTAACCCACCTCTGATAAGCTCAATAAAAGTAGCTGCCCCGCTACGTTTTGAGCCGGCCATGTTATGAAGTAAACTTTCCCCTGTCCCTCTGGTATTGCAGATTTGCAAAATAAATGCTTTAATCGATGTTAAATAAGATGACAACAACAACAACAACAACAATGATAACCACAACTCCCTCCCTAGCAAGAATTAATAAACTGTCCTTGGCAACTTTCAGGCGGTGAAACTGTGGTCGTTATGTCAGGGTGTTTACTGGAGGAGAAGAATCAAACATCTCGCTAACTCAAACTCAACATGAGCCTCATATTGATTCCATCGTTAGTTTTTACTTTAAGTAAGTTCACGATACATCATATAACTTTCATTTCTTGCAAGATGTCCTTTAGTAGTTCTTTACCATGGTTGTTCGATATATCATCTAGCAGGCTCAATAATAACATAACAGCTCCTTTACCCTGTTCGCGGGCACTCGCGCTAATCTCGCGCAAGAACGTATGACTTGAAGTATCGAATCTAAATTTCTTGGCCTGTGGCTCTTCCACGGTGGCTGTGTGATGCATGGACAGTGCTTGTGTTTGCATGTTCGGGTTCATCCGCGTTTGTGTGGGCGTTGATATTGTCTCATTTGTATGGTAATTCGCGGGTAATATGTTGAATTGTGAGGACTGAACTGAATTCAAGGTTTGTGAAAACGAGGACGAGCTTTGCATTGTAGTCTGCAAGATTGGAGTGCTCGGAGAATAAGTTTGCATGGCTGAATGTGGAGCTTGTTGAAAATGCGAGGACGTATTAGGTATGACATCTCGCGTTATTGATTGCGGGACATTATGTTGAAACGAGCTTTCAGAGTCATCACTGTCATTATCTAATGATATAATAGCACATGGTTTCTGCTCTGTCATTGAGGAAGCCATGTTTCGCCTATTGTCTGCTGATATACTTACAGTTCTGTTGTCTGTTCGTGACGCAATTACTGTGCTTGCCGGCTGCTTGGGTGCTGCATTTGTGGTCGAACATGTGGCTGCGGGGCTTATTCGTCTTCGCATCGGCTCATTTAACGACCGCTTCCCTGTAGCATCAGCACGTGATCCGACTGGGTTCTGCTCAACAGCTACAACATCTTCCTTTCTATAAGAAAATACATTTGCAACAGTGATTAATGGTATGTCATGTCTTGCTTGCGGGCTACTGTCAATCCCAGAATTCTGTTGGCTGATGGATGGCCTAAACGATGGATTGTGTGTGTGCCCCATTGACACTGCCATTGAAGGTGGGGTCAAATCTTCCTCTGAGAACATAAGGTTGCCCCCGGTATGAGATGAAGTGATACTATTCTCTGTGGAAGTAGTGCTGCCTTGGCTGTTTGGCAAACTATTACTGGCGCTAGCTGCTCGTTTGTTTCCAAGGTGATTGAGATACATAGGCCTTCTTCCACGCTTCTTCTTTGCCACGTTCATTTTCACCATTTGCTGAATATCATCAGTCGAATTGAAGCATTGTGGGAAAAGCTTTGCATACACAAATGACATCTCATAACGAATCTCCGCGCTGATACGGGCTTTATTGAAACATCCGGAAGTTAAAGCCGGGTCTATGTTAGCTTCTCGGCACATACTGGCTAACGGGTACACATCTTTGAATCGTGATCTCTTAAACCAAATACTTGACCCAAAACACTGGGATCTTGTTAACGGCTTCTGGAAGAATGTTTGGACCGATTTGTTTCTGTGTGATAAATATTCCTGGATTGTCAAAACTGGGCACCAAGGCTTCCCTGGAATCTCATTGATTGTGAAGGGTCCAGACCCTTTCTCGCTTGGCAGATATTTCCGCAAACTGAAGTTGTAGGCAATGACTTGGCCATTTTTAACAACTTCCTCGACATCAGTCATGCAAACTTTACGCATTACACTCAGCTTTCCGATACCAGTGTAATAACAAATGTAGAAATACACTGTTTGCAAAAGTATTTTCGGGTTCTGGGTATTATGGAAATCAAGTTGGCCTTCGGAATACAGCTTCTTTAATTTCTCTGGAGTTAAACGCCATGATTCACTTAGCCCGAAATTCTCTTCTCGTCCACGTAGCGAATGGCTCATTTGACTGAAGACAACATTGGCATCAAGGAACTCAGGATCACATGTGATATCAATCTTCTGCAGGCCATAATCATATTGGAAGATCAGTGAGAGGCACCGTCTGATTGTGAGGTAGCTGCAAAGTTTGTAGGGTGTCCCGTCCTTTTTGCGCGTTGTCATGTAGAATTGTTTCACCACTTCGGCGAGTTCTAGTTTTGTTAGTTGTGTGACGGTTTTGCCAGGGCTGAGGCTTTCGAACCATGCTGCAAGATAATAAAAGCTCCATTTCATGTTCAAACAAAGAGGAAGGGGGTGACGGGGTGAAGTACCATCATCGAATAAACTTTACATTTTATCCACAAAACTAGTCGGTTTGATTGAGATATCTGCAGTATTAAGCAACCACCAAGTCCCTTAAAGTAAATGTTCTCTTTCCTTGTAAATTCTTTTTCACACCAGATGTCAGACATTTTCTTTTTTCTGCCACAACGAACGAGTTGCGCTTGTGACATCATTCAAGTTATCGCAGCCCTGGCCTGACACCTGATGTGGAACAGAATCTATAGTCCATTAGCTTATAATCGTTTGTAGTGTAGTCATAGTTAGTTGAACGTTGCGTGTCTTTTTATATTGGCCATGGGGTAGTCATTGTCTTTCGCTCCCCATGGTATCGTACCTGTAGTGTTGTATAGTAATTAGAAAGGTATAGTTAAATGCAGAATACATTGTAAATTTTTATATTTGAACAAAAAAATAAAGAAAATGGAGGACCCCTTGAAAACCAGCAATTTCACTAAAGGGCAAGGCTATGTCTCCATTTCTCCGTCTTCAAATGTCACCGTTTTCACATAATCCCGTTTTCAAATGATTTAGAAGCGTTTCTATTACTTAGTTTTTGCAAAGATGGCCTGGCATGAAAACGGAGGTGTTTCCATTATTCCGTTTTCAAATGTTTTCATTTCCTTTTTTCAGATACTTCCTTTGCTTTGTTCTCGCGTCAAGTCGGTTGCTGTTGTTGTGGCGTTTTTGAATGATTCCGTTCTCAGTATTCCATTAATTTAATAATGATACATTTTCAAATGTCTCCGTTTTCAAATCACCCCACTTTTAACAGCCTTTCCAAATGTTTCCGTTTTCGAGCGTTTCAGTGGAAACGCGAGACCAACACGGAGACATTCCACTTTGTTTTCAAACGAAAACGGAGTAATAGAAACGTGGCCTATAAGACCTGGGCTGGGGTTGCCAGATAAAAGGTTAATTGTTTATCGAATATTTTGCTCAAAAAGGCTGACTTTTGTAAACATTTCCAGCCCTGGGGGCCTGTCACCCTCCCAGCCTCTCAGACTCTTTGAGTACAGGGTGTCTTAAAAAATTGTGCCCTGTTTGTTTGGTTACTGTGAAGGAGCTGTAAATTCAATTATCTCGACTTTTACATAGTCGCATAGGTCAGGCTTCAACTTAGAGTTTGAGGTTTTGTTTGAGTCAATCAGACACGTGATTGCCGATTTATGGCAAAGAAAAGGCAAAATAATTGGTTACTTCAAAACATCACCTCTATTGTTCTGCAGCAATGTCAAAACCATAGAAATATTTCTATGGTCAAAACAAAGTTAGGTTTTTAAAGAATGAGTGCTGGGCTCATATTAAAATTTTTACTACAATGTTTTAAAAATTTACAGTTCTCTCTGCTCTCTTATAAATAGGCAGCACTATCAACCCTTTAAAAAATTTAGCAAAACAAAAACCTCAGCACGATGCTAGAATCCTTCTTTGAAAACTTCCATTGTGATAATGGAATAATGGAAGGGCTGTTTTTGAAGCAATCACTTATTAGCTTTTTATCTGCCATAAATCACCAAGAACCATCTGTCAGATTGACTCAAAAAACGTCCCAAACTTTAGGTTGAAGCCTGACATATGCAACTGTGAAAACCGAGATAATTGAGTCAACAGCTCCTCCACAGCAGCCACACAATCAAGGCACAATTTTATTAGGACACCCTGTATTATTGGCAAAGAATACCAAACTGAAATATTATGACCACAAAAATTTGTGTTACCACAACTACAATAGCTTTAAGTGTGAATGTCTAAAACATTGTATTTCTCAATGTTTGCCTAAAGGAAAACATTATGGAAATCATGAGTCAGAGGTAAAGGAACTAGGGGCACACAGGGGCACCATGCACTTCAGTATCCTGTCATGCATGGGTGTTGGGTTAACCTTTCTTGTAATGCTCAGAGTTTCTTTGATAAACCATGATTTAGCTTTTTTCCCATGATTTAGTTTTTTCCAGGGGCAGGGTGGACTGGGGTGGACATGTCAGATATTGGTATATATTTCCCAGGGATATAGGAAGCATCTTTAACTTGGGGGGGCACAACACTTCAAGGGCACTGTTTTCCTCAAGAAAAAGGGGGCATTTTCTAAAGAAAAAGGGGCATTTCTTTGTTTATTGCAAAATCTGGGGGGGCACATACCCCCAGTGCCCCCTGGCTCCTACGTCTATGATATTTCCCCTTGTTTAGAGTTAAGCGATCATGGTTTGAGTAGCTTACAACCAACCATGTAAGATTTTATTCCTCACATCTTTAGAATATTCATTTACATACCTGTGAAGGTAATTTTAAGATAGATGTCAAATTTTACTTTTGTGCTTTTCCATTCTTAGTTTGAAGTCAGTTAGGGCTTGCCAATAGAGACCACCATCAAGTTAAATCAATGGTGAACAAAAATTTATCCTTTCTTGCAAATAGGGCATTTTCCAACATTCTAGAAGGTGTTGTTCTGTTCTGTCCACCCCACTTTTTGGTAGCTGGTGCCACCCCAGGTTTTTTCATTGTGAAAAAATCTTCTGAAACTTTCTGGAATTTATCCCCTCTGGGACAGATCAATCAAATTGCTGCAAGAACTGATTAATTATATAATTTTGAAGTTTGCAACCTTAACAAATTTCCTTTTGCATATTAGGATGGTGGAGTTGAGTGGCCTAAGAATAGGTTAACCAAAAAATGAAAATTTTACTTTTTTCTCTTTGACCCTGTGCGTGGGCCTGATCTCTGGCTAGAATTTTAGTAGCCCCTGTATTTCATAACACAAATCAGAGACAGAAAATTTCTTGGGACCACACCCTTTAGAACTTTGGGAAACACCCATTTTGAAGACAGAAATACGCCCTTTTGAATATATATAGAGATACGCCCTTTTTTGGATAAAAAATGACAGATGAAATCATTTGTGTATACGAGCAACCTTAATAAGGGGTTTTGCATTGTATTACAACCAGTATCACAACTTGTAAAATTTAAATGAGTCATGTATAATAATGTGAAATGACAAAGACAAAATTACAATGACAAAGACAGAAAAAGATTCAAAACAATTTTCAAAACAACAAGTTTTATTTTAGAGTAAGAAAGCAAGACCAAAAGCTGAAGGCAGACCTACCTCTACCCTAAGATTTTTATGAGGTTGTTGGACGAATCTAACCTACCATATTTTCAAAAAAGTGGGGGGTATTTACCTCCCCCCATAAACCCCCCCCATGGCTCCGCCACTGATATCAAGATTTACCATGCGTAAACAATTGAAAAGTCAGTTCTCCCTTTATAGAACCCAACCAAAAACTAACTGTCATTTCATATGGACCCTAAAAATATTACAATATTTCAGGAACTCAAATATAACATTCCTTGTTAAGATATTTAGTGACTCATCCCCTTCCCCTCCCCAGGGGAAGCCACATCTCAATCTACACCTGCTGTTTGGTTTACATTCTTTCAAAAAGGGAACTTGTGTCACCTTTCATTGACGTAAATTTGGTTTTGAACTGCGGCAACCTTGAAAAGCGCGCAAAATCGTAAAATAACAAAATTTGAACTGGTCTTAAAATATTATGATAGTATTGGGCTGAAAATAACCTTCAAATTGATTCTTGACTGAATTCATTTGTCTTCTCGTAGGTACTGTCAATACTTCTCCACCAGAATTTGCTGCAGCTTCAGGCTTGTTTTGATCGAACTTACTCTGAATAATCAATGTTGTTGTGGAGCCGCCATAGTCCTTTGTTGCAGCGAACCTCTCCATCTTGTTTTTGTTGGGCCTAAATACAACTTTCGTGGTATTCGAGGAATATTATTGCTTGATATTTTCTTTTTTCTTGTAATATCTTCACGAGTTGATTAATATTTTGCAATATTAATACACCGAAGTCATCATCTTCTCAGCTTATGGTATTCTCAGCAATTTCCGTATCTTTTGGATGCTTCGTAAACATGAACAAGTTTTTTGATCAATCGGAACCTTCGGGTCGTTATTCAACAATATTGACCAAACGAATATTGTGCGCAATATTTCGCGCATGATTACAATAATCATATCAAATATTACGGCTATGATTGGTTAATAAACAAAGGATTTTATTCTATTATTTTTAACTCGTGCTCTGTTCTTGTCGATGATATTGAAAGCTGTATTCTTTTGTTTCAATACCATTGATAGCAAGTACTTGTTTGCTTTCAGCATGCTTTCAATATCAAAGAGGCGGGCGTCACTGTGAGCTATTGAGGAAATCTTAATACCGGGGAATTACTGCGTGAAATTTGCTTTGGCCTCAACGGCTTGTATAAACAATGAAGCAAATCTCACTATGTCACGCAATTCTTTCCAATCCCATATGTTCAGGGGGGGGGGGGCATTTGTTTTCCCTTCCAGTTCTCTGCTTCGCTCTTGCCATCTTGATGAATTTTGATTTGTATTCTCATCCTCGTAATTTTCTTGCAAAATCTTTCTATGTTTGATTATTTCCAGGAAATTTCCGCTTCTCTCGTGTTTACTTCGTCGTTCAGTCATTCATTGATTCATTCCTGTTTGCCTATTTTCATTCATTCATTCATTCATTCATTCATTCATTCATTCATTCATTCATTCATTCATTCAATCCTTTCTTTCACCATTCCTGGTATCCAATGTTGAAGTTTTTCTATGTATTGTATTCCTGCAGTATGTTTACTGAATGAAGTATCTCCCTTGGAACTCCATTTACAGTCTAGCCTGCGTGCAGACTTGCCCCAAGTCTATTTCGTCATCTGTAATAAGTCTGCCTGATACAGTGAACAACGAAACATTTCGCTTTCCCCTTTCCTAATTTTCCCTTTCCCAATTTTTTTTGATTGACGAAATAGACTTGGGGCAAGTCTAGCCTGCGTGCAGACATTACTTCCCGCAAGTAAAGTCTCCACGCAGGCTACATTTACTGCAGTTGAATAATGTCATCATTTTAAATAGTATGATGGATCCCATGACCCCAGCGACCCCAGGCAGTTTCGTCTGTTCCAAATCCGGGGGGAGGATGCTTCAGGGGCGTCGCTGGCCAAGAAATACTGGGGTAGAAAAAAGTGAAGGGTTCTGAAAGCCCAAGAAATGATTTCTTTATTACACCCTTCAGACTTTCGCAAAACTTGCGAAATGCCATTTTCATTATTTTGATCTTTTTCGACAAATTTAGAAAAAGAGGCAATCTCAAGCAACAGCTTTCGCACCAGAGAGCATTTTAAAAGGTTGAAACCGAAAGTGCATCATATATCTATTGAAGAGGAAGGAAAGTATATGATTTGATATTGAAAATTCAAGGACTTTTCTCGAAGTTTTCAATAAGGGAATTCACAGATTTCCAATCTTATTCAAAAAGAAACAGCAACACTGATGTATAAATCTTTGAATGAGCTTGCACCCGAATACATGCAGAATCTGTTCACAAGGTGTTCAGACAGCAACGGTCGTGTACTTCGTTCAACTGATACCGATCTAAAACTGCCACTTTTAAACATAAGATCCTTTTGGATGATTACAAAGTCCGTCCTGAGCTAAACAAGCATAAGAATATCTGATTATTGATTTCTTCATAACCCCAAATGATCGTTGATTCTGTTTTTTGCTACAGTCAGAGAGATGAGTGTTGCTCCTAGTATAAGGACAAGAATCGCCTCAAGGTCAATGGCAATATTTTGGTCTTTATGTCAAACGAGAATGATACGCAAAAATCAAAAGTCATTACCCCTAGTTTGATTATAGTTCGTGCACAAAACTATTGGTGCATCTGTGTCAAATGAGATGTCATGTGAGATTTACGATAACGCAAAATTATCCATGCAGAACCCTACAGAACGTTTCAGTTGTTGCTATTCACGGGCATCTAATTTGAGACAAGCAGTCACGAAGATTCCTCTGTGCAGAATGATATGCATGAAGATGTTTTGGTTCAGTGTGATCACGTCCCTTCCCCCAGTCCATGGCGTCATTGCTTGCTGTGATTCTGCACCTTTCGTCTCAACTTCACCTGCGATGATTGCATCCGTTGCTGTGTAGGAGGGGGGTCCTTCTACCTTTGGTTATGCTGCAAATGCTAGCCTCTGTGCAGGCCGCCGGTTACATCATCCTCTAAAGTTGAGTTATTTGCATAATGAGTACTATCAATAAGTGCCTAATGATTCGTTCGTTCTAGAAAACGATTGTTTTGACATAATTAAGCTGCTAATGAAGTCAAGAACGTGCCAATTCTGGGTGAATTTGTTGCTGTGCCAGGGTAAACATCCTAGTAATTTATCCATCTTATGGTGTCAAATCTGTCTAACATGAAATAAACCGACATCAAATGTTGCTATAGGATCGCGGGAAACTTCTGTCTTGTATGCGCTTTATGTGCGCTTTCTTTATTTCAGTGCCAATTAGCAGAGATAAAACGTTAATCAATTGCTTTAACGAGCGTGACTTACTTTCTTTCTTTCTTTCTTTCTTTCTTTCTTTCTTTCTTACTTTCTTACTGACATCGAGTCCCCCCTTAGATTACAAAGTTGGACTTTGTAATCAAAAACTAGCGCTGGTCAAAAGTCGTTTTCGTATCGAGGGGCCAGAGTATGGAACAGCTTGAATAGGGAAACTAAAGTGGCACCCTCCCTCAGTGCCTTCAAGCGGCTATCAAAAGATGATATCAATACACTCAGTCAGAGCTAATACTTTCTTTTGTATTGTTTTCTTTTCTTTGTTTTGCTAATAATGATTGTATTAGGGCTGCATGTTTTTTATTATTATTATATATATTAATTTGCTTTTAACACGTCAGTTTGAAAAACAGTCTTTAGCTTATACTGAAAATTTTTACGTGTCTAAATATTATAAAATGAAAAATGAAAAAAGATCTATAGTTGATATTAATGTATTGGCAGGCAACCTCAGTCTCATCATAACTTGTAACAGCGACGATGATACTTCATTTATTCCTTCGAACCAGAAGGAAGACACACAAATAAGATTGATTATTTCATATTCGACAAATCCAGTTGATATTAACCCATTAATTAACCCATATCTGACAAGTTTATGTTTTAATCGTTAACGTTTCAAAGTATGCAATGCCTCCATCTTCAGAACCCCCAAAGTTACTGAAGTCTGTCTTCGTTGGAATAGATGTTTGAAAGGATTTAAACAAATTGGAGAATTTTCACTGTTTTTATTCTGTTGTCCATAACCTCTTTTTTTAGTTTAACAAGTGTGTGAAGTAGATGTTTTTGAGCATCCCAGATTTTGTGATGAATTTTTACATGTAGTCAATAGATGATTTCTTGCAAATGAAACTCTCTGCTCTGGTGTAGTCTGTCTTCGTTGGAATGGATGTTTCAAAGGATTTGCAGAATTTTCACTGTTTTTATTTAGTTGTCCATAAGCTCCTTCTTCAGTTTAACAAGTATGTGAAGTAGATGTTTTTGAGCATCCCACATTCTGTGATGAATTCTTACATCCAGTGAATCGACTTTTTGTGGCAACTGCAACGCTCTGCTGAAGTCTGTCTTCGTTGGAATAGATGTTTGAAAAGATTTGAACAATTTGTAGAATTGTCAGAATTTTTATTCAGTTTTCCTAAGCTCTTTCTTTAGTTTAACAAGTGTGTGAAGTACATGTTTTTGAGCATCACAGATTCTGTGATGAATTCTCACATGTAGTCAATAGACGATTTCTTGCAACTTTAACGCTCTTCTCAAGTCTGTCTTCGTTGGAAAAGATGTTTGAAAGGATTTGAACAGTTTGTAGAATTGTAACAGTTTTTATTCAGTTGTCCATAAGCTCTTCTTCAGTTTACCAAGTTTGTAAAGTACATGTTTTTTGAGCATCCCAGATTCTGTGATGAATTCTCACATCTAGTCAATAGCCGATTTCTTCAAAATGAAACTCTCTGCTGCAGTCTGTCTTCGTTGGAATAGATGTTTGAAATGATTTAAAAAATTTGGAGAATTGTTAAAGTTGTTATTCAGTTGTCCATAAGCTCCTTCTTCAGTTTAACAAGTATGTGAAGTAGATGTTTTTGAGCATCCCACATTCTGTGATGAATTCTTACATCTAGTGAATCGACTTTTTGTGGCAACTGCAACGCTCTGCTGAAGTCTGTCTTCGTTGGAATAGATGTTTGAAAGGATTTGAACAGTTTGTAGAATTGTAACAGTTTTTATTCAGTTGTCCATAAGCTCTTCTTCAGTTTACCAAGTGTGTGAAGTACATGTTTTTGAGCATCACAGATTCTGTGATGAATTCTCACATGTAGTCAATAGACGATTTCTTGCAACTTTAACGCTCTGCTGAAGTCTGTCTGCGTTTGAATAGATGTTTGAAAGGATTTGAACAACTTTTAGAATTGTAACAGTTTTTATTCAGTTGTCCATAAGCTCTTTCTTCAGTTCAACAAGTGTGTTGAGTACACGTTTTTGAGCATCCCAGGTTCTGTGATGAATTCTCACATCTAGTCAATAGACGATTTCCTGCAACTGAAACTCTCTGCTGTAGTCTGTCTTCGTTGGATTGGATGTTTGAAAGAATTTGAACAGTTTGTAGAATTGTAACAGTTTTTATTCAGTTGTTTATAAGCTCTTTCTTCAGTTTAACAAGTGTGTGAATTAGATGTTTTTGAGCATCCCAGATTCTGTGATGAATTCTCACATGTAGTGAACAGACGTTTTATTGCGACTGCAGGTCTCAGTTAAAGTCTCACATTGATAGAATAGATGTTTTAGACAATTTAAACGTGCTGTTGAATTGTCAAATTTATCATTTAGTTTTCAATAATCCTTTTCTTCAGTTTAACAAGTGTTAGGTAGATGTTTTTTGTGTATCCAAGATTCTGTGATAAATTCTCACATCTGGTGAATAACGGTTTGTTGCAATTTAAACTCTCTGCTGAAGTCTCACCTCTATGCAATAGATGTTTGAAACGATTTAAAAGTTTTTTTGAATGGCGACATTTATCATGTAGCTGTTAATAGTCTTTATCTTCAGTTTAACAAGTGTATGCAGTAGGTGTTTTTTAGCATCCCAGATTTTCTGATGAATTCTGACATGTAGTGAGTGAATAAACGTTTCATTGCGACTGCAGATCTCCGTTAATGTTTGACATCGATGGAGTAGATGTTTGAGACGATTTAAACGTCCTGCTGAATCGTCAATTTTAATATTTAGTTTTCAGTGATCCTTTTCGTCAGTTTAACAAGTATGTGATATAGATGTTTTCTGGCATCCCAGATTCTGTGATGTATTCTCACATATAGTGAATAGACGTTTTGTGGCAACTTCAACACTCTGCTGAAGTCTCTCTTTCGTGGAATAGTTGTTTGAAAGGTTTTTTGTGGCCTTGCCGACGTGGTGCCATGTATACAGAATATAAGATGAAGTGAAGTGAAAAAGAATCGTTTTGAAGAATTGTCACATTTAATTATCCAGTTGTCAATAATCTATTTCATCAGTTTTGCAAGTGTGTGAAGTAGATTTTTTTAGAGCATATCAGATTCTCTGATGAATTCTCACATCTAATGAATAGACGTTTGTAGCAACTTCAACCCTCTGCTGAAGTCTGTCTTCGGTGTAATAGATGTTTGAATGGATATAAACGTTCTAGTTAATTGTCACATTGATTATGGAATGATCAACAAATTCTTTCTTCAGTTGAACAAGTGTATGAAGTACATGTTTTTGAGCATCCCATATTGTGTGTTGAATTCTCACATCTAGTGAATGGACGTCTTGTTGCAAAGCAAACTCTTTGTTGAAGTCTCACGTCGATGGAATGGATGTTTGAAAGGATTTAAACTTTTCGTTAAGTTGTCCAATTTATATTGGAGTAGTCGATAATATTTTTCAGCTTAACAAGTTTGTAAAGTAGATGTTTTTGAGCATCCCAGATAATGTTATGAATTCTCACACATTTAATTCAATGAAACCTCTAACCCCTATTTTGGAAAAGGACCATATTTCATAAACGCAGCAGATTTTCACCGTTTTCCAAAACTTTCCTCGTTAACAGAGGGTATGGGTAGGGAAAAGTCATAGTCGCAGAAAGTTCAGAGAGTTGTTACCCGTACCGTATTCTTCGCCTTTTGTATAATGAAATCAAGTAAGAACACTGTTTCTACATGTTACCATCTGAATTGTCACCAAATTAACGTCAATCAACATGGTTTGAAGCTGATGTGGATGCAATTACCAAAAACATAGTATATTTTTAATAGCACCTTAGTTATCAGCATTATTATGACGATACAGGTGATATTATACTTGGTCTAATGCAATTAAGTCAGAACGCTGTTTCTGTATGTTATCATTTGAAATGTCACTAAATGAACGTCAATCGACAGGATCTGAAGGTTAGTTGGATGTAATTACGAAAAACATAGTATTCTTTTAATAACACCTCTATTGCCAGCATTATTCTGACAATACAGGTGAAATCAAACTTGGTTTGCCAAGGGAAGATCTTGTCTACCAGACAAGAAGAGATGGAATTCATTAGAGGAAGAACTTAGTGTCTGGCAGAGAAAGAAATTCAATTCTACAAGTGGAAAGACCAGAATCTATCGGTGGAAGACAAGCAGTCTACCAGAGCAAGAAATGAAATCTAGAAGAGGAGGAAACTTCAATCTACAGGTGGACCACAGGAAGCAAGGGCGTCGGCAGCCTATAAAAACTGGAGTGGGAAAATGGAAAGAGGTCTAGTGGTGGGGTAAAAGCCCCAAGACAGAAAAATTTCTTTTACCATGCCTTTCAGCCCTTTCAGCCCCTTTCATTATTTTGATGTGTTCTGACGACTTTGGAAAAGCCACCATCTCAAACAACATTTTCGTACCATATAGTATTTTTGTACCAACGAAAATTGAAAGGGAAAGTATATCATTCATATATTTCTTTATGAGGAAGGAAAAGATAGTAGCTGAAATTGAAAATTTAAGATTTTCCTCGAAGTATTCAACAACGGAATTCAAGTCAATTCAGAATTCCAGAGAAGAAGCAGTTATCACAAAATTTCCAAGTCAATAAGCCAACCTCAAAGTTTTTACCGGATTTTAAGAAATCAAAAAATTGACCTCTCTGAGAAACCTTGGTGACGCTACTGGGCTTCCTGACTATCCGATCATACGGGGATATGCACCAATTCTTGGTGGTTTGAGCACAAAATTCTTGAAATGGGATTTTCCCTTAAGAAATATTCTAGGATTAAAGTTACCACTCCCATATAGTCTCAAAATCCCACTAAAATTCTGGAATTGGGACATAGTAGAAATTCTTAGACTCGCGCACCCCCGGCCCACCCAATAGCGAAGTGCCCCCAGGACACCCACAGTAACGACCACACCGGGCATTAAAAATACAGCTGGGAAGTTTTGAAATTATAAATTTTCAATGGGGATTAAAATATATTGACGGAGAAAGGAAATTTTTAAATTATAATCATGATGGAACTTGTATAATTTTTCACAGGGAAGCAAATGTTTCCATGTGGAAACAACAGAATCATGGCAGGGAACGTTTTTACTTTCAAATTTGGCGGGGAAACAGCCCGGAAACAGATTTTCTTGACGGGTCTTCCTTCTACCTAGGCGGGGAATCGTTTCAGCGGAGTCGTTACTGGGGGTGGGGGGTGTCCCAGTGTTGTCCAGCTCAATGGTAAAAGGCATTTCCTTTTGATATTCTACTTTGACTTGATGACTTTCTGCATAGACTTGCTCCAAGTCTCGTCTGCCGCCCGGTGATCTAAATAACGAACGGACGAGACTTGGAGCAAGTCTACTTTCTGCAATAAACGAAACAAATATTGAACAAGATTGTTTGTGGTATTCTATCATTCCTGTCACTCACTGTTGATGTCGGTGACTTTGATGAAAGCATTCATTATTGTCAACACTGATTTTAATGGTATTTTTATAAAGTTTTGTAACAAAACAATGGATCATTATCATGCAGAAGAATCTCAACCTCTAATTCATAAAGAGGCCATAAATGAACCGCTTAATCAAGATTGATGTTTAAAAGATTTCTAAATCCCTTGCATGTCATGTTTCACGGCAAGACAATTATTGTTATTATTGCTTCATTGCTTCGTGTCCATTCTGTGTCCAGCATACGGGACGGGGTGTTTCAGAAAAACGCAAGCAAACTATAATTGAAAGTCCAGGGAAGGAAAAGACAAGTTTGTTCGCATTGGATGTGCGCACAGACTGTTATTGTTATTTTTTCTATAAATATTCAACCGCATCATTATTCCTACTAACAATGATAAAATACAATAATAAGTTCTCGCAAGGATGATTGCTATGTAGATATGCCAGTGGCGGCGCCACGGGGGCACTGGGGGACTTGTGCCCCCAAATAAAAAAGTCGGCAGAAATTGTCAAAGAAAAATAGCATGAAATTAGTTGGGTATGCCTTTAAATTGAAAAAATTACGTCAAAATCCCCCTCCCACCTCTCTCAGATTTTTCCATAGAGTTAGGAAAAGTCCTAACTCAATGGATTTTTCAGAGCTCGCGAGCCAAGCCAATGAGATATCCTATCACTTTCTCTTGACAAACCTACGAAAACGAAAACGTTGAGAAGAGATGCTTTGTCCGTCCACACGCGACGGAGGAGCTTTTGCTCTCCCCAGCCATGACATTTAATGAGGTCAGGATTGAATGTTGTGGAGAGAAGTGGAGGTTGGATGCCAAAAAGAATGCTCAAATTTGCATGAAATTCCTCATTGATTTATATGGAGATCCCAAGTGATCTACTGCGCTCTATTCCAAGAACATGAAAGTTTATTCAATAAAGAAAATATTTGGAGTATTCGTCGCTGGTTGCGTGATGTTTTGGATGTACTTGTTGCTGTGTAGGCCATCAGGCAAGTCGGTGAAGAAAAAACCCTGGGAGGTTCCATTGGAATACTTGACGACTGAAAAGTGGCATCAACCGCATACTGTGTCCACAAATACAATAAAAACAGTTAAAGATGAGAAATCAGAGAACCCGAATAGTGGTTACAATATCACACGAGCCGTTTTGATTTTCACTGAATTTGAAAACTCCAAGTTTCTGAGGAAACTCAAAGTGACTTTGTCTTCATGCAGAATTTATTTCGATGTATTGACATGGAACCGGCTTGAGGACAGCGAGTTGTCGCCTCCGAGATTTATCGGCGATGGAGGTGTGCTAAAATATGCTGCTTTCATATTCGATAATGTCAGGATTTATGATTACCTTGATAGCTGGACACGATATTTGCTTCATGATTATTGCAAGAGATTTGGCCTAGGAATTGTTATATTATCTGCAATTGATTACAAACGAGAAACTAATTTTATGCAACTAAATAGCGTTCCATTATGGGTGAAATTTAGTGTGAAGGGGTTATATGATACTGAACTCAATCCAAAAAGTCCAGTGCTTAAAATTACGAAAGCTGGGAATGTTTTGAAACATGCACATAGACTAAAGCATACAGTTTTCTGGTCAAATCATTCAACCTTTGAACCAGTTGCTTATGCATATAGAGACACTGATGCTATAAAAGATGGGTTCTTTCCAGAAAAAGAACTGGATGATAAAGATGTACAAACGAATGTTTACAGGGTAAATAGATCAAAGTTTATGACTATTATTTATGATAAAGGAGAGATTGATGGTGTCCGCAAAGTTTTCTTTGGTGGAAGAGTGGACAGTTTATGGCAATATAAACTTCTTTTCATTGACGCACTATCAACTGTGTCAAAAGGAACTCTGGGGAGCCCATTGACAAGATGGATTTTAGTCGATGTGGATGATATTTTTGTGGCTCATAAAGGAACAAGGATGAAAAAAGGAGATGTTGAGGTGAAATTCTTATTTCTGATTGATTTTTCATTATGCCTAAATATTTACTCAGAGAAGATATCTGCTTGTAAGCTAGGTTGGAAAACTTGTATTCGCCCAAGCTACCAGGTGCCCAATTTAGTATTAAAAGTTTTAAAGTATTAAAACTTTTAATCTGCAATTACTTGGTTACAAGCTACCTTAACTCGTAGCTTAACGTCGTATTTACTTGTAGTATGTTGTTTGTCTATGTTTTTCGTCCCCCCCCTCGTTGTTTCATTGCATACAGTTTCTTGTATTGTCATCGTCTTGTTTCATGTAACCATTGGGTAGTCGTGTAATTTCGCTCCTCTTGGTATCGTCCCTGTAGTGTCGTAAAGTTATAATTAGAAAGTATGGTAGAATGTAACAAATAATTGTAAATTTTTATCTGAATGAAAAAAAATTAGTATTCCCATTTGAAAAGTCACCAAACTTTGATTATCAAACCTATTGTAAGATTTTCTGTTTGGTCTCTTTTTGAATGACCCAAAAATATTTAACGATATCAAGTTTCAGTTTGTAATACTAAAAGGTAAAAATCCTATTTATTTTAAGCTATCAGCTATACTTTTATGAGAAATTGAAATAGTCTAATTTGCCAATAGGTCAAAAGTTTCGAACTTCTCATTATTGCATTTCTTTCAGTCATTTATGACCAATTCAAAGCTGAACATGCTCAAAGAAATTGATCGTGATAATAGTGTTTTATTGCAGTATGATACAAAACCAGATAGCTCTAAAAAGAGCTAAATTTGCAAGTTTTTTTAAACCAGTTACTAGATAGGCTATATATGGGAAGATAATTTGGTCCTTAATCTACCTGACAAAAGGAAGAAATTTCAAGATCAGCCGTGTAATCAAATTTCAGTGATTTTTCAAACAGGAGCACTATTTTGGGAACTGGGTGTAAATCTGTATCAAAGGTCATTGCTTGCAATTATGAACAAAAGGTTCTTGTATCAGAGAACAATATGTCTATTGTTACTGTTGTAACCTGACAGTTTTGTCAACAAACTCACTGCTTGCATCTTTCTAATTATTTCAATCACTGTAACATGTAAGCCAAATCATGCATGCTTTCCAACCTAGCTTGTGTGTAAAGCCTGTCATTTGTCAGAATCAACTGGCGGAAGCTCTTTTGTTTGTCCAACTAGAAACCAAAGGTAGTGCTCTGAAAAGAAAGTAATAGTGATATGAGAAATGTGATAAATAATTGGATTAAAATATCATTTTTTGAAGAAACTGCAGTAGCTGCATTCAGAAAATTAAGAGACTCTTACAGAAATAATCAAAGGGCAGTGCGTAAAGAAACTTTTTCAAATTTTGTTATGGCTTGCAAAATGTTCAAAATTGCATTACCAACCCAAACTGTACTGTAAAAGGTATTCCCTTTTATGAAAATCAAGGAGCTGTACAAGAAACTTTACTTCAAGATTTTGTCCCAAATAAAGAACTTGTCTGTAAAGCTGAAACCCACAAGCATTGTGAATACCAGTAGTAAATAACACTTTGTCATTGCTCTTGTAGAGGTTTGCCAAATGGTGAATAGACCCTTAAGCTATTCTACAAAAGAGCCTGGATCAAGCGTTATTTTTATGCAATTTTATACGCGAGGTTCGATTGAGTTGCGTTAGAACTTCGATCACTATTGTGCGCATTCGAAAATTCTTCAAAATGCATCATAACAACGTTCGATTCAGATTCTTTCCTAGAATAGCTGAAAGGTCTATTGACGGCAGGAGCCTTCATGGAGGAAGGTGAAGTTGCAATTTTTAGTGCCAAGTACTAGGACTGCAAAATAGAGAAGGTTTAATTGTGTCCACAGCCCCTTGTCATGACACTCACCTTGGATTGTACCAACTGTTCTAGCTGCAAAGTCATAGGAGCACCTCCACCACAACACCTCCTGCTTAGAATTTGGGTGCTTATAATTGGGCTATAAAAAGCCCTTATGGATGCCTGAAAGTCACAAAGGTGGTGCCTGAATATTGTATAATTTTATTCGAATTTAATGAAAATCCCTTTAAATCTCTTAGAAATCCTTGAGGATCTTCAGAAGTTTTTGAACATTGCCTGGAAATCTCTCGTTATCCAGTAAATCTCCTAAAAATCTTTTTTATGATTTTTAGAGCCAAATATTCAACTACAAATATCATTTTAACATATTGAAAATCCTCCAAAATCTTTACAAATCGAAACAAATTTTCCATAAAGTACAGGGGAGAACTGAAACAAGGCTTTGGACAAATAAACATGGTTCTCCTACTAAAGAATCCTCGTTTAAAAAACTTTACAAAATTTTACAGTCTTTGTTATGGCCGAAGAAGCTTGGCCATAATGTCAAGAATTCTTGTCATATTTATGTGCGCAAAGCTTGTACTGTAAGAGGGAGCAAGGGGAAAACGCCCCCCCCCCCCTAGTATCTGAGCCTCGCAAAAAATTGTTTTTCATTGATTGCCATCTTGTTTGCTGCAGCCGTGGAGAGGATTTCTTAGGCCCGTTTTATAAGTCGTGCCGCGCCGCGCCGAACCATAGTAATTTGAGTTCGACTGAGGTTCGACTTGGAGCGACTCTTCTGTTTTATAAGAACAAAACTTTTGCCGTGCTGTGCTGTGCCCAACCATAATGACGAATGCGCACAATACTGACTTAAGAAAATTTTCTTTTTAATTTCATGCATTTGAATACATTCGTCCATTAAATGAGAAATTCGATGTGGTTCGACTGAAATTGGCTTTATAAGTCGCACTGGGTCGACCCTGTCGAGAGGCCTTTGGCGTATGGTTCGACTCAGTCGAACCAAGTGCCAGGTTAGTTTTATAAGAGTCGCGCCGTGCCGAACCAGGCAAAATTGATCGAAATTCACTCGGTTCGGCATGGCGCGGCGCGACTCTTAAAACGGGCCTTACATGGCGTCAAAACTTTCGAGAGATTTACAGAACTGTTGTCCTGTTTTCCAATGGTTGGTGCTGGTTTTAGCAAACCATAAATTCACAAGTAATTCCCAATAAGCACAAAAGTATGACGAAAATCCTGTTTTAGCTCAGCCACGGGATACCTTGTGAGATTATTATCAAGTGAAGCTCACAAAAGAAGACGCGGAGATGTTGAAACCATACCCTTTGGAGAAAAAGATGTGGTAAAAAGCATGTAAATATATCGAAACATTAAACAAAAAGAGCTTTGCTTAGTAAGAACATCGGCACAGGAAATTTATTAACATGCTCATGCCGATATAACAAGTTTATTGTTCGTCGTCAAGCCGGGGGACTTGAACTCTGTTTGATTCTCAGCTGCCTGTGCTTCAAGCCAACAGGGGTGGCGCTAGAAATTTTCCGACAGAGGGGCTGGAGCTTCCGACAGGGGGCTAAAATGACTGGAAAAGGGTGTTATCGTGCGTTATTTTGCCAAATTTCCTCCGACGAGAACCAAAAATATCCTCCAACGGGGGGGGGCTAGATGCCTCCGACGGGAGGGCTGTAGCCCCCCTAGCCCCCTCCCTGGTGCCACCACTGCAAGCCAATACAGTTCTCCTTACCTTAAACGTATTTTTAAAAGACATTTCTCATAAGAAACCTAGGTCGCAGATCGCCAAGACATTAAGAACTCCAGGAGCGGCAAAATATAAGTTAAGAAACTATTTATTTTCTTAAAGGAAATCCTTCGCCAATATCTACATTGCGTTCACTTGTTTTTTGTCTCATTTACTCAGAAGGTAAATGTCTAAACATTGTGACAAGAGATTGTGACTATGGTCTAAACATTGGGCAGGCTTGAAAAACCTTGCTTTCAAATGTTCACGAGGGAACAAGTAGTGAACATGAAGATTGTTATGGAAGCTTTAAGAAACTCGCAAGAAACTCTGAGTGCTGAAAATCTGATAATTTTAAGAAAGCTTCAGTACTGGCCCAAATTTTTGGTTTCTTAAAAAAATATGTGTTTTCTACGAAACCTACCGGGTGACACAGAAATATCCCTCACGAGCGAAATCACGCCGAGCTTTCAGAAATCATATGCATCAGCGTGTAGCTGAAGGGATAAGCTATCTTTTGAGTTGTTGCTTGATCAGTTTTAGCTTAACTACCCTTTGAAAACCAGTTTCAAAACCCTGGTATTTCATTACTTTCTTCGACTTTTCCGCGTCCTCTTACAAAAGAAATTCAACCTATTTTGTTCGAAAATCATTCCGTTTGCTGTCGAAGTAGGTGGGACTTTTCTTTCTACCAAACCCATTGAGTTGATTCTGTTTTTTATACGGCAAAAAAGCCGGTAAGCAGTCAGTGGTATTTGCCGAGCTGGCAGGAATTCTGCAGACTCAATACGAAGTCCCAGTTATCGCAACAACAGCAACATATATTGTATCTCCTCCGCTGCAGTGATCGTGTTGTGAAAAGGGAACGGAGTGAAACATTGAGACGAATGGAGTAATTCAACAACATTGTTGTTTACAAGAGAAAATGTCGCTCTTAAATTTAATAGAAGGTTACGGCTGAGCGAAAATTATTGTGTAAAATGCCCTAAAATGCTGTCCGCCAAGAAAATACCAATGACTGGAGATTAGCCGTCAGGGTGACGCAGTTCTGAGCGCATTTCCCCAGTACCCAAATTATGCTCTAAACCCCCGGGATCTACAAGAAGATTGCATTATGATAGATAGTTATCGCGGTATACAGCTGCTTTTTGATCCTATCGAAGGATCAATGCACCGTTCCGAAATGTTTTTTATTACATCAATCGTTATCGCCTATTATACTTTCGTTTCTGCTGTTTTGTTGCTGTGATTCCCGCAAAGGTGTAGGTTCGCCCTCTGATAAATTTTATGACTCATCACAAACAATCTACGTGACCTCCTTTTGCGATTTGTTTCAGCATTTTGTATATCCTACAGTAGAAACTTCCTCGTCTGTTGTATCCTACCTTGAACAACGGATGGTGATAGAGTCGATCAAACCACCTTCACGTTTTATAAGAACTTCTAAAAATTTCTTAATTCAACATGAAAATGCCGCCCGATAGATCTTTGGTACGTTTGCGATCCCTGTGCTTGGCGCTAAAGATACAACTCTGCCCTCACCTTCACCTTGATTTCGAACATGGCTGATTGTGACATAGAGAATACTCCGACTTCCCCTCTAAATATCTTAAATTTGGTTTCATAAAATTCTGTTGAAAACGGCCACAAAATTATCACTTTTGAGTAGTGGTTTCTAGTTTTAGTTAGAGGTTATCTACAATCCGGAAATTAACTTCCCTCTTTATCTTTCGTCCAGTTGTGGGGGAAACTGTTAATTTCACACAACCAGATTATCGGTGTCTCTTAAATTTGTTCAACATTCCTGTCTAGAGTGAATCAAGCATTACGTTCACTTGCTTTCGATCTGTCATACCTAGAAACCCAGGTAACACAACCTGTGCTGTCAATCTGTAGCAGGCTTGAATGGCTTTTGTGTACCATAATAGCTCTATTAAAGGGGCAGGGTCACGTAATGTAAACAAACTTCTTTCGAAACGATGGTTTTGCATTATTTTTGATAGGCCAAATTACAGTGATTTTCCACTTCTTTTCTCAAAATGAAAGTGTTATTTTGAAGATAGACTCTTGAGCTTCTTAGAGCAACAAACGAAACACCCATATGTTGTACTATTGCAGAGATATAGGTGGATTTTTGGATTTAACTTTCTTGTGGATTCACCCTATCCGCCAAAATCTGTTCAGAACACGATGGCCACGTGTAGGCAACAATAGAGATTATAGAGATAACAGGTTTGTTTATGGTTACGTGACCCTGCCCCTTTAAGTCCCCCTCTCTAACAAACCCCTCCCCCTGAGCCAAAATTTCAAAAAGCCCCCCTCCTTCTCTATTAAGCTCCCCCATTTATATCAAATTCCAGAAATTACAAACGATTTTCCATATTTTTCGCTAGGCAAGCTTGCATGTTGGTATTGATAATGTTTGGTATGGAGAATGTGTGGAATATATGTTTTTGACTCTTTGAATTGTATGCTGAATCGACAAAATACGGGGTAAAAGAGCTGAAAAGCTATCAGATATCATCTCCTTGTCATTTGATTTTGTGGATAAGCCCCCTTCGCTAAGAGGCCCCCTCTGGAGTGGCCGTAATTAAATAAGCCCCCCTCCAAAGGCCTCAATAGAGCTTTTGCGGTTTGTGATGTTTTACAGAAAAAAAGCCTCCATTGGCCTGTTAACGGACTTTTCTTAAAATTTAAGGAAAATTTAAAACTTTTTGGCCAATTGAAAAAATTTTAGAAAATGTTCAACTTTGGCAGAAAGAAAACTTTTGTGGGAGTCCATTGTGAAGTGCAGTGGAGGTTGCAAAGGACGGCCAGAGGTTATCTGGAGCACAGAGGAAGGATTTACTGTAAAAACCTACGTATAAGAACTAATGATTAAGAACCTTAGAGTTGAAATTTAGAAATTAGACCTCCAGTATATAAGAACCCATTGTGCCTGAAGTCTGAAATACGTTTTTATTTGTAAAGATCATCAAACTAAATCAAAACCCCAGTTGCTTTGTCACTGATCCTACGCAAGCTCTTAATACCATGAGCATATATTCCAAAGAACTCTAAAAATGTTCTGATTCTTCCACAAACTTCTGTTTTGATGTTGTGGACCGAGCAGAAACTGCGCACGCATGCGCAAAAACTCGTAGCTTTGAGCTAGACTAATGAAGATGAGTCCCTTGTATCCCTGCGGTAAACCTTGCTCAAGAGGGACTCATCATGAAACAGTAAAAGACTTGGCCCTGTTCTCTTCAATCATCAATGGAATTAGGAAAGAATCACGGCTTCGAATCTCTATCCCATGGGAGTGTTTTCAATTCTTCAATCGAATCGAAAATTCTATCACATTTACACGTAAACAATAGTAATTCACAAATCTCGCAATCTGATTGGTACCGAAGAAATCGCTCAGTTTGGGCCTAAATAGTACCAGATTTTTCATAAAAGAGCACAGGGAAACAAGAGACTCATCGTCATAAGTCTAGCTTTGAGCCCCCTAGCTCCCAGCAACAGGTCCCGAAATTAGTCAGCACTTGGTATTTTCTTCAAGCTTATCGATTCAAACATTTCCTTATCTCAGATTGGTCAATGACGTCATTTTCGCAGTTTCTGCTCTGTCGATGTTGTGAATAAGACCTCATGAACTCAAGTGCTGTAAACTGACAGTTAATGATAGGCTTGAAGTTTGAATCTGAACAAGGAATACCTGAAAGTCCTGAATAAAATAAGAACCAATTTAAGAACTTGAAGAGCCTCACTTCGCACTAAATACCTAATATATAAGAACCGAGTCAGGCTGACTTGCAAAATTGTAGGTTCCTATACGCGGAATTTTACTGTTCACCAACGCAACTTCTAGACTACATTACATAAGCCCCTCTAACTTACGCTCGTTGTTGTTGTTGTTATCGCTTCAGTTGAGGGACTTATGTCCTTACGCTTCAGAATAGGGACTAATTAGGCCAAGTCCGCCGCGTTCACGGCGCGACCAATCAGATCGCTACTTTCTTAATATGGTCAACCCACGTGCCTATTTGTAGCGTTTGATTGGCTCATTAGTTCAAAGTTCGATTTCTCGAAGCGAAGCGACGCTCGAAATGACGTTCGAAGGGACGTTCGAATTTTCTTTCGACGTTCGTAGGATGGAAGATGTTCTAAGTTTCTTCTGATTTTTCGTAAGATTTTAGTCCCTGTTTAGAATCCGTTTGGTCGTGAGTCCTTTGTATGAGTGAAATTAAAACATCAGATTATAAATGTTGAACGAATACAAGGAATCACGTCGTCAGTCAACGCAACTTCTGGATGAAGTCATAGTTATTGCAATTGAACATTGATCTTCAAATAAACTTTCCTTTCCTTGCAGGCTCTATTGAAATCACAAGAACGTCTGGCTTCAAAAGTGCCCAATTTTCACTACAATCTTGGTTTCTCTGGTTTTTACTACAAAAGTGGCTCAGCAGATGAAAATGAGGGTGATGAACTCCTTTTGAAATATGCTAAGAAATTTTGGTGGTTTCCGCATATGTATAAACATCTAAAGCCTCATAAATTTGCGAATAAAGAGGAACTGGTACAGAGTATGAAAAAGAACAAAGCATTTGCTGTGGTAAGTTTTATAATATCTCGTTCAATTCCTGATCTGACCAAAACAGAAGCTCTTCAAACGCTGTGTGTTTCTGCCTCGCCCAGTAGATAAAGACAAAAAAACCTGTTATCGGAGTAGACTTACGAAGCTAAGTCTCTTGTTTGCTTATGCTCTTTGACTTGATGATGGCGCTTCGGTCAACAGAGCAATTTTACCGCAGGGATGCAAAGGACTCATCGTCATAAGTCTATTATTGGAACTCTGTTGATACCATGCCTTTAGACTCACGATATAGTCCCAGTTATCGCAACAGTAGCAGCAGCAACGACGATAGCAACAACAATAACAACAACAACGACAACGTTTTTGATTTTTGCTCAAACTTGGACTTATTGACTTTCATATAGAAATTTGAGATGGAAGTAAACACGTTTATTTGTGCCCTGTGGATCGTGGCTGCGGAGTAGCCTTAAAAGTGAGGCAAGCAACCCTTGAAAGTTGGGCATTTTCATTGCCGTGGTGGAGCTCATGGAGGCTCATTGTCCTTAAAAATGAGGAGCTCCTGGTTCACAGTGTAAGGTTTGTTGATCCTTGGATTGAGGAAACATTCATATGGATGCTTGTGGCTTTTGTTCATGGCTAATATCACTGTAAGCTTGAACTCTGAGCTGTTTTAGCATTGGAGTTTCGACGTAGTTTGGGCGTCCATCAGTCTATCAATGGCGATAACTGCGAATATGCAATCAGTCTACCATGCCTTTATCTTGTCTTTTTCTGCTCTACAGGAAAAAGGCATCCCAATTAATTCAAGCTATGCTGTATCGCCTCATCACTCTGGTGTATATCCCGTACATGAAGAATTATATGAAGCATGGAAAAATGTATGGGATATCAAAGTGACTTCAACGGAAGAATACCCACATTTGTATCCTGCATGGAGAAGAAGAGGCTTCATTCACAGGGATATTATGGTAAGAAAGGATCAAGAAAATTATCTGATGAATCCTTTGATATGCAACATCCTTTAAAGCCCATCAAGAGACTCCTTCATACGCCATCTGAAAGTTTACATGACACAGTACTAATAGATCTTTTAGCTATTCTACAAAAGAGCCTGGATCGAGCTTTATTTGTATACACGAGTTTCGATCGATTGGCGTCACAATCTTCTATCACAATCGTGCACATTCGAAAATTCTACAGAATGTAGCAAAATGTTGTTCGATTCGGATTCTTTTCAGAATAGCTAAAAGGTCTATTGTATTACTTAGGGCCTGTTTATATGAGGAAGAACACCTCACTTGACAGACCCGGGGCTGAGAGGTGAGATTCCACCTTCCCATAGAATCCTTTGTATTTTCATTTCGCGTTTACATGACGAACGCAACACCACCGGTGTAGTGAAATCCCACCTCACCAGAGGTGGGATCTCACCTGGGTGAGGTGAAATTTTTCCATATAAACGAAACACCACCGGTATGGTGAGGTAAATTGAAATTATTCGTTGATTCTTATTGGTCAGTTCGATCTGATTTCACGGAAGAGAGACTTTACTCCACATCGCCTCTCAGCCCCGGGGCTGACAGGTGAGGTGAATATCTCATATAAACGGTAGCTGAAATTTACCTCGCCTCTCAGCCCCAGGTCTGGCAGGTGAGGTGTTTTTCCTCATATAAACAGGGCCTTAAACTACTTACTGTTCTACCTGGGCGATAATTTCATGGATAAACTGCAATGTTAGCTTACGTTCCTGTTACCTTCCTCATTAGGAAGGTCTTTATCACCATGCAGTAACGGCTGTGTTAGAACTTCGTTTGAAAGATCCCACATCCGCCTTGTCGCAATAACTGAAGACTTCCAGCAAGAAGATTTCATCGTTGGACTCCAGAAGAAGTGCAAAACACCAAAAATTGTACTGTTGAGATACTTTGTCGACAAATTGTGTGACTTTGTGTGAGACAAATCAAGAGACTTTGTGTTATCTTGAACACAAACCCAAACCAAGCCCGCAAAAGATACTGCAATGGACTGAAAAATGACTACAGTAAGGCCCCGCATTTAAGAAACCACCTGAAAGAAACTTTTAGCCTACTGAAAAATAATTAGCCCCCTTACCTATAAGGAACTCTTTGAGGCTCTCGCCCAAAACAAAGTTTCTTGTATTTTGAGTGACTCAAAGTGCTGGTTTGAGGGTCTTAGAGCATCCCTACAATTTATACAGGGTTCATAAGAAATTGCTAGCATGATACCATGTTTTTAACAGAGTTTTGCATCAATTTTAATTGATGTTCTTGACCATCATTGACAACAGACAGATATGCGTAAGTATGGCCAATTTATCTATATACAGCCATATTTTGTTGTAACTTATTCTTGTAGGACTTTCCAGGAAAGAAATTAGAAACTTAAGAACTGGAGCCTAAAAAGACGAGAAGTATTATAGATTTAAGTAACATTTTAGGCTGAGGTGTGAAAAGTGGTTTCTTAAATGCGGGGGCTTTCTGTATTAGGAGAATGTTTTTATCGAGCAAACCTTCCAGACTGGCCCTTTTTTCTGGTTGTCGGAACTTTCTTTGTTGTTGCCCTTGTGAATTTGAGGCCCTCTTGTCCCCCTGTGGGCGAACCTGCTTGTTATTGTTGTAGATAATTGTCAATCCAGTCTGCAGATTACTGTTATCCAGATCTATCTCCCCTCCCTTCAGAAGATCGTTACATCACATTTTGTAAAACGGCTGTAGCGCACTTTCAGGTTTTAACCTTTAATTTGTATAATCTTTCTCTTCGAAAAGAAACTATTATTATTTCTGAAGTTAATTTCGTTCGTGATTTATTTGATTTATACTTTAATTCAAATTTGAGCCATTTTTCCCACAGCGAAACTTTTTATTCGACCGCCCAGTATTCAATTACTTCAAATTTCTTTTGTGTCTTTACAGGTTCTACCAAGACAAACATGTGGCTTGTTCACACAAAACTTATTCTTTAGTAACTATCCAAAAGGACGGCAAAGGTTAGAGAAGAGTATTCATGGTGGGGAATTATTTATGACCATTATTAGTAATGTGGTAAGTTGTTGATTTATTTTTGTACAATGTTGTTTTTTTATACATTCCATCTAAAAACTTACAATACTTATTACCTGATACCACTACCTACAAGATACTATACCCTACTACAAAAATAATACCATTTGGAACGAAAAACTACGTCTACCAAATGGCAACATAAAACTGAAAACACGAACATAGCACTACACGTAACGACTTGGGAGACAAAGATTGCACATAAATACACGTAACTGCTAACACATAACTACTACAAAAAAGGAAAGAACGTTTACTTAAATGGGACTAGGTAGTTGTATGGCTTATAACTGAGACCTAAATTTCTGATCAAAACGACCAGTTTCATGAATAAAATGGAGCGTTAAAAGAAGTATATCCTTATTGAGAATATCGGGAAAATCTTTATCACCGTACAATGAAATCTGCATTAGAAACTCGTTTGATAGATCGATATTGTAAAATGTTCATTCCTTATTTCCTCCATTCATTTGTTCAGAGTTCAATGTATGCATCATGATTTAACTTTAACTGACAACCAAAATGCTTCAAATTGATGACAGTTTCCTCAGTTATTGACTACATTGGTACAATCGATGTAAAAATCAGGTGTCAAGTTATCTAATTATAAGGAAAGAACATTTGGTAAATTGCAACGCGGCTGTAAATAGGCTAAAAAACGCCTGCACATTCATTGTTTCTTTAGCTACACACAACGGAACAGCACATACCAAGCTGGTGAACTACTGTACACTAGCCTATTTTATCGATTCCCCTTGCCCGTTTTTGCTCTTAAGAACAAAGACAACTACGCTGGTCGGTTACGAACAGAAATTAGGGCGTTATATTTATTTCTTCCGTTTGTTGTGTCAAAATTGGTGCAGCTGTTTCTTACTTCATCTCGTTAAAGTTAAACGAAGAGGTTTCACAATGTTTGAAGGTGTTGTGGCGCCGTGTTGTAATCCACTGACTTTGCAGCCAGAACAGTCAGGCGGACGGGGTTCAAATCCCGCCAGCACCTTTGAGTGTCATGACAAGGGTCGCGGACTCGATTAGTGCTTAGCTATTTCTACGATTCCAGCGCTTGGCGCTCAAAACCGCAACTTCACCTTCACCATCCTGTGTCACTATTTTTAGTCCGTTTTGAGGATCTTCCTCCATTGTATGATTAGCCCACGAGCAGCATGGCTGATTCTAACCAAATCTGACAACGATACAGCAAGCCGTCAGTTGGCCATGTTGGCATGGTCTCGTGCAAACAGATCAAAAGCCTGGCAAACGTTTCCGATGTTTTTCTGAGTGACATTGAAGGGACTGGACCATGGAATTTCTATCTAAACGATAATTTTGCAGTATCTAGCCAATGTCACAGAATTTCCATAGTTTTCTTCAGAATCATCGCAGCATTTTGAAGATTAATCCTAACGTTTCACATTGTAACAAACAAAAGGTTTGTATATTATAGCATTGCAGAGATACAAACATATTTCGAACAGTCGCTTCGGAGTGAATTCTTCCTCCCCACTGAAATTGATCCAAAAAACAAAGGGCACTTGCCAAAAACAAAAGGAATTATAGGGTTTATTTTGCAGTTTCGTGATGCAGCTCCTTTAGGAATAGTATCACATAAGCGCCTTCTTTTTCACAGATCAACGTTTTCATGACGCATTTTGGAAACTATGGAAATGATCGATTGGCACCGTACACATTTGAAGCTGTCATTGATTTCATCCAAAAATGGACAAATCTTCAGCTAGTAACGGAAAGACCACTTTTTATTGGAAAGAAATATTTTGATGTATGGCCAGGAGATACTATCCCACTATGGCAGGTGTGTTAGTTTGTCATTCTTCAATTTGTGTTAATATAACTTTTGTTTTGGTGGTTCACTAGAATTAAGGTGATCTGTGAGTTTAAATATGGCGATCAATGGCCAGCAAATTACGGTGAAGTATAAACTGAAACTATGAATTTTTGCTTTAAAAATGTGGGGAAAACTTGTAGAGGTCAGATCGTGGGCTTCGTAAAGGCGGGACTCTACAGTAGCAGAAGTTCATTCAAGCCATCAAGACGCCGTTTCCACATTGCAGTTTCAGTTTCATTGAATTATTAATCTATTCTGAATACAATTCTAAACAAACACTGTACCAGTGCAGCGTAGGGTTCAAATCTTTAAAAGGGTGGGTGTAAAATTCTATTACATATTTCTTTGAATTAAAATACTTGAAGGGAACTTTGAGTAATTTGCTGTAAATCTGTAGTTTCAATTTTGTAATCTGCCGTGGCAAAAAGACAAATATGGCTGCTATAAACAACAACAAAACCGAAACCGAAAGCTTTGCTCTATGTAAGTTATTTTATGCTCAAGCGCTAAATGGAGATATCATGGAGATAAGCTTTCAGAGAATGACTTTTAGCCATTAATGCTGCTGCAATATCATTCTGAATGTTTCTAAGCTCATGTGTGTAAAATTTTATTTAAGTGTGACCACCTCCTGAAGTCTCTTTTACCCCCACAGCATCTTGCAACTCAAATCTCACCTCCAAATTTATCTCCACAGAATCCATGCAACGACTCTCGTCATTTAAATATTTGGTCACCGAACAAGAGTTGCCAGCAGCTGCCAAAATTCCTGATTGTTGGACCACAAAAGACTGGGACAGCAGCGCTGCAAGCTTTCTTGTCACTACACCCTAGTCTTGTTAACAGCCGACACAGTCGTAGATTTTATGAAGAGATTCAATTTTTCAATAATGAAGCAAACTATCGCAAAGGAGTTGATTGGTAAGTTCAGTCAAGTTAGATTTTTAAGTTGAACTGTAGGCAATGTGAAATTTGATATTTGGATATTCTTGTACCTTTGTCTTTGCGGCAAAGCTTCAAAAGGCCTTCATCATACTTTACATGATGTTGCTCCTCAAATATTCAAGTAAAATCTGCCACCATCCTCCGGAAAATCCGTTGAAAAATGATGAACATATGACTTTCAGAAGACCAAATTTAGCTGACTACTGAAACCAGGAGTAAGAAGGTCTATTCTGCCTTGATGTACGTTTTCATAACATTGTCTAACAGCCTTTTAAATGACAAAATACTACCAGTTGCAAACGTACACTGATTACGTGAGTCTTAGTTTTCACGTTGAATTGGATGGCTTCAAACAGAGACTCATGTCATGACAATACAGCTAATAATAATAATGGGGACTGATTTAGGCCAAGTCCGCTGCGTTTTAGTACCTGTTTGGAATCTGTTTGGTTGTGAGTCCTTGTATAAGTTAAAATAAACCATCAGATAAAAGCGTTGGACGAATACAAGGAATCACGTCGTTAGTCTATTGTTGCTGTGCAATTATTGAAGTATTTCATTTCCTCCTACCCATGAATAGAGCTATCTTTGATAGTTTTGTTGACAAAAAAGCCTAGTAGCTTCCATTGACAAAAAGTTAGATCTCGTTGAGAATCAGCATATCCTTTCACAGGTGGCGGAGAATGGCTCAGTACCCTCGGGTGCCTAATACAAGGGGGGACGCTCATTAATTTTCAACAATTTTCCCACCCCCGGCCCTTGTTTATTAATTTTGGCATAAGAGTGTCTTATAATGCTGAATATGATTTTTATACGAAAACTTGTTTGATTGATAAGAAGTCATTGCAGTGTACTCGTAAACTAATTGGAATGTTTTCTGTTAGAAAAACAGTTGAAGAAAAGTTTTTTTTGTCAAAAGTATAAAAGTGGTGCACGTTCTTGTCTATTGACCCGCCCCCCCCCCCCACTTATTAAGACACGATTCAGTAATAGTTACATTTGTAAATGTAATAGAATGTGATCTTACCTGCCAGTTAACTAAATAAAATTGTTCATGAATCCTCTATCAGTTACACAGTTTCCCATTTGTATTCGCTAGGTCATACCGGGGAGTCAAAAAAAAAATGCCCGGCGTTTGAAAGGCTACTGCTCCCTGAGTATATATGCAATGATATTTTGCAATATCTGATTCTATAGCTAACATGTCCAATTATTTTTAGAATTTTCGTGGCTAAAATCGGTCACTCCATTCAGATTCTGTAAGCGATTTTCTGAAAAAGATCCCTTTGAGAAACCTTAAAAACGTGCTAAAGTTACAAGCAAGTTTCCCTAATGTGTTTACCTCACAGCGATGACTTTCAGCTCGCTTTAGCACGTGTTTTCCTTTTGGCGGGTTGAAAAGTCTACCCCTAGTGTGAATAACTAATTCAGGGGGATTCCATTTTCTCATGAGGGCATAATGCACGAACACGTCCTAGAGTCATTATTGCTAAGAAGGAGAACAAAGGGAAATCTTGCTTGGTATTTTCAATCGTTTTTGCAGGTTTTCGAAAGGGGCTTTCTGCAGAAAATCTCCTATTTTGACGGGAAGGAATGACCGATTAAAGCCGGGTAAATTATTGAATCTTATTTGACATTTCGGGAATAAAAATGACGGTTTTCGATATCATTGCTTTGATACTCAGGGAGAGGATTTTTTCAAACGCCGGGCATTTTTCTTGACTCACCCGGTACATTGTGTTGTGTTGTTGCAGTTATATTGGAAATAAAGTGTATAAAAGAAAATAAGTATTTCCGATACAAGTGCAACAACACAACATAATGTATGGCCTAACGAATAACAAGGGCAGATTTTGTAATACAATAGCATCAGTCGCTTTGGTTCACACCTCAATTCAAAGCGATTAGCGAATGCAGACAAGATTGTTGCAAAAAATTGCTGATACCGTACTGCCATGTTGTACATGTTATTTTCCAACCTTTTTATTCATTTGTCATTTGTCATTTCAATTTTTCATTGCTGCCTTGTTGTCATGTGGAATTTTAGAGAAAGTTGCGATGTAACGTCGAGATCACGTATGAAAATGATACCGTTTCTTGCAGTATGTTTTATTTTGAATTAGGCTTTCTTTTAGAGTTGATCGATAAATCAGTCGCTTTGGTTCACACCTCAATTCAAAGCGATTAACCAATGCAGACAAAAGATATTCTCTCAAGCAGAAATTGAAAACAAACGAAGCCGCAAAATTGCCCTAAAACCAGTACGGCAAACTCTCGTTTGGTGCGGGCGAAGGGAGGTTTTTAAGAGAAGTTATGTGCTTATAACGAAAGAAGAAGGGTAAATCTAAAGTTCTGTCCCGCGGATTTTGTTTATTTGATTAAGAAACCGAGCAGAGGGCATTACAATTTTTGCATATTTATTGCTCAGATGTACGCAGTCACTTCTCAGCTCCTGAATCAAATAAACAAAATCCGCGAGACAGAACTTTAGATTTACCCTTCTCCTGTCGTTATAAGCACATACCTTCTCTTAAAAGCCTCCCTTCGCCCGCACCAAACGAGAGTTTGCCTTACTGGTTTCAGGGCAACTTTGCCGCTTCGTTTGTTTTGAAATTCTGCTTGAAAGAACTTCTTTTGTCTACATTCGCTAATCGCTTTGAATTGAGGTGTGAACCAAAGCAACTGATGCTATTGTATTACAAAATCTGCCTTTGTTCTAACGAATACAGATGAGAGTCTGTGTAACTGATAGAGGACTCAAGAGCAATTTTACATAGTTAACTGGCAGGTAAGATTAAATTTTTGTTGCATTTTACAAGTGTTACTGAATCGTGCAAGTATTACTGAACGATTCTCCGCCACCTGTTTTCCTTTAAAGCCTGGTTTTCATTAAATCGTAATTCATCGCCTATTATTGTCTTAGAGCACAGCCGATCATCGTCGACGAAGCAAGACAATGATCGGTGATAAATAAGGATTTAATGAAAGCCAGGCTTAGGGTGTTAAGATGATTGAAAATATTCTCTGATCGATTTTTTCAGGTACATGAGTTACTTTCCAGAGATAAACCATACAAAGGATAAGATTTATTTTGAAAAGTCAGCTAATTACTTTGACTCAAAACAAGGTAGTTACAGAGTATCAAATCTCCTTCCCAATGCCAAAATCATTATCATCGCAGGGGATCCAGCACTGAGAGCTTATTCATGGTATCAGGTAGGTTTTTGGGATCTATTATATTCGTCATAGATATCGAAGTTGAACTGAATAGAAATTTATTCTAACATACATGGTTCTTTCTATTGGAGGCACTCAAACTTTTACCTATTTGCAGCGCTAGCTGCATTATATGTCAAAACAATTAGCAACGTGCGATGTCGCTGTCTCTTTCTGTCGGTCAAATCAATTCAGTGCCAGTCTCGTCTCCAGAGCGAGTTCGTTGCTCTGCCTCTAATCTGGGATCTGCGCGGAAATTCCGCGCGGAGTGAACCCCGCACGGTTTTGCGTGTAGTAAATGGCTTCGGGGTGTCAAAATTCGATGTAAAACCACATACTTTACCTACATTGATCATCATTTGCAATTTATTTCCGACATTCGAAGAATAACGAGCCATTTCATGTTGGAAGCTGCGATGAGAAAGCTCCTCTGTTTGCAACTTAGGCCCATTTTCGCCCCCAAACAAACCGTGCTTTTTTCACATTACCACTCTTCCTAACCCCAGATTATTGTTCAGATACCTTCAAAAAAGCTTAAATAAGGTCCTTAAGGTGTTTGTTTTGAGCTTCTCGATTTATCCACAGCAGAATTATTCCTAGAGCAACGGCCATTCCATCCATTCGATTAACTATAATGTCCACAGAACAACATTCAGATTCAGCTCCAGAACAAGATTCAGATTCAGGACAAGATTCAGATTCAGGACAAGATTCAGATTCAGGACAAGATTCGGATTCGCAACTATCCAACTTATCATCTAATACCGACGTAACAAAGACACTTATTGGAAAAATAATCAAATTTGACCATAGATTTGACTTCTGAATCTGAATCTTGTTCTGGAGCTGAATCTGAATGTTGTTCTGTGGACATTATAGTGGCAAAGGCATCTTGTAATATCAGCAGAATGAGAAAGGCCTATTTCTCTTATTCCATTTTATATGATGGTGCAGTTTGTTCGCATTTCCCAAAACGCTGCACTCACTAACTAACGTTATTGCTAGTATAATTGTGTAGGTGAATTCAACTTTAGAAAAATTTCATGGTTGCAAAATGACTCAAGAAGGTCTTAAAACATTGATGAAATTGTAAGGACTCTCGTTACACGGAACAATTCGCAATGGACCTTTCACCTCTCTCAAGAGTTATAAGACATGCATTATCAAACAAATAATAAAGACTTTCAATCCCATGGCAATAAATGTAAAGTGGATATCTCTCACTTAGTAGAAATTGCAATTTCTTTATTGTTCTGGACGAGGAGTCCTATACGCCTTTGTCATTATTTTAGGCCATTTTTCTGTCATTTTGCAACCATGATGTTTTCGTAAAGCTGAATTTACCTAATGTTCTAGTGCTGGTAAAACATCAAGGAAAATCGTAAGAGTGCTGTGATCTTTCGGCTTTTAACTAGAATTTGAATCATTCAAATACACTTGATGCTATGAATTTTCGAAAGCGGGAACTTTTTTTCTGGCTCACCCGGCAGTGGATGGTGAGAATGACTGTTATGATGGATATACTGGAAGAAAATGTTATATTTACCATTAACTTTCTCATTAAATTTGTTTTCAATGCAAAGCGTTTCTTGAGCAAACCATCACTTTTTTAAACAATGGAAATGGTTTGTTATGATCTTTCTATAATGTAAAAATTTTGGACATTAAATATTTCGGACCACAAAAATTTTCGGACATGAATTTTCGGACGTAAGAAATATCCAAATATATTAACATCCGAAATTTTTGGCTTTTAATGCATTCTACGTGTGTCTGTTAAAGATTCCACACGTAGCAACCCTAACGGCGGGAACACTGAAAGTTTTCACGAAATGCACTTATTAGAATATATTTCTCCTTTCAGCACGTACTGTCTAAAAAGAACAGTATTGCCACTGGGCGAACATTTCATGATGTCATAACTGGCAATCATAACATTACAAAATTAGCGATACTGAAAAGAAGATGTTTGCTACCTGGGAAATATGCGATTCATCTAGAAAGATGGTTTAATTACTATCCTCCTGAGAAGGTAATTAATCTTTTCTTCCTCTTTCTTTTATGTGATGCTTGATTTTTCTGCTATTTCGAGACAAAATATTACTTCATTATTTTTACCTTATGCTATCTTTTCTACCGGCTGATCCAAACAAAACTTCACCAGCCAGATCATAACTGGCTCCCTGAAATCAAACGCTTTTGTCAAATGCTTTATATCACAGTTTAACTGAAAGGCGTAGCTACCTCTTGAGATGCTGCATGGTCATTTTAAGCAATGACTACCATCCGAAAACCAGATTTAAAGAAAATTTTTGAATCCCGTATTCCTCATTTTGAGTGAAATAATCGCTATCATATTCCAGTCAACATTTTGAAAAATTCAACGTAGCGATGGATTTGAAGACGTCTTGGGAAGTTTGTTGTTTGCAAAATGATTGACCACTGTTCTTCATTCAGATTTCATGCTCCAAAGCCAATTTGGAATTTAACTCGCTTCACATTTCCCAGAAAGTTGACTGGAAAACGAGTGAATAGTACGATAAATGAATGGAATACCGTACATATGCAGCTGTTTTTTTCGGAGAGTTTGCATACCTTAAACTGACCAAGAAACATCTCAATACATAGGTGAGCCTTTCGGCTACATGCTCATACCTTGTTTATGTTCATAGCATTTATTTTCAGGAAGATCTGTTTGACCTAGCTCGTGAAGTTTTTTTGGGGTCATCCGGTACTTTCATAACAAAATATTATGATTTTGAATCTTTCATCCCAGTGGGGCTGTAACTTGGTTTTTGAACATTCCTCACAGTTTTGAATTTTTAGTTCTCTCAAGATTTAGCCCTTAGCCAGAATCACTTCCCTTCAAAAACTTTTCTAAAACGGAGCGCGTGGCCGAGTGGTTAAGGCGTCTGACTCGTAAAATAAAGGTCAGAACGGCCGTAGGTTCAAATCCCGCGCTGGACAGTTTGCTCACTGTCCATAACTCTAGCCGGGGTCGATAAGTCTCTCAGACTTTCGCAGGCTAGCCACGTTAAATATAAATTCCTACCTATACCTACCTACCTACAGTTTCAAATGTGCTGTTCAATGTGATACAAGTTCTGGTAAAAATCATTTATTTGCTCCCTACACTGATTAGAGAGGATATGTGCCTTAATAACTTTCCATATTAGTATATCCAAAACAATCCTTTACTATTCAAATGCTTGGAAAGCAAATAACTAAAGCCATTCAATTGTATTTTGTGGTCAAAGCCCAATGAAAAAAATATTTCCGGAAGTCATTTATTTGCCTGCAAAATTGTGCATTGTAAATAAATAAAAATCCCAAAATTGAGTGGAAGTCTCAGCTAAGCATTGAGTTGCTACTTTGTGAATCAATTTTATAGTTTTAGAATATGATTATGAAACCTTGAAGTTTTCTGTTTATTTAAGTCTACAATTTATTGGCAGACCCTGTAGAGCATTATAAAAATGTTGTGTTTCTAAATTTTTTGGCTCAGAGGATCCAGAGTTTTGTTTTGATGGCAGAAAATCATGTTTATTGATTAATTAGGTAATCACTCAATTAATTAATTGATCAGTTAATTTGTTTGTTTATTATATATTTATTTATTTATTTACTCATTCATTCTTTGTAGATTCACATTGTTGATGGTGACGTTTTGAAGAAAGACCCGGCAAAGACTCTTACAGCAATACAACAATTTCTTGACATCAAACCATTTGATTTTAAAGCTCACATAACGTAAGTATTTGGTTTATTTTCAGTGGATATCACTCAACCATGAACAATCGCATTTTCTTTATTGATCTGTCAGAAGAGTTCCTTGTGATTTGATCAGTGTTTTTAGGCCATTTTTCAGTCATTTTGCAACCATGAAATTCTTGTAAAGTTGAATCAACATACATTTCTAGTGCTCGTGAGACAGCAAGAAAAATCACAAAAATACCTCGATGTTTTGGCTTTATAGCCACTAAAATTTGAGTCATTCAAATCTGTGCTGTACTCTTGATGCTATGAATTTTCAAATGTAGAAACATTTTCTGGCTCACCCGATACTTGAACGAAATCTACCCTTATCAAATGATCCTGTTTATTTCAGATTCGATAAAGCCAAAGGATTCTTCTGCCCGTTAAAGAAAAGTGGCGGAGTTCGCTGTTTAGGAGCAAGCAAAGGAAGAAGTTATCCAAGAATGGATTTGCAATCGGAGACATTTTTACGACAGTATTACAGGTTACATAATCTAAGATTCGCACAACTCTTAACAAAATATGGAAAACCTTTACCGAAATGGCTAAAGAAGCAGAAAGATGAGGTCGACTGAAATTTTTGTGATTTTTAAAATGGAGATTTACTACCGCCAAGTCATTGAAATGTTTGTGGGAATACAGCAAGTTTCGAGGGTGGATTGGCAATTAGGAAGATGTTTACGACATTAAAAATACTTAAGCTCATTTTCCCTCAGCGTTAACGATCCATGGAGAACCGTTACCAATGGGCTACAAGCATTCCCAGAGAACCATTTATTTGGCATTCAGATATGAGCACGTAGACACAAAGACTCTCAGAGAGCTGGCAAATTTTTAGTAAAGACATAGCCCCTTCTACTACCACAAGCATTCCCAGCCATAGCTCCCTCTGCCACCACACGCATCTCCAGAGAGCCATTGGCTTTAGTTTCAGATATAGCCACTTAGCGTCACGATTGCCTGCAGAAAGACGTAGATTTTGCGTTCAGATATGGCTCTTTCTAGCATCACAAGCAGTAATTGACTTTGTGTTCAGATATGGCTACCTTCTCGTGCTACGGTCGCCTGCAGAAAGCCGTCGATTTTGTGTTCAGATATGGCTCCTTGTAACACCACAAGCATTTCCAGAGATCCATCGACCTTGCCTCCAGATATCGTCTCCTACCAGTGCTATGAGTGTCTCCAGAAAGCTGTCGATTTGGCTTTAAGATGTGGCTCCAACTAGCTCCTCTAGTATCCCCAAGAAGCCTCCATGACAGCGACTTTGCTACTTCTCACATTCTAATGATCCGCCCAGAAGACTAAGTACTAAGCAGGATCTATAAGGTCGATCGATTTACCATACTAAAATGTGACATCGAAAAACATGAAACATTACAGAAGAGAAAACATATTTTTAGGTAAGTTTTATACTCAGTTGAATAGATAATCAAATTTCATATTACGTATTCATGTGTGTTCATGTGTAGTTTAATCAAAAGATTATTAGTCTTGCTATCAAATGTTTTAAATTGATAAATCGTAAATATGTATATACCCTAGATAGCCATACTTAAAAGTAATCAACATTATTGCGTAGCTAAAAAGCATGGGCGGAAGGAGACTACTGTGTTAGCCTAAAAATGCACAAATTGCCTCATAAAGAAATATATTCATTCATACTTACGATGATGTGGTTGTCTCTTTCTTCTTCGTTGTCTTTAGCCAAACATTTCTACCAACATGCAAGCACGACTGTGGCCTAGTAGGCGCTGCCATGTTGAATTGATTCTACGCATGCGCATGTAGTGCTGGGGTCGAGGCACAGCATAGAATCAATTCAACATGGCAGCGCCTACTAGGCCACAGTCGTGCTTGCATATTGGTAGAAATATTTGGGCAAAGACAATGAAGAAGAAAGAGACAACCACAGCATCGTAAGTATGAATGAATATATTTCTTTATGAGGCAATTTAAGCATTTTTAGGCTAAAACAGTAGTCTCCTTCCGCCCATGCTAAAAGGCCTAGTTAGACAGACTGAATGTATGAGTCCCTTGTATCCCTGCATCTCAACAGGGAGTAGTGACAAAACAAGCTGGCCTTATTTTGTGCATTCGGCATAGTGGAATAGCTCCCTAGGCCTGTTTTCAACCGTCAAGAAAGTTAATTAAAAACCACATCAAAGTGAATAGCCGAACTTAAAGGCAGTCTGTCACGTATCTGATTGGCCGCTACAATCATAGCTCAACACAACGGATTTCTTTGTGAATGTGTGTATTTGAAACAAAGGAGGCCTAATCTTCTTGACTTTCTACGGCCGTAGAAGGTCAGAGGATCGTCAGCCAATCAAATTTCCTATTCTTTATATTGTCATTATCACTCAATCAAATGCGTGACAGACTGCCTTTAAAAGATAAGATCCCGTAAGTTTAAAGATAGCCCATTGTATGTCATGATCGACGTATGCCTAAAGAAAGCAAAGACAAAGGAAAAATATCGTGTTTGGGTTTCCTTTGTCCTATTTATAGACTGAGACCAATTTTAAAGCTGGGGTCCATCACTTTTCTTATGTTTTGTAGCTCTTTTGTTCTTTTCAGTTAACTTAAATCTAAGTAGTAGTTTCACAATTTTTATACAGATTAGAAGCTCGCTTGTTTGGCAGTAAATAAGGGAATCGCGGTTTCCTTTGAAGCTCTTTGAAGATCAACAAAGTGTAACTTCCCATGGCAAGGAAAACAAAGGGATCTGATGACCGTCTCCCGTGCCGTTAGAAGACAAATGATAAAATGAGGCTAGGAATATAACGATAGTAAAGCTAAGTAGCAATGATGCCTGGCGACGCATTGCCAGTGCATTTGATTGGCTGACAACGCTCGCAGATTGATCATGTGATTAATTTTCAAGGTATTGTCCCGTGCTTTTGTGCTATGTTTGTAATGGGGCTAGCCACATAGCCTAAGTTACAAGCAGTGCACCTTGGTAAGCCTTTGTCATGGGGTTCATGCATGGATAATAATGCACCGTGTTTGTAGCTTGGAAATCAAAGTTGTTACTTCGATATTAACGTAGTTTTCTTCGTTGTTTTCCCTTTGGCCCAAGCCTAATCAGTGCTAGAAATCAAATTCAAATGGCTCCTGCGCGTTTGAACGCTGGCTCCTCCTCATTTTGAGGAACTAACTGTTCAGGCGCGCAGGAGCCATTTGAATTTGATTCGCAGCACTGGTTTAGGCTTCAGCCGAAGAGAAAGCAACAAAGTAAGACAGTAATATTGAGGTAATAAACTTTAATTTTTTAGCTACAAACACGGTGTACTGTTGCCCATGGTTCGTTCATGTGGATGGTAGAAGATTTGAACATATGATTTTAACAAAGTTTCTACGATGGCTGGTGTGCTTTGTCTTGGTTACGTCATGTTCACTGCCATCTTGATCACTGCTTCCAACCATGGGTAATGAGCAACCGCAGTCACGTTTCAATATATGTGCTACTGCAGAGGAAATTTTTTATCTTTCTTTTCTGCGGAGGAAGTATTGGGATGCTAGCTCCTCCGTAGTAGTAAAAAATTTTCCTCTGCAAAAGAGCAAAGCAGTGGCAATAAAGCACAACTGCCGTGTCTTACCGCCCATGTTCTAACTCAGCTTTATTTTTAAGACTTATCGCGTTGTATCGCATGTCACCGCAAAATCGCTTGAAGTGTGATTCCTGCTTGGTTCAAATCTGTACGTAACCTACTTTTTAGATTTACTCTTTCAGGGTTTTTTTTAAACTGTGTTTCTTTTGTATGAATTCCTTTTAATTGTAAATATGGTTGAAAACGACTAGTTATCCACGCATATATTCACTGATATATAGTATCGAGATTCGATATAACTGTAGTGAGGATTGCTAGAATGGTCAGATAATAGATTGTTAGAATGGTCAAATTTTTGTGTTACGGAAATACATTGGGCATACCTATTGGGTGATGCTGGGTCGTGCCTCCATACATTTCAAACGCCAATTGCAATATCATGCCGCTCCCAAAACAATTTTGAAAAAAAAACCAATTTTAATTTCAATCAGTTTCTCACCGTCCGCATCATTTTTCAGACATGAAAATCTGGGCGAAATCGTACCCGAAATGTCCAGCTTTTGAGACCCTCTTCACCCTGGTACGCTTTTTGATTAGGGAAAATTGGCAGTTTCATTTAGAGCATACATTATGACTTAAACCCCTCCCCCACCACTAGGTACCTACTTTATAGATCCCCCATAAGTTGAGTCCATTGATTGTTATAGTCGCACGTACAAACAAACACCTTATATCTTGGTTAATTTGAGTTGCTCCTCCAACGATCCCTGTCTTGGAGTGATTCCCTAAGTCCCTTGTATCCCTGCCTTAAGCCTTGCTCTGTTGACCCATGGTTGAGCGAAGCGGCAATGTAAAGTCATAGAGCGCAGGGAAATAAGGACTACAGCTCCTGGAATCAGTCTAAACGGCTCCTTCACAGCCCTTAGTCACAGAAAACCATTTACGGTAGAAACCCGCATAAAAGAACCTAGGTTTTTCTTGGGCAGCCTGAATAGGTTCTTAATTAAATGGCTGTTATTCTAAACTCCAGCCTGCAAGGTTCTTAAAAAGGTTCTTATATGCGGTACACACCTGGCACAAGGATTCTGACAAATTCTTTGATTTCATGAGAACAGTTTTAGGTTTGGATTCTTGTTTAAAAAATCATGCAATCTTGTGTATCACTAAACAATTTTGATCAGAATGTAAGAATTCTTAAAATTCTGAGGAATTCTGAAAACATGAAACATATTATGCAAGAACTCTCCCAGTTTCAGCCTCTGGAGATTTCTCAATTAGGTGGCTTAAAAGATTAAATTTCAGCCTCAAGGTTCTTATAAATACAGGTTCTTCCATGTGGGTTTCTAATGTAGTACTTCATGTAGTTAGCCCGTAGTTGATCACATCAAACAATAATTATGTGTTTATGATTGATTCATCTCAGATGATTTCGTTGATTGTTAATGTAACGAGTGTTGTGTTGAATCAAATCAAGGATTTGTTCAATCAAATTTTAATCAAATGTGCATAGTGGTAGCTCCAAAGAATTGTATCAAAAATAAAAGACGTTGTTAGATTATTAACTTCATCTTTTAATCATTTCTTTTAAGCTAAACTCAAACAGATACATGAATTTGTCTTCCTATGCAGGGTAATGTCTGGCTTAGTTTTTTGATGTTTTGAAATGGCCCATTTTTCATTTTCAACATAGAGTAAGGCTTTCTTTTTTCACTAAAATAAGAAATTTTTGAAAGAGCCCATTTTTGCCTAAGACTCCTGAAACTGAGGCTATAGCCATCCCCTATAGCCTCCCCCTATATCCAATTTTTTACCAAAAAGTAAGCCAATACGCTTACTTTTTTCGGAAAAAATCAGGTATCTTTGAAAGGGCCCATTTTTCATCAAAAGGTAACGCTATAGGCTTTAATTTTTCGGAAAACTCAGGTGGAAAGGGCCTATTTTTCATCAAAAGGTAAGGCTATAGGCTTACCTTTTTTGAAAAATTAAGGTATCTCTGAGAGTGCCTATTTTTCAAGGTAAGGCTGTAGGCTTACTTTTTTCGGAAAAATCAGCTATTTTGAAAAGGGCCCATTTTTAATCAAAAGCTAAGGCTATAGGCTTACCTTTTTCATAAAAATCACGTATCTTTGAAAGGACCAATATTTAATCAAAAGGTAAGGCTATAGTGTTACGTTTTTCGGAAGAATCAGGTATCTTTGAAAAGCCATATTTTTAATCGAAAAGTAAGAACATAGGCTTACTTTTTTCGTAAAAATCAGGTATCTTTGAAAGGGCCTCTTTTTAATCAAAAAGTAAGGGTATAGGCTTAGCCTTCTTGAAAGATTCAGGTATCTTTGAAAGGGCCTCTTTTTAATCAAAAGGTAAGGCTATAGGCTTACCTTTCTGGGAAAATTCAGGTATCTTTGAAAGGGCCTATATTTAATCAAAAGGTAAGGCTATAGGCTTACCTTTTTCGGAAAAATCAGGTATCTTTGAAAGGGCCTATTTTTCGTCAAAAGGTAAGGCTATAGGCTTACCTTTTTCGGAAAAATCAGGTATCTTTAAAAAGGCCTATTTTTAATCAAAAGGTAAGGCTATAGGCTTACCTTTCTGGGAAAATTCAGGTATCTTTGAAAGGGGCTATTTTTAATCAAAAGGTAAGGCTATAGGCTTACCTCTTTCGTAAAATTCAGGTATCTTTGAAAGGGCCAATTTTTAATCAAAATGTAAGGCTATAGGCTTACCTTTTTCGGAAAAATCAGGTATCATTCCAAAGGCCTAATTTTAAGCAAAAGGTAAGGCTATAGTCTTACCTTTTTCGGAAAAATCAGGTATCTTTGAAAGGGCCGATTTTTCGTCAAAAGGTAAGGCTATAGGCTTACCTTTCTCGTAAAAATCAGGTGTCTTTGAAAGGGCCTATTTTGAATCGAATAGTAAGACTTACCTTTTTCGTAAAAATCAGGTATCTTTGAAGGGGCCTATTTTTAATCAAAAAGTAAGGATGTAGGCTTACTTTTTTCGTAAAAATCAGGTATCTTTGAAAGGGCCTCTTTTTAATCAAAAGGTAAGGCTATAGCCTTACCTTTTTCGGAAAAATCAGGTATCTTTGAAAGGGCCTCTTTTTAATCAAAAGGTAAGGCTACCTTTTTCGTAAAAATCAGGTTTCATTCCAAAGGCCTATTTTTAATCAAAAAGTAAGGCTATAGGCTTACCTTTTTCGTAAAAATCAGGTATCTTTGAAAGGGACTATCTTTAATCAAAAGGTAAGGCTATAGGCTTACCTTTTTCAGATAAATCAGGTATTTTTAAAAGGGCCTATTTTTAATCAAAAGGTAAGGCTATAGGCTTTCCTCTTTGTAAAAATCAGGTATCTTTGAAAGGGCCTACTTTTCATCAAAATGTAAGGCTATAGGCTTACCTTTTTCGGAAAAATCAGGTATCATTCCAAAGGCCTAATTTTAAGCAAAAGGTAAGGCTATAGTCTTACCTTTTTCGGAAAAATCGGGTATCTTTGAAGGGGCCTATATTTAATCAAAAGGTAAGGCTATAGGCTTACCTTTTTCGTTAAAATCAGGTATTTGTGAAAGGCCTATTTTTTGTCAAAAGGTAAGGCTATAGGCTTACCTCTTTCGTAAAATTCAGGTATCTTTGAAAGGGCCGCTTTTTAATCAAAAGGTAAGGCTATAGGCTTACCTTTTTCGTAAAAATCAGGTATCATTCCAAAGGCCTATTTTTAATCAAAAAGTAAGGCTATAAGCTTACCTTTTTCGTAAAAATCAGGTATCTTTGAAAGGGACTATATTTAATCAAAAGGTAAGGCTATAGGCTTACCTTTTTCAGAAAAATCAGGTATTTTTAAAAGGGCCTATTTTTAATCAAAAGGTAAGGCTATAGGCTTACCTCTTTGTAAAAATCAGGTATCTTTGAAAGGGCCAATTTTTAATTAAAATGTAAGGCTTACCTTTCTGGGAAAATTCAGGTATCTTTGAAGGGGCCTATATTTAATCAAAAGGTAAGGCTATAGGCTTACCTTTTTCGTTAAAATCAGGTATTTGTGAAAGGCCTATTTTTTGTCAAAAGGTAAGGCTATAGGCTTACCTCTTTCGTAAAATTCAGGTATCTTTGAAAGGGCCAATTTTTAATTAAAATGTAAGGCTTTAGGCTTACCTTTCTGGGAAAATACAGGTATCTTTGAAAGGGACTATATTCAATCAAAAGGTAAGGCTATAGGCTTACCTTTTTCAGAAAAATCAGGTATTTTTAAAAGGGCCTATTTTTAATCAAAAGGTAAGGCTATAGGCTTACCTCTTTGTAAAAATCAGGTATCTTTGAAAGGGCCTATTTTAGATCAAAAGGTAAGGCTGTAGGCTTACCCTTTTCGTAAAAATCAGGTATCTTTGAAAGGGCCAATTTTTAATCAAAATGTAAGGCTATAGGCTTACCGTTTTCGTAAAAATCAGGTATCTTTGAAAGGGCCTATATTTAATCAAAAGGTAAGGCTATAGGCTTACCTTTTTCGGAAAAATCAGGTATCTTTGAAAGGGCCGATTTTTCGTCAAAAGGTAAGGCTATACGTTTACCTTTCTCGTAAAAATCAGGTGTCTTTGAAAGGGCCTATTTTGAATCAAATAGTAGGGCTATAGGCTTACTTTTTTAGTAAAAATCAGGTGTCTTTGAAGGGGCCTATTTTCAATCAAAAAGTAAGGATGTAGGCTTACTTTTTTCGTAAAAATCAGGTATCTTTGAAAGGGCCTCTTTTTAATCAAAAGGTAAGGCTATAGGCTTACCTTTTTGGGAAAAATCAGGTATCATTCCAAAGGCCTAATTTTAAGCAAAAGGTAAGGCTATAGTCTTACCTTTTTCGGAAAAATCGGGTATCTTTGAAGGGGCCTATATTTAATCAAAAGGTAAGGCTATAGGCTTACCTTTTTCGTTAAAATCAGGTATTTGTGAAAGGCCTATTTTTTGTCAAAAGGTAAGGCTATAGGCTTACCTCTTTCGTGAAATTCAGGTATCTTTGAAAGGGCCAATTTTTAATTAAAATGTAAGGCTATCGGCTTACCTTTTTCGGAAAAATCAGGTATCTTTGAAAGGGCCTCTTTTTAATCAAAAGGTAAGGCTATTGGCTTACCTTTTTCGGAAAAATCAGGTATCTTTGAAAGGGCCTCTTTTTAATCAAAAGGTAAGGCTATAGGCTTACCTTTTTCGTAAAAATCAGGTTTCATTCCAAAGGCCTATCTTTAATCAAAAAGTAGGCTATAGGCTTACCTTTTTCGTAAAAATCAGGTATCTTTGAAAGGGACTATATTTAATCAAAAGGTAAGGCTATAGGCTTACCTTTTTCAGAAAAATCAGGTATTTTTAAAAGGGCCTATTTTTAATCAAAAGGTAAGGCTATAGGCTTACCTCTTTGTAAAAATCAGGTATCTTTGAAAGGGCCTACTTTTCATCAAAATGTAAGGCTATAGGCTTACCTTTTTCGGAAAAATCAGGTATCATTCCAAAGGCCTAATTTTATGCAAAAGGTAAGGCTATAGTCTTACCTTTTTCGTAAAAATCAGGTATCTTTGAAGGGGCCTATTTTTAATCAAAAAGTAAGGATGTAGGTTTACTTTTTTCGTAAAAATCAGGTATCTTTGAAAGGGCCTCTTTTTAATCAAAAGGTAAGGCTATAGGCTTACCTTTTTCGGAAAAGTCAGGTATCTTTGAAAGGGACTATAATTAATCAAAAGGTAAGGCTATAGGCTTACCTTTTTCAGAAAAATCAGGTATTTTTAAAAGGGCCTATTTTTAATCAAAAGGTAAGGCTATAGGCTTACCTCTTTGTAAAAATCAGGTATCTTTGAAAGGGCCTACTTTTCATCAAAATGTAAGGCTATATGCTTACCTTTCTCGGAAAAATCAGGTATCATTCCAAAGGCCTAATTTTAAGCAAAAGGTAAGGCTATAGTCTTACCCTTTTCGGAAAAATCGGGTATCTTTGAAGGGGCCTATATTTAATCAAAAGGTAAGGCTATAGGCTTACCTTTTTCGTAAAAATCAGGTTTCATTCCAAAGGCCTATTTTTAATCAAAAAGTAAGGCTATAGGCTTACCTTTTTCGTAAAAATCAGGTATCTTTGAAAGGGACTATATTTAATCAAAAGGAAAGGCTTACCTTTTTCAGAAAAATCAGGTATTTTTAAAAGGGCCTATTTTTAATCAAGAGGTAAGGCTATAGGCTTACCTCTTTGTAAAAATCAGGTATCTTTGAAAGGGCCTACTTTTCATCAAAATGTAAGATTATAGGCTTACCTTTTTCGGAAAAATCAGGTATCATTCCAAAGGCCTAATTTTAAGCAAAAGGTAAGGCTATAGTCTTACCTTTTTCGGAAAAATCGGGTATCTTTGAAAGGGCCAATTTTTAATTAAAATGTAAGGCTATAGGCTTACTTTTTTCGGAAAAATCGGGTATCTTTGAAGGGGCCTATATTTAATCAAAAAGTAAGGCTATAGGCTTACCTTTTTCGTAAAAATCAGGTATCTTTGAAAGGGACTATATTTAATCAAAAGGAAAGGCTTACCTTTTTCAGAAAAATCAGGTATTTTTAAAAGGGCCTATTTTTAATCAAGAGGTAAGGCTATAGGCTTACCTCTTTGTAAAAATCAGGTATCTTTGAAAGGGCCTACTTTTCATCAAAATGTAAGATTATAGGCTTACCTTTTTCGGAAAAATCAGGTATCATTCAAAAGGCCTAATTTTAAGCAAAAGGTAAGGCTATAGTCTTACCTTTTTCGGAAAAATCGGGTATCTTTGAAAGGGCCAATTTTTAATTAAAATGTAAGGCTATAGGCTTACTTTTTTCGGAAAAATCGGGTATCTTTGAAGGGGCCTATATTTAATCAAAAAGTAAGGATATAGGCTTACTTTTTTCGGAAAAATCAGGTATCTTTGAAAGGGCCTATTTTTCATCAAAAGGTAAGGCTATAGGCTTACCTTTCTCGTAAAAATCAGGTATCTTTGAAAGGGACTATATTTAATCAAAAGGTAAGGCTATAGGCTTACCTTTTTCAGAAAAATCAGGTATTTTTAAAAGGGCCTATTTTTAATCAAAAGGTAAGGCTATAGGCTTACCTCTTTGTAAAAATCAGGTATCTTTGAAAGGGCCTACTTTTCATCAAAATGTAAGGCTATATGCTTACCTTTTTCGGAAAAATCAGGTATCATTCCAAAGGCCTAATTTTAAGCAAAAGGTAAGGCTATAGTCTTACCTTTTTCGGAAAAATCGGGTATCTTTGAAGGGGCCTATATTTAATCAAAAGGTAAGGCTATAGGCTTACCTTTTTCGTTAAAATCAGGTATTTGTGAAAGGCCTATTTCTTGTCAAAAGGTAAGGCTATAGGCTTACCTCTTTCGTAAAATTCAGGTATCTTTGAAAGGGCCTCTTTTTAATCAAAAGGTAAGGCTATAGGCTTACCTTTTTCGGAAAAATCAGGTATCTCTGAAAGGGCCTATTTTTGGTCAAAAGGTAAGCCTATAGGCTAACCTTTTTCGTAAAAATCAGGTATCTCTAAAAAGGCCTATTTTTAATCATAAGGTAAGGCTATAGGCTTACCTTTCTGGGAAAATTCAGGTATCTTTGAAAGGGTCTATTTTTAATCAAAAGGTAAGGATATAGGCTTACCTTTTTCGGAAAAATCAGATATCATTCCAAAGGCCTCTTTTTAAGCAAAAGGTAAGGCTATAGTCTTACCTTTCTGGGAAAATTCAGGTATCTTTGAAAGGGGCTATTTTTAATCAAAAGGTAAGGCTATAGGCTTACCTCTTTCGTGAAATTCAGGTATCTTTGAAAGGGCCAATTTTTAATCAAAATGTAAGGCTATAGGCTTACCTTTTTCGGAAAAATCAGGTATCTTTGAAAGGGCCGATTTTTCGTCAAAAGGTAAGGCTATAGGCTTACCTTTCTCGTAAAAATCAGGTGTCTTTGAAAGGGCCTATTTTGAATCGAATAGTAAGACTTACCTTTTTCGTAAAAATCAGGTATCTTTGAAGGGGCCTATTTTTAATCAAAAAGTAAGGATGTAGGTTTACTTTTTTCGTAAAAATCAGGTATCTTTGAAAGGGCCTCTTTTTAATCAAAAGGTAAGGCTATAGGCTTACCTTTTTCGGAAAAGTCAGGTATCTTTGAAAGGGACTATAATTAATCAAAAGGTAAGGCTATAGGCTTACCTTTTTCAGAAAAATCAGGTATTTTTAAAAGGGCCTATTTTTAATCAAAAGGTAAGGCTATAGGCTTACCTCTTTGTAAAAATCAGGTATCTTTGAAAGGGCCTACTTTTCATCAAAATGTAAGGCTATATGCTTACCTTTCTCGGAAAAATCAGGTATCATTCCAAAGGCCTAATTTTAAGCAAAAGGTAAGGCTATAGTCTTACCTTTTTCGGAAAAATCGGGTATCTTTGAAGGGGCCTATATTTAATCAAAAGGTAAGGCTATAGGCTTACCTTTTTCGTAAAAATCAGGTTTCATTCCAAAGGCCTATTTTTAATCAAAAAGTAAGGCTATAGGCTTACCTTTTTCGTAAAAATCAGGTATCTTTGAAAGGGACTATATTTAATCAAAAGGAAAGGCTTACCTTTTTCAGAAAAATCAGGTATTTTTAAAAGGGCCTATTTTTAATCAAGAGGTAAGGCTATAGGCTTACCTCTTTGTAAAAATCAGGTATCTTTGAAAGGGCCTACTTTTCATCAAAATGTAAGGCTATAGGCTTACCTTTTTCGGAAAAATCAGGTATCATTCCAAAGGCCTAATTTTAAGCAAAAGGTAAGGCTATAGTCTTACCTTTTTCGGAAAAATCAGGTATCTTTAAAAAGGCCTATTTTTAATCAAAAGGTAAGGCTATAGGCTTACCTTTCTGGGAAAATTCAGGTATCTTTGAAAGGGGCTATTTTTAATCAAAAGGTAAGGCTATAGGCTTACCTCTTTCGTAAAATTCAGGTATCTTTGAAAGGGCCAATTTTTAATCAAAATGTAAGGCTATAGGCTTACCTTTTTCGGAAAAATCAGGTATCATTCCAAAGGCCTAATTTTAAGCAAAAGGTAAGGCTATAGTCTTACCTTTTTCGGAAAAATCAGGTATCTTTGAAAGGGCCGATTTTTCGTCAAAAGGTAAGGCTATAGGCTTACCTTTCTCGTAAAAATCAGGTGTCTTTGAAAGGGCCTATTTTGAATCGAATAGTAAGACTTACCTTTTTCGTAAAAATCAGGTATCTTTGAAGGGGCCTATTTTTAATCAAAAAGTAAGGATGTAGGCTTACTTTTTTCGTAAAAATCAGGTATCTTTGAAAGGGCCTCTTTTTAATCAAAAGGTAAGGCTATAGCCTTACCTTTTTCGGAAAAATCAGGTATCTTTGAAAGGGCCTCTTTTTAATCAAAAGGTAAGGCTACCTTTTTCGTAAAAATCAGGTTTCATTCCAAAGGCCTATTTTTAATCAAAAAGTAAGGCTATAGGCTTACCTTTTTCGTAAAAATCAGGTATCTTTGAAAGGGACTATCTTTAATCAAAAGGTAAGGCTATAGGCTTACCTTTTTCAGATAAATCAGGTATTTTTAAAAGGGCCTATTTTTAATCAAAAGGTAAGGCTATAGGCTTTCCTTTTTGTAAAAATCAGGTATCTTTGAAAGGGCCTACTTTTCATCAAAATGTAAGGCTATAGGCTTACCTTTTTCGGAAAAATCAGGTATCATTCCAAAGGCCTAATTTTAAGCAAAAGGTAAGGCTATAGTCTTACCTTTTTCGGAAAAATCGGGTATCTTTGAAGGGGCCTATATTTAATCAAAAGGTAAGGCTATAGGCTTACCTTTTTCGTTAAAATCAGGTATTTGTGAAAGGCCTATTTTTTGTCAAAAGGTAAGGCTATAGGCTTACCTCTTTCGTAAAATTCAGGTATCTTTGAAAGGGCCGCTATTTAATCAAAAGGTAAGGCTATAGGCTTACCTTTTTCGTAAAAATCAGGTATCATTCCAAAGGCCTATTTTTAATCAAAAAGTAAGGCTATAAGCTTACCTTTTTCGTAAAAATCAGGTATCTTTGAAAGGGACTATATTTAATCAAAAGGTAAGGCTATAGGCTTACCTTTTTCGTAAAAATCAGGTATCATTCCAAAGGCCTATTTTTAATCAAAAAGTAAGGCTATAAGCTTACCTTTTTCGTAAAAATCAGGTATCTTTGAAAGGGACTATATTTAATCAAAAGGTAAGGCTATAGGCTTACCTTTTTCAGAAAAATCAGGTATTTTTAAAAGGGCCTATTTTTAATCAAAAGGTAAGGCTATAGGCTTACCTCTTTGTAAAAATCAGGTATCTTTGAAAGGGCCTACTTTTCATCAAAATGTAAGGCTATAGGCTTACCTTTTTCGGAAAAATCAGGTATCATTCCAAAGGCCTAATTTTATGCAAAAGGTAAGGCTATAGTCTTACCTTTTTCGTAAAAATCAGGTATCTTTGAAGGGGCCTATTTTTAATCAAAAAGTAAGGATGTAGGTTTACTTTTTTCGTAAAAATCAGGTATCTTTGAAAGGGCCTCTTTTTAATCAAAAGGTAAGGCTATAGGCTTACCTTTTTCGGAAAAGTCAGGTATCTTTGAAAGGGACTATAATTAATCAAAAGGTAAGGCTATAGGCTTACCTTTTTCAGAAAAATCAGGTATTTTTAAAAGGGCCTATTTTTAATCAAAAGGTAAGGCTATAGGCTTACCTCTTTGTAAAAATCAGGTATCTTTGAAAGGGCCTACTTTTCATCAAAATGTAAGGCTATATGCTTACCTTTCTCGGAAAAATCAGGTATCATTCCAAAGGCCTAATTTTAAGCAAAAGGTAAGGCTATAGTCTTACCCTTTTCGGAAAAATCGGGTATCTTTGAAGGGGCCTATATTTAATCAAAAGGTAAGGCTATAGGCTTACCTTTTTCGTAAAAATCAGGTTTCATTCCAAAGGCCTATTTTTAATCAAAAAGTAAGGCTATAGGCTTACCTTTTTCGTAAAAATCAGGTATCTTTGAAAGGGACTATATTTAATCAAAAGGAAAGGCTTACCTTTTTCAGAAAAATCAGGTATTTTTAAAAGGGCCTATTTTTAATCAAGAGGTAAGGCTATAGGCTTACCTCTTTGTAAAAATCAGGTATCTTTGAAAGGGCCTACTTTTCATCAAAATGTAAGATTATAGGCTTACCTTTTTCGGAAAAATCAGGTATCATTCCAAAGGCCTAATTTTAAGCAAAAGGTAAGGCTATAGTCTTACCTTTTTCGGAAAAATCGGGTATCTTTGAAAGGGCCAATTTTTAATTAAAATGTAAGGCTATAGGCTTACTTTTTTCGGAAAAATCGGGTATCTTTGAAGGGGCCTATATTTAATCAAAAAGTAAGGCTATAGGCTTACCTTTTTCGTAAAAATCAGGTATCTTTGAAAGGGACTATATTTAATCAAAAGGAAAGGCTTACCTTTTTCAGAAAAATCAGGTATTTTTAAAAGGGCCTATTTTTAATCAAGAGGTAAGGCTATAGGCTTACCTCTTTGTAAAAATCAGGTATCTTTGAAAGGGCCTACTTTTCATCAAAATGTAAGATTATAGGCTTACCTTTTTCGGAAAAATCAGGTATCATTCAAAAGGCCTAATTTTAAGCAAAAGGTAAGGCTATAGTCTTACCTTTTTCGGAAAAATCGGGTATCTTTGAAAGGGCCAATTTTTAATTAAAATGTAAGGCTATAGGCTTACTTTTTTCGGAAAAATCGGGTATCTTTGAAGGGGCCTATATTTAATCAAAAAGTAAGGATATAGGCTTACTTTTTTCGGAAAAATCAGGTATCTTTGAAAGGGCCTATTTTTCATCAAAAGGTAAGGCTATAGGCTTACCTTTCTCGTAAAAATCAGGTATCTTTGAAAGGGACTATATTTAATCAAAAGGTAAGGCTATAGGCTTACCTTTTTCAGAAAAATCAGGTATTTTTAAAAGGGCCTATTTTTAATCAAAAGGTAAGGCTATAGGCTTACCTCTTTGTAAAAATCAGGTATCTTTGAAAGGGCCTACTTTTCATCAAAATGTAAGGCTATATGCTTACCTTTTTCGGAAAAATCAGGTATCATTCCAAAGGCCTAATTTTAAGCAAAAGGTAAGGCTATAGTCTTACCTTTTTCGGAAAAATCGGGTATCTTTGAAGGGGCCTATATTTAATCAAAAGGTAAGGCTATAGGCTTACCTTTTTCGTTAAAATCAGGTATTTGTGAAAGGCCTATTTCTTGTCAAAAGGTAAGGCTATAGGCTTACCTCTTTCGTAAAATTCAGGTATCTTTGAAAGGGCCTCTTTTTAATCAAAAGGTAAGGCTATAGGCTTACCTTTTTCGGAAAAATCAGGTATCTCTGAAAGGGCCTATTTTTGGTCAAAAGGTAAGCCTATAGGCTAACCTTTTTCGTAAAAATCAGGTATCTCTAAAAAGGCCTATTTTTAATCATAAGGTAAGGCTATAGGCTTACCTTTCTGGGAAAATTCAGGTATCTTTGAAAGGGTCTATTTTTAATCAAAAGGTAAGGATATAGGTTTACCTCTTTTGTAAAATTCAGGTACCTATCAGGTATCTTTGAAAGGGCCTATTCTTCGTCAAAAGGTAAGGCTATAGGCTTACCTTTTTCGGAAAAATCAGATATCATTCCAAAGGCCTCTTTTTAAGCAAAAGGTAAGGCTATAGTCTTACCTTTCTGGGAAAATTCAGGTATCTTTGAAAGGGGCTATTTTTAATCAAAAGGTAAGGCTATAGGCTTACCTCTTTCGTGAAATTCAGGTATCTTTGAAAGGGCCAATTTTTAATCAAAATGTAAGGCTATAGGCTTACCTTTTTCGGAAAAATCAGGTATCTTTGAAAGGGCCGATTTTTCGTCAAAAGGTAAGGCTATAGGCTTACCTTTCTCGTAAAAATCAGGTGTCTTTGAAAGGGCCTATTTTGAATCGAATAGTAAGACTTACCTTTTTCGTAAAAATCAGGTATCTTTGAAGGGGCCTATTTTTAATCAAAAAGTAAGGATGTAGGTTTACTTTTTTCGTAAAAATCAGGTATCTTTGAAAGGGCCTCTTTTTAATCAAAAGGTAAGGCTATAGGCTTACCTTTTTCGGAAAAGTCAGGTATCTTTGAAAGGGACTATAATTAATCAAAAGGTAAGGCTATAGGCTTACCTTTTTCAGAAAAATCAGGTATTTTTAAAAGGGCCTATTTTTAATCAAAAGGTAAGGCTATAGGCTTACCTCTTTGTAAAAATCAGGTATCTTTGAAAGGGCCTACTTTTCATCAAAATGTAAGGCTATATGCTTACCTTTCTCGGAAAAATCAGGTATCATTCCAAAGGCCTAATTTTAAGCAAAAGGTAAGGCTATAGTCTTACCTTTTTCGGAAAAATCGGGTATCTTTGAAGGGGCCTATATTTAATCAAAAGGTAAGGCTATAGGCTTACCTTTTTCGTAAAAATCAGGTTTCATTCCAAAGGCCTATTTTTAATCAAAAAGTAAGGCTATAGGCTTACCTTTTTCGTAAAAATCAGGTATCTTTGAAAGGGACTATATTTAATCAAAAGGAAAGGCTTACCTTTTTCAGAAAAATCAGGTATTTTTAAAAGGGCCTATTTTTAATCAAGAGGTAAGGCTATAGGCTTACCTCTTTGTAAAAATCAGGTATCTTTGAAAGGGCCTACTTTTCATCAAAATGTAAGGCTATAGGCTTACCTTTTTCGGAAAAATCAGGTATCATTCCAAAGGCCTAATTTTAAGCAAAAGGTAAGGCTATAGTCTTACCTTTTTCGGAAAAATCAGGTATATTTGAAAGGGCGTTTTTTTCGTCAAAAGGTAAGGCTATAGGCTTACCTTTCTCGTAAAAATCAGGTATCTTTGAAAGGGCCTATATTTAATCAAAAGGTAAGGCTATAGGCTTACCTTTCTCGTAAAAATCAGGTATCTTTTAAAGGGCCTATATTTAATCAAAAGGTAAGGCTATGGGCTTACCTTTTTCGGAAAAATCAGGTATCTTTGAAAGGGCCTATTTTTCGTTAAAAGGTGAGGCTATAGGCTAACCTTTTTCGGAAAAATCAGGTGTCTTTAAAAAGGCCTATTTTTAATCAAAAGGTAGGGCAATAGGCTTACCTTTCTGGGAAAATTCAGGTATCTTTGAAAGGGGCTATTTTTAATCAAAAGGTAAGGCTATAGGCATACCTCTTTTGTAAAATTCAGGTATCTTTGAAAGGACCTATATATAATCAAAAGGTAAGGCTATAGGCTTACCTTTCTGGGAAAATTCAGGTATCTTTGAAAGGGGCTATTTTAATCAAAAGGTAAGCCTATAGGCTTACCTCTTTTGTAAAATTCAGGTACCTTTGAAAGGGCCTATATTTAATCAAAAGGTAAGGCTATAGGCTTACCTTTCTGGGAAAATTCAGGCATCTTTGAAAGGGGCTATTTTAATCAAAAGGTAAGCCTATAGGCTTACCTCTTTTGTAAAATTCAGGTACCTTTGAAAGGGCCTATATTTAATCAAAAGGTAAGGCTATAGGCTTTCCTTTTTCGGAAAAATCAGGTATCTTTCCAAAGGCCTAATTTTAAGCAATAGGTAAGGCTATAGGCTTTCCTCTTTGTAAAAATCAGGTATCTTTGAAAGGGCCTATATATAATCAAAAGGTAAGGCTATAGGCTTACCTTTTTCGTAAAAATCAGGTATCTTTGAAAGGGCCTATATATAATCAAAAGGTAAGGCTATAGGCTTACCTTTTTAGTAAAAATCAGGTGTCTTTGAAGGGGCCTATTTTCAATCAAAAAATAAGGATGTAGGCTTACTTTTTTCGTAAAAATCAGGTATCTTTCAAAGGGCCTCTTTTTAATCAAAAGGTAATGCTATAGGCTTACCTTTTTAGGAAAAATCAGGTATCTACAAAAAGGCCTATTTTTAATCCAAAGGTAAGGCTATAGGCTTACCTTTCTGGGAAAATTCAGGTATCTTTGAAAGGGGCTATTTTTAATCAAAAGGTAAGGCTATAGGCATACCTCTTTTGTAAAATTCAGGTATCTTTGAAAGGACCTATATATAATCAAAAGGTAAGGCTATAGGCTTACCTTTTTCGTAAAAATCAGGTATCTTTGAAAGGGCCTATTTTAGATCAAAAGGTAACGCTATAGGCTTACCTTTCTCGTAAAAATCAGGTGTCTTTGAAAGGGGCTATTTTAATCAAAAGGTAAGCCTATAGGCTTACCTCTTTTGTAAAATTCAGGTACCTTTGAAAGGGCCTATATTTAATCAAAAGGTAAGCCTATAGGCTTACCTCTTTTGTAAAATTCAGGTACCTTTGAAAGGGCCTATATTTAATCAAAAGGTAAGGCTATAGGCTTACCTTTTTCGGAAAAATCAGGTATCTTTGAAAGGGCCTATATATAATCAAAAGGTAAGGCTATAGGCTTACCTTTTTAGTAAAAATCAGGTGTCTTTGAAGGGGCCTATTTTCAATCAAAAAATAAGGATGTAGGCTTACTTTTTTCGTAAAAATCAGGTATCTTTCAAAGGGCCTCTTTTTAATCAAAAGGTAATGCTATAGGCTTACCTTTTTAGGAAAAATCAGGTATCTTTAAAAAGGCCTATTTTTAATCCAAAGGTATAGGCTTACCTTTCTCGGAAAATTCAGGTATCTTTGAAAAGGGCTATTTTTAATCAAAAGGTAAGGCTATAGGCTTAACTCTTTCGTAAAATTCAGGTATCTTTGAAAGGGCCAATTTTTAATCAAAATGTAAGGCTATAGGCTTACCTTTTTCGGAAAAATCAGGTATCTTTGAAGGGGCCTATTTTTAATCGAAAAGTAAGGATATAGGCTTACTTTTTTCGGAAAAATCAGGTATCTTTGAAAGGGCCTATTTTTCATCAAAAGGTAAGGCTATAGGCTTACCTTTCTCGTAAAAATCAGGTATCTTTGAAAGGGACTATATTTAATCAAAAGGTAAGGCTATAGGCTTACCTTTTTCAGAAAAATCAGGTATTTTTAAAAGGGCCTATTTTTAATCAAAAGGTAAGGCTATAGGCTTACCTCTTTGTAAAAATCAGGTATCTTTGAAAGGGCCTACTTTTCATCAAAATGTAAGGCTATATGCTTACCTTTTTCGGAAAAATCAGGTATCATTCCAAAGGCCTAATTTTAAGCAAAAGGTAAGGCTATAGTCTTACCTTTTTCGGAAAAATCGGGTATCTTTGAAGGGGCCTATATTTAATCAAAAGGTAAGGCTATAGGCTTACCTTTTTCGTTAAAATCAGGTATTTGTGAAAGGCCTATTTCTTGTCAAAAGGTAAGGCTATAGGCTTACCTCTTTCGTAAAATTCAGGTATCTTTGAAAGGGCCTCTTTTTAATCAAAAGGTAAGGCTATAGGCTTACCTTTTTCGGAAAAATCAGGTATCTCTGAAAGGGCCTATTTTTGGTCAAAAGGTAAGCCTATAGGCTAACCTTCTTCGTAAAAATCAGGTATCTCTAAAAAGGCCTATTTTTAATCATAAGGTAAGGCTATAGGCTTACCTTTCTGGGAAAATTCAGGTATCTTTGAAAGGGTCTATTTTTAATCAAAAGGTAAGGATATAGGTTTACCTCTTTTGTAAAATTCAGGTACCTTTGAAAGGGCCTATATTTAATCAAAAGGTATGGCTATAGGCTTTTTCGGAAAAATCAGGTATCTTTGAAAGGGCCTATTCTTCGTCAAAAGGTAAGGCTATAGGCTTACCTTTTTCGGAAAAATCAGATATCATTCCAAAGGCCTCTTTTTAAGCAAAAGGTAAGGCTATAGTATTACCTTTTTCGGAAAAATCGGGTATCTTTGAAGGGGCCTATATTTAATCAAAAGGTAAAGCTATACGCTTACCTTTTTCGGAAAAATCAGGTATATTTGAAAGGGCGTTTTTTTCGTCAAAAGGTAAGGCTATAGGCTTACCTTTCTCGCGAAAATCAGGTATCTTTGAAAGGGCCTATATTTAATCAAAAGGTAAGGCTATAGGCTTACCTTTCTCGTAAAAATCAGGTATCTTTGAAAGGGCCTATATTTAATCAAAAGGTAAGGCTATAGGCTTACCTTTCTCGTAAAAATCAGGTATCTTTGAAAGGGCCTATATTTAATCAAAAGGTAAGGCTATAGGCTTACCTTTTTCGGAAAAATCAGGTATCTTTGAAAGGGCCTATTTTTAATCGAAAAGTAAGGATATAGGCTTACTTTTTTCGGAAAAATCAGGTATCTTTGAAAGGGCCTATTTTTCATCGAAAGGTAAGGCTATAGGCTTACCTTTCTCGTAAAAACCAGGTATCTTTGAAAGGGCCTATATTTAATCAAAAGGTAAGGCTATAGGCTTACCTTTTTCGGAAAAATCAGGTATCTTTGAAATGGCTTATTTTTCGTCAAAAGGTAAGGCTATAGGCTTACCTTTTTCGGAAAAATCAGGTATCTTTAAAAAGGCCTATTTTTAATCAAAAGGTAAGGCTATAGGCTTACCTTTTTAGGAAAAATCAGGTATCTTTGAAAGGGGCTATTTTCAATCAAAAGGTAAGCCTATAGGCTTACCTCTTTTGTAAAATTCAGGTACCTTTGAAAGGGCCTATATTTAATCAAAAGGTAAGGCTATAGGCTTACCTTTTTCGTAAAAATCAGGTATCTTTGAAAGGGCCTATTTTAGATCAAAAGGTAAGGCTATAGGCTTACCTTTTTCGTAAAAATCAGGTATCTTTGAAAGGGCCTATTTTAGATCAAAAGGTAAGGCTATAGGCTTACCCTTTTCGTAAAAATCAGGTATCTTTGAAAGGGCCAATTTTTAATCAAAATGTAAGGCTATAGGCTTACCGTCTTCGTAAAAATCAGGTATCTTTAAAAAGGCCTATTTTTAATCAAAGGGTAAGGCTATAGGCTTACCTCTTTTTTAAATTCAGGTATCTTTGAAAGGGCCCATTTTTAATCAAAATGTAAGGCTATAGGCTTACCTTTTTCGGAAAAATCAGGTATCATTCGAAAGGCCTAATTTTAAGCAATAGGTAAGGCTATAGGCTTTCCTCTTTGTAAAAATCAGGTATCTTTGAAAGGGCCTATATATAATCAAAAGGTAAGGATTGTAGGTAATCAAAAGGAACTGATGCCTCAGAAAGACACTCGCACTGTGAAGACGCCAAGAACGAAAAGAAACGAGTAGAAACGAAAGAAAAGGGTACAGGTAAACCCGAGGTGGCTTTAGATTCACGGAATCAGCCACTGGCTACGATGGACTGAAACCAGTTGGGACGGCTGATCTCGCTTGACGAACATCAATCTGACATCATACGAATCAACAACAACAACAACAAGAAACAATCTGACGTGAAATAAGAAAGAACAACAAGAACACCAACAACAACATCAATTAAAACAAAGGCAACAAAGAACAATAGCAACAACAATAGCGAGAAACAACACAACAACATCTAAGAAACAATCTGACGTGAAACGACAAAGAACAACAAGAACACCAGCAACAACATCAATTAAAACAAAGGCAACGAAGAACAATAGCAACGACAATAGCAAGAAACAACACAACAACATCTAAGAAACAATCTGACGTGAAATAAGAAAGAACAATAAGAACACTAACAACAACATCAATCTAGAAGCTCGACCTCGGATGGATGAAGCTCAAACGTGTTACTAAGAACCGGAAGGACCTTATTTGGACATTAATCTTTTTGATTAAATTCTTTGACTATAAATATAGGTTGACTTGTCAAATTTATTCAGTTGCTCTGAAGATGCCCTAGTGGGCGAAACTAGTTAGCACTGGTAAAGAAAAAGCGCAAAAGACCACACAGATGCCTGTTTCTTTGAGTAGTTAGGCCCTCTTCAAATCGTACACTATATATAATCAAAAGGTAAGGCTATAGGCTTACCTTTTTCGTAAAAATCAGGTATCTTTGAAAGGGCCTATTTTAGATCAAAAAGTAAGGCTATAGGCTTACCCTTTTCGTAAAAATCAGGTATCTTTGAAAGGGCCAATTTTTAATCAAAATGTAAGGCTATAGGCTTACCGTCTTCTTAAAAATCAGGTATCTTTAAAAAGGCCTATTTTTAATCAAAAGGTAAGGCTATAGGCTTACCTTTCTGGGAAAATTCAGGTATGTTTGAAAGGGGCTATTTTTAGTCAAAAGGTAAGGCTATAGGCTTACCTTTTTTGTAAAATTCAGGTATCTTTGAAAGGGCCCATTTTTAATCAAAATGTAAGGCTATAGGCTTACCTTTTTCGGAAAAATCAGGTATCATTCCAAAGGCCTAATTTTAAGCAAAAGGTAAGGCTATAGGCTTACCTCTTTGTAAAAATCAGGTATCTTTGAAAGGGCCTATATATAATCAAAAGGTAAGGCTATAGGCTTACCTTTTTCGGAAAAATCAGGTATCTTTGAAAGGGCCGATTTTTCATCAAAAGGTAAGGCTATAGGCTTACCTTTTTAGTAAAAATCAAGGTGTCTTTGAAGGGGCCTATTTTCAATCAAAAAGTAAGGATGTAGGCTTACTTTTTTCGTAAAAATCAGGTATCTTTGAAAGGGCCTCTTTTTAATCAAAAGGTAAGGCTATAGGCTTACCTTTTTAGGAAAAATCAGGTATCTTTAAAAAGGCCTATTTTTAATTAAAAGGTAAAGCTATAGGCTTACCTTTCTCGGAAAATTCAGGTATCTTTGAAAGGGGCTATTTTTAATCAAAAGGTAAGGCTATAGGCTTACCTCTTTCGTAAAATTCAGGTATCTTTGAAAGGGCCAATTTTTAATCAAAATGTAAGGCTATAGGCTTACCTTTTTCGGAAAAATCAGATACCATTCCAAAGGCCTATTTTTAAGCAAAAGGTATGGCTATAGTAGAACAAAAATGTCTTTCTTACCAGGGGCCAAAAATATGGAACAGTCTCGCATCAGAATTGAAATCTACCAACAATGTCAACACATTTAAACATAAGATCAAAGAAAATTTTTTCAAAGATATACAAAGGAAGGAAGATGATGTATATGTGTATTATTAACACCTCACACACTCTTTTACTACTGACTTGGTTCAAATAAAAATATTTCAACATCTACTAGAATTTTCTTTTCCTCCATTAAAATTTTCTTTCATTGACACCTTTGGAGGGACCATTATGGAATCAAGGTCGCACTGACCTTTTAATGCTATCCCTGCCATTTTACCTAAGGGTGTTTTTAATTTAGATAGCTGTATATATTTTAATATCACACGCCTGTTATTAGATTTTTCTTTTCTTTTTAAATAGATTTATTGTATTAATATTTGATAGTTTTTGTTATTTTGGTGAAAATGTACATACATACATACATACATATAGTCTTACCTTTTTCAGAAAAATCAGGTATCTTTGAAGGGGCCTATATTTAATCAAAAGGTAAGGCTATAGGCTTTACCTTTTTCGTTAAAATCAGGTATTTGTGAAAGGCCTATTTTTTGTCAAAAGGTAAGGCTATAGGCTTACCTCTTTCGTAAAATTCAGGTATCTTTGAAAGGGCCAATTTTAATCAAAATGTAAGGCTACAGGCTTACCTTTTTCGGAAAAATCAGGTATCTCTGAAAGGGCCTATTCTTCATCAAAAGGTATAGCCTGTTAACCAGACCCAATTTCAAAGGAAATAGTGGTCTGTTCAATACCGCCATAAAGCTTGTTCAAGCCTCGTTTGAGAATTGCTCAGAATAATTTGCTGATATTTGTAAAGAAACCATTTATCTACGAAGCCCTTTGAAATTTTTCTGTAAGAGAATTCTGCAGTCTGAATACAATTTGATTACGCTTTGTTCTGCCTTGCAAAGAAAGTTAATCTTTGACCCGTGGCTCCAATTATGGAATTGATTGCTCTGTCTCCCTTGCTGCCTAAATCATTTGGCTGTTTGTTTTCAAGATAATATTTTGAAATGTGAGATAATTATGTGCATACATTTTCCGCAAAACTTGGAAAACAGCCCTGGAGAAAATGAGGCTCTGAACACGATTTGATTCAATATTTAACAGACCACTATTTCCTTTGAAATAGGGTCTGGTTAACAGGCTACAAAAGGTAAGGCTTACCTCGTAAAAATCAGGTATCTCTGAAAGGGCCTATTCTTCATCAAAAGGTAAGGCTTACCTTTCTCGTAAAAATCAGGTATCTTTGAATGTGCCTATTTTTCATATGGTATACATTTAGCACAATACACTGTAGCATTGCTTTTAAGTATCTCTTGTTTAAATAGTACCGTCACAAAGTTTTTGCCATTCTCTGCTTTAAAAGGAAAGGAATCACAATTGTTCCACATGAACACACCATGAATGTTTGTTGGCTTCCATGATGTGCTAGATTTGGTCAAGAAATGCAATATGAAACTGGTTTGTTGAGGGTCTTACATATTATTTGAATGCAGGATAATAGTAATGAATTAGGCAGCCATAGCTTTTCATTGTTTCAAAAATCCTCTCTTTTGTCAGAATAGGAGAATGATTCTACTTGTAGGCTTATGCCCAGCAAAGATCAACGAATGAAAAGGTTATTGCATGTGCTGCATGTACCTGTTAAACTCCTGAATCTTGATTCCAACCTGAGTCAGGCCTTGCAATTGATCTCTCTCTGGCTCTATCACCCAGGGGGGGCACTTAGCACATACCCATACAGGGGGGGGGGGTCAGTCCAAGAAATTTTCAGGCAACCCAAAAATATCAATTCAGCTTCAATGCAACCCAAAAATATCAGTTCATTACGTATATGTAAACCTGTACATGAACATAAATTATCCCCAAACAATGCAAATAGAAATAAGGATTGCCTCCATCAAACCCAGAAATATCAATATAACGATTTTTGGTATAAAAATATCATGAACATAGTTTCAGTTTTCTTTGGACCCAAAGATATCACTTTTGGCAACATTCTGACCCAAAAAATATCGGACTTACCTCCCCGTATGTGCATGTGCCGAGTGTCCCCCCCCCCCTGGGCTCTATCATGAACATTATTCATCATCGTCGTCATCATCATCATCATCATCATCATCATCATCATCATCATCATCATCATCATCATCATCATCATCATCATCATCATCATCATCATGTTCACTAATATTCTCGTCCTCTTCTTCAATGGGTGCAGTCAAACATTCATTGCCATGCAGCGAATCCATATCTACTTGAAGTGCCAAATCTGCAGCATCATTATCTTCCAACAAATCTTGCGTGGCTTTTACTGTGAAATTGTCCAGTCTCAAGGGTGCTGTATTTACAGCAGTATCTTGTAAAAGGTTATCATCATTCATTTGTGCTTGACTGGAAATTGCTGTACCCTCACCATCAGGTAATGAAACAGCGTTAAGAGGCGGAAATTTACTAGCCATAGAATTAGGCCCATTCGCATTTCCACTCATTAGTTTTAAAAGGGCTGCCTCCTCGACTTTCAACAACTTTAGCTGCCTTTGAAGTCTCTCTTGCATTCTTAGTAAAAACTTTTCTTCTTCCTTGAGGTCGCTTAAATGTCTTTGGTCAATTTTCGCGTTTGCCATGTTTCCCTCTCGAAATTTTGTCTCAGTCACGTCTATTGATTAATTAATTGAGCCTCAGTTTCATAATTAGCCTCGTAGTAGCCCTTGATTGATTAATTGATTGCAATTTATTTTGTTCTTGGAAGTCAAACCAGGAAGAAAAGAAAACCCTTTCTTCACATTTCCCAGCGACGGTAAAGCAGCAAAAGTAAATCATCATTATCAGGGATTCACGCGCACCAATATTTCATATCTTTATCAAAAACACAAACATAAATATGGCCGAAAGAGAAAGCAACGAAGTCCACATTTGTAGCTGTGAAACGTCTAGACTATCAGAAAACTCTAAGCCTGCTGATGGCACACCAAAGAACCTTGCAGAACTGGAAATACTCTATTCAGATTTGATTCGGAAACTACAATCTGAAATTGGCGAATTTTCAGACATCGGTGTATGTGTTTCTTGTAAGAAAGCTGGGAGAAAGATGCAGCGACTTGAACTCATTTCAAAAGCATACAACGAGAGGGGCCAGCTGAAGTATCTGCAAGTTAATTTTGATGGAGCATTGAAAGATTACTCAAGTTCGTTGGATTTTATGCTAAACCCAGTAGCATTGTACAATAGAGCGACCATCTACTATCGGCTATGTATGAATCTCTTTTTGTATTCACTTAAATGGGTAGGGTGTGCAGAGGTAAAATGGGTAACAAGGGAAAGTCCAAAGGCTTTCTTATCATGGTTTGCAATATTGATATTTGTGACCATTGGCCGAAATGAATAGAATACGTTTCCTCCAGCCACTGTACAACGTTTGGTCTAAATGTATGTTTTATAAGAAACTGCTTAGAGGAAACTCAACTCTCAGATCACCAAAAATTAAGAAATTCCAGTACTGGGAAAATGTAACTGTTCATTTTTACAAAATAGATACTTAACCCTTTCACGCCCGGCTAAAATTAAGCTTAACAGGAAAACCTAATGTAGATTGTCGTTTCCAGGGGGTATCATAATCAGTGATTCAATAAGCAGTAGATAAATGCAATGTCCATAACCTTTCAAATCAATCAAAACTCTGAAGTCTTTACCCCCTGAAAAATTCTCAGTTCTTAATGAATACTGTTGGGCTATATGGCCCTTCCGGGGGTGAAAGGGTTAAATAAAATATTTTTAATTTATTTCCATTTGCTTCTTGTATCGTATCATAATACTTTCTGTTAAGGTACCTGAATGATGTGCAAACATAGCACAGGCTTCAAAAACAGTGCTTTGAAATTTTCTCGAGGGAACAAGTGGTAAACATGAAGATTGTTGCGGAACCGTTAAGAAACTCGTTAGAAACTGTAAGTACTAAAAAATCTTATTATTTCAAGCAACTTCAGTACTGGCCGAAATTCTTAGTTTCTTATCAAAAATACGTGTAGTACATCTTACTGTAGTTTTCTGAAAGAGGCCAGTAGGGAGGTTTCTTTGTAAAAAATGAGTGCGTTTAATTTATTGTAATTGTTAATTACAATATCTTTGCAGGCAACTATGATCTGGCTGTTTTGGATTTGCAAGAAACACTGAAATTGAAACCAGACTTTGAAGATGCAAAACAAGCTTTGGATTCTGCGCAACATGCACAGCAATTAAGAACTTGAAAATATGTAGCACATTGATTTAATTTTATTATATGCCAGTCTCAACATCCTTTACCGTAAAAGCTCTATTAAGCCCCCCCTCTCTATTAAGCCCCCCTCTCTAATAAGCCCCTCCCCTCTGAGTCAACATTTGAAATAAGCCCCCCCTCTCTATTAAGCCCCCCCCCACTCATACAAAATCCTAGAATTTACAAAACATTTTCCGTTTATTTAGCTATACAACCTTACATGTTAATTTCAGTATGATTTGGGATAAAAACTGAGTCGAATTTGTGTATTTGAGCCGGAAAATTGTGTGTTGAATCCGCAAAATATGGAATAAAAGAACTGGAAAGCTACCAAATATATCCTTTTCGCTTGATTTTGTGAATAAGCCCCCCCTCTCTAATAAGCCCCCCTCTCTATTAAGCCCCCCCTCTGGAAGGTCCAAAATTAAATAAGCCCCCCGGGGGCTTAATAGAGCTTTTACGGTATACCAGGTGACCCAGAAAAGAGTGACCCAAGGAACTCTATGATAGAACAAACAGTAAGTGGCCGATTGAAAAGTTTCAAACGTTATCCTGTAAAGACAAGCCAACGTTATGAGTATTTTTTGCAATATTTTTTGGCATAGTAAACTTCCTGAAGAATTAAGGAGTTTGTGGAAAGGGCTTGCTTGATTTACTCAAAAAGTCGTCAAAAACAGGGGATCGATTTACAGCAATTTCAGATCTTCAAACCAACGTAGAGTGTGTTTCATTTCACCTGGGGGATATGTTAGGAACCTAACGTCTATAATCTTTCTTATGAACAGTTTCAAATGTGTTTCCTATTCTCAGGGTGAAATGAAACACGCTCTTCGTTGTTTAGAAGATCTAAATGGTTGTAAATCGATTCCCTGTTTTTGATAACTTTTTGAGAAGATCAAGCAAGCCCTTTTCCACAAACTCCTGAATTCGGGAGATTTACCGTGTAGCAAAAAATTTCGCAAAATACTAAGAACGTAGGCTAGTCTTTTAAGGAAAGAACAACATTTGAAACATTTCAATTTTGTTGGGGAGACAAGATACGCCTGACTGATAAAACCAATATGTCCCCCCGTGCAGTGGGTCAAAGCTCATGCGCCCGTCTGAGCTTCAACCCCAAACCGCTACTGCGCATGAGCTATAACCTATTGCACGGGGGGACACATAAGTTTCATCAGACAAAGCATATCTGGTCTCCCCAACAAAATTGGCCACTTTCTACAACAGATTTCCTTTGGTCACTTTTTCTGGGTCACCCGGTATCAGTGTTCAAGAAAACTTATGAACCAAACAATGTTTTTAAAGCCTTTCCAATGTTTAAACATTATTCAAGTACCTTCGAAGTAATTTGATACAGGTAACAAGCGAAAAAGTAAAACGATGTTAAGGATTTCCTTGTCAAGATAAATAGGTATATTTTCCAAGTATTGGAGTATACATTTACTATTGTTTTTGTAGGATTTTATTGTTTTGAAATGATGTTTTGCCTTTCCTTCTTTTCCCTTGTGAGCTCAACGCACGAATACTTGCAAAACTCTCTTTTGAATGCACCAATATCAATGAGAGTAACCAGACAGTCATCCATCTTGGCCTAAGCTCATACACAGCCAGATTAATTTTCCAAGGACAGAATTTTCTAGCAGTTTTTTTCTGAAGGAACAGGTACATTGTAGAATTATTTGAAGGGTATGTCTGATCGCTGATTGCAGTTGTATTGGTTATTTAATTAGTTTTGTTGCGCTATGTATGACCTTCACCTAAAAACGTCTCCTTTTTTGTCACAGTTCTCCGGAAAATTAAATGGTAAATAATTTATTTTCGTTTCCACCACGAAGTGGTGGATTAGAAAATAATTCTTACCGCACATAATTTTTTCAGTGATCTGAGTTTCTTATAAACAGTTTCTTTTCAATGACAAGTCCGGGGTTGATAAAATCATTGCTATAAAGCAACCCTACCAACTGCTGAACACCAATCGTGAGTTCTTTCTAAGTTGAGTTCTCATTCAATCGTGAGTTCTTCATGCCTCTACGATTAATCTTCGTAAGTTAGGCCAAATACCGTCGCCACTTTGTAATTTTGTGCGAGTGTGCGAAGGCGCGATAAGGAGGCAAACAATGTGGGTGGTATACCATGATTGTATTGTTTAAGAGTTTAACATTGTCTCATTTCAAAGCAATTAGATCCAGCTGGCTGACTTTGAATGAAATCTTGATAGTTTCGATTGCCAAGGAAACGCAAGGATAATATCAACACATCTGGCAGCCTCATTCAGGTCAACGTAAAGTGACGTTCTATAAAATGACGTAATTTCGCACTTCTTAGCAGATTGAAATATGCAGTTTTGCAAATTAAAAGAGAAAAAATTGAAATAAAGTACAATACACCATTCACAACAGTGTAATCACTTGAATAATCAACAATTATGAGAACCCCGGACTTGTACTTTAAAAAATAAGTGAAAAAGTGTACTTATGGCTCATATATTCTCCGATACGACTGCCATTTTTGAGATGTGTACCATAATCCCACAAGAAAGGAGGACAAAAAGCGAGGCTACATACGCAAGTGATGATAATCAATGGAAATACCAAAGATTTATCTTTCTTTCAATACAAGTTTGTGTTATCACTAATGATTAATGTGCCGTAAAGCCACTTTAGATCTTCAGTTTCAAGCCACTTCAAGGTATTTTCTTTCCCTGCAAAAAGAAACATCAAAACATTAAATGGTGAGCCCTGCACACATTTGAAAATTAACAGTCACCTGCAGTAAAAACTTTGGGCACGTAATGTCTCATTGAATTCCTACCCTGACCATCCTGCTGGGTAGCCTGGTGGTCAACAAAGATTCCTTGCACAAATGCCCTGGGAACAGGCAAAAATTTTTGGCAAATGTATGGAGGCCATGTACCGAGAATACGCGTAATTCACCCGTAATTTGCAATGCTCCGCCCATGTTCTCCGTAATACAGTGACGGACCTGAAGCTGCCAAGGAAAAACTCAGCAAATGGGCAAAAATGTTTTTCCGACAGAGGAACAAAACTATGGAACAGCCTCTCAGCTGAGTCGAAGCAGGCATCATCTCTAAATAGTTTTAAATTTTCTGTGTAGAGCTCAATCATTGTCTTATATTGTAAATATTTTATTGTAATTAGGTTTTCAGCATTATGGGTTTTTATAGTTGTCATTAGTTCCTTTCAGATTTAAGTGTACCTATATATATATTGTAATCAATGTTCTTATAGAGGGCCCCTTGTAAATCAACCCTGTTGAAGGGCAACCCTCAAATGAAATGAAAACGCCATATATTCCTAATAACTGTGTTAGCAAAAGCTCCTAGTATTGTCAAATGCCACTCAAATGCCCCCGGGCCACATCCAATGCAAGGAGTTACAAAAAATTGTTGATCAATTTGGTTGGAACGACTGAACTGTTGATTTTGATATGGTGTAGCCTGCGTGCAGCCTCAACTCTTCCAGTGAGGAGGAGTTGAGGCTGCGCGCAGGCTAGATATGGTGTTGATTTTGAAGAATAAAATGCAACTACATGGACTGACACTTTACTAATTGATTAATCGCTAGCAAAATGTCCGATTAATCGTACAACATATGAGGTCATCATGACATCATTATTTCATCTTAAAATTTTATCTAAATCCCAACAATCTGAATGAACTTCAATGAAGGCTAAAGAAAGAGGATTGAAGTTTATGATATCAATATTATCATTATTCCAAAATTGTGAAGGAAAATGAATGGGCACTCTTCCATTAATGGGCTAGACAAAATGGTATTGGATTAATTAATCAGAACTACTTCCACTATTACATTACTGAAAGGTCAATGGACAGGCCTATTCCTTAAGAGCTTTCATTTATAAACTTTTCATCAGCAAACCAGCTTTCCAAAAGAAGAAATGAAACAGCAAGGAAAATCTTGCCAGGGCCACCCAATTAATCATCTTTATCCTCTATTCAGGTCTCAACAAGTGCAATATAAATTAAGTTTCCAGTATCTGGAAAAACTACTGTTGCAAGCTTCCACTCTTCTTAGTTTCCTAGATCCTCTCTTCTCATGGATGATGGGCCTACTGGCTGGCTAGGGGCAGATTGGCTTGAAGTAGCAATTGATATATTCAAGATAAAAATTCAGAATGTATCAAACACATTTCCAATGCTTCTTCATACCTTGAATTTACCACACCACCTTTCTAAAGAATCATTAAAAAACTGGTTGCTTAACTTACCCTGATTCTTGCATCCTCCTCTTGACGCTGCTCGTAATGACTGAAGTCATCAAAAATTGAAGTCTGTGCTTTGTAAGAGTGCAGGATTTTAATAACGTTCTTCCCTTTTTCAGCTGGCACTTCTTGTGTATCTCTTGAGTTTGTAATTGGCTTATTTTCATTGTTCTCCAAGCGTATGTGCCTCAATGTACTGTTTGGCACATCCTTCACATAAATCCACTTGACATCAAATCGGCCCTTCCATTTATCTTGTACCCAGACCCCTGTCTCAATATGAATGTCCACAGATGACATCATGGTTGCAACACCACAAAAATGACCACTTCCGTTTACACTGAACAGCATGTAAATGGGAGCATTTCCGGCCTTTTGCTGTTCTTTGAAAGCTTCATTCAATCTTCTGTTGCCATGCTCGGTACTTGTCCAAATGCTGTACTTAATTGAACGGAAAATATCGTCCTCACTGTAGCTTTTGATAATAAAGAACCTCGCATTCTTAAAATCAAGATTTAACTCCTTTGGGTTGAAATTATTCTTTGCCCACAGTTCACGGAGCAAAGGAGAGGAATCTTTTGGCATTTCTCCAGAATTGGATACTGATCCACCATCTGACTGTCCATTTCCATTATTATTCTGGCGGTTCCAACGTCCTGCATTCCCATTACCCTGTTGCTGCTTTCCACCCCCATTTTTACCACCGGTTCCATTTTGGTTGGAGTAATTAGGCTTTGAGGATGAAGGCAATTGTACAGGTGCTTTCTGAGTCTTAGTTGGTGGTGGTTTAGGCTTTGCAGGTTGGCTAGCAACCGCAGCCCAAGAGGCAGGCTTTGCTGGAGCATTAGAAGTTCCTGTTGGGGCACTACTAGCAGAGTTCTTTGGCCCCTTGTTAGCGGCTGGAACAGAACTACTAACCGTTGGATCATTAGTATCCTTGACATCTCCCTGGCTAGTACTTGTGACAGTCAACTGAGACAAGGCTTTTTCAACGGATTCAGTGTCCTGTATTTCTCCATTTTCAAATGTGGACAGTTCCTCAATCTTAGCTTTTTCATGCTCTGGGGGTGGAGGCGGCTTATATAAATCCTGATGCACCTGTGCATTGGGGTTCTCTGGGGTGCCCCATGTCAAATTCAAATCAGCATTCCCAGTGGCAGTAGGAAAAAAGAATGAATTCGGATTGTTGAAATAAGACCATCCAGTCCCACTCACATATGGAGTTGTAAACGTGTTAGCAAATCCTGAATTAGAGGGATTGAAGAGATGATCAGGAGCCATAAATTGGTTCTCAGTAGCACCGCCTGGTGCAAGTCCACCAAATCCATAATTTGTCACATTGTGATCAAATCCTTGTGGCTGAGAATTGGTTCCAGTGGACCAAGCAGGCTGCTGCCCAAAGCTTTGGAATGGAATCTGGTATGCATTGTTCGTATTAGGATAGTAACCTGAAACAAAAGTCTCTGGCATGTTGGCAGGTCTCACCTCTGGTTGTTGCGGCACTTGATTCTGATTCTATGAAGGACAAACAGGACATGTATCAAAAAGATGCTACCAATTGTAAGATGTAAAGTTTTTGCACTAAGATGAAATAAGCAAAATTGAACAACATCATCAGCCACGCAAGGTCTGCCGATAAGTTGAGGCATTTGAAAAATGTAGTACCCAAAGTAGACTTATGAGGATGAGTCCCTTGTATCCCTGAGGTAAACCTCTTGCTCAAGAGTGACTCATGATAAAACAGTGAAAAACGTGACCCTATTTAGGCCTGAACTTTGCGATTCCTACAGCACCGATCAAGTTGCAAGATTTGTGAATTTCTCTTGTTACAGTGTAACGGAGATAGAATTTTTCATTTGATTGAAGAATTGAAAAAACTCCCATGGGATTGAGATTCAAAGCCAATGATTCCATCATATTTCCATTGGTGATTGAAGAAAATAGGGCCAGGTTTTTCAGAGTAATATTATGAGGCTCTGTTGACTGAAGCACCATCATCAAGTCAAAGAGCACAGGGAAACAAGAGACTCATTGTCATAAGTCTAGTACCCAAAGTACAAAATGTTTTGAATAAATCAAATTAATGGGGCTGATAGCACTTGTGCAAATAATTGTTAAAATATGAATTAATCATTCTCACTTTGAGTCTCTTTTGTCTTGTCTCTGTGTCTGCAAATTGAGTTTTTGTTTCTGCAAGTTGAACAGCCACTCAGCAGTAAAGGCCAACGGTTATGAAAATGAGGCTTACAAAAACAAAAGCTTACAATGAGCCACCGCAGCAAGCAATGGAGAAAGGAGAAGCAAACTTCCCTGCTGAAGTTTGCTTTGGCTTCCCTCATCGTTCCCTGTGGTTGCGCATTGTACATAGGCTGCTGTTGTTGTAAGCCTTACTTTCATTATGATTGGCCTATGATTTGTATCTTCTTCCTTAAGTATGACAATTTTTCTTTAACTTATTTAATTTTAAACAGGGCTTCTCTTGATAGCAGCTATATTTATAGCTGATTGAATTACCCTGTAGAAATATGGTATTATTATTATTATTATTATTACTGATGAGTGGCTGCTTGATGGCTTGACTCGTAGAAACAGAAACCCAATTTACAGGAACAGAAACAGGATAAAAAAGACTCAAAGTGAGCATGATTAATTCATATTTTAACAATTATTCGCACAAAATAACTTCTGTGTCTCCTATAGCATGTCTTCCATCTGCAGGGAAAACACACTAGGCAAATTTAACTCTAAAAATTGCATTGCTTGTGAAACGGCTGAAAAAGGGCCAAGGTCTTGATGCTTGATCAATTTTTTAGGAATCTCTGGCTCCTAGCAATATGCAAGGGAATTAAAAAAGTTTTGAATAAAAAGTGAAGTTTTTGATTCCCATTACAATAGATGTGCTGATGAAACTCAGCATTCGTGAAAAATATACTTTTGGGTTGCTCTGTGCAAGAAATTTTCTTGCAATTTGATTGTTTTAGGATGCTTTCAGGCATTTTGCAGCCAAGGAAATTTCATTAAAAGTTGAATTTACCATTTCCAATTCTGATAACAGTATTACACAGTGACAAAAATACTCCAGCTTTCTGCCTATCTGACAGAAGTGATTTCAATTTGTTGTCCAAGGAGGTAATTTAACCCTATCTGAACTGGGTGTCTTGAAACACCAAATGACTGGAAGGGGGGGGGGGCGATTCCATCCCCTTGTTTATCTCTATTTTGTTATTTGAAGTACGGCAACCTAATTTCGCATGAAGGTTCTTCATTGTATAACAGTGACCCTTTGAGACAATAATTCATTCATGATAATGTTGTTGTTGCTGAGGCATGATTATCATTATGATGTCATATGAATAAAGAAATGCTAAAGGTTATGAAACTTGAATTTTCATAAACAAATGGAATATGTAGATCAATATGTAAATACATAAATTAATAGTTTAGACTTAAATGGACCAATCAAAAATGATTCAGATAGATACACGGCATGTTTTTCACAGAGTTCAGCATGGAGACAAGGCTAGAAATAGAATATCAAAATTGTTAAAGTTTTATTGCTGAATGATACAAAATTAAACTTACAAAATCTCAGAGACCTTCTGCATACACCGAAAATGTATAAACAACAATGCACAAAGGGGGAGCTGGGATCCAGCCCTCTCGAAATTAAATGTTACAACATGAGCAAAATGATAATGCTTTGTTTAAATACATACTGTTGTTTTAGGATAATCAATGGAAAGAAGACTTCACACATTTCACAGTTTTTCAAGAGGAAGAAAATATATATAGTGTTGACTTGACAATTTTTGCCCATTGCCCATCTGAAATAGTACTAAAACAAGGGGTGCTCTCTCCTTGATTAGTCTGACTACTGAGAGAGCTCCTACTTTAAGTAATTCCCTTCATACAATTTATCTTTTGTCTTTGTTTTGTTCAATGTATATTGTATTACTTTTGCTTACTGATGTATTAATTTTTTGTATCTTGTATTTATGTAATTTAGTTATTTGTCTGTTTAGTTACTTCATAAATTGTATGTAGAGAGAATTTAAAATATTAAACTGAAACTGAAACTGAAACCTGAAACTTCCAAGAAGTTCTCTAGAATGACAATCCAATTTCAAAGGAATCATATGATTGGTATCATAACTAATGTCATTCTAAGAAAATCATGAACATGTAGAGATTACAAGTTTCTTAAAATGAATGAATGGAGGTTTTCGACAAACAGGACAAAGAAAAATCATATTCACAATACTGTTCCTCTAGCTAAACAGTAACCACCCATATGTGGAAATCACAAAATGCAAAGAGCTATTAATAGAACACCCAGCATAAGCGTACGAGGCAGGGGGCTGGGGGGTGGTAGCCCCCAACTTTGGAGAAATTGTCAAAAATAAGCCCCATTCAGGAAAAATTTTGCCCTTAGTCAGGCAAAAATGTTGGCAAACAATGGGTTTCGTGTCAGGCAGCCCCCTTAGCTGTTTCTTCCTATACGCTTATGACACCCAGATTACTTCCTTGAGGGCTTTTATCTCTGTTGATTCCCTTTAAAAAGTTTGATCACAATCTTTGTGTTTACTACCTTGTCAACATTTCAAAACCAAGATCTTTCAAGCCATATCAATGCCTATTTTTGGGTGCATGTTTTTGCTTATGCGCTTTTATTTGAGTTTTCCGATTCACATTGATAAGTCCCTTGGATTCCAAATAGAGCTCCAAATAGCAGGTTGTTTTTCTACTTCTGAAATGAAAAGCTCAAATCCACCTTGCTTGCATGCATTCTAAGTAATCTGCTAGCTATCCAATAGCTTTTTCGCAAGGGCAAGCTTCTTCCGGTATGTCAATACTCTATGGGATTAGTATGGCTAAGATCCCCACAAGTGTTCAAGTTCTTACAAAAGATTGTGCAATGTGAATGCAGCCTTAGAACTACCATGGATCAGAGAATTTGTAGTTTTTTTCGTATTTTTATGGTATTTTTGAAAATCTGAAAAGAAAAAAAAATAAAAGAAAAAGAGAGAACTTTTTTTTCAAATTCCAATTTTTTTCACAATTCTAGAAAATATTCTGGTTCTGGGTAGTCTTACACATCACTCTAATATCAGAGTCACAAGTTCTCTCTTATGACTATGGCAATACATTAAGAACCCACAATACAGAGACCAGTTTTTCAAAACAGCCTGTTTAGTTTCGTATTAAATAAGCATAAATCAAGGAAAGAGGCTGAAAGGCTTCTTATAATATGGTTAAGAAACCTTCAATGATTTCAAGTTAAATATCTGACAATTTCAAGTTGAATTATATGAGTATACTGAAAATGCATGCTGCACATCATAAACTGAGATTTGAGATTATCAAAAATGGAATTTCACCAAATTTGTATGTTGATGAAAGCTTCTGCATGAATTTATGCATTTGAAAATGACCTCATCACAAATTGTTCAGCCATGATAAAGTATTTTATATATTAATTTAGGAGATGTAAGAACCTTAAGGATATACTTGTCAGGGCTAGGCTGAGTAATGAGGGAAATGGGGGGACTGATAAGAAGGGGTGTTCTCGTTGTGGTAAATGTCGTTGTCAAGTCTGTAATGTCATGAGCAATAGTGAGCATTTTCATTCTAATGTAGATAGCCGGGAATATAGGATAAATTATTCGTTTAATTGTGACTCGTCAAATGTTGTGTATTTGTTGGAATGTACTGTTTGTGGTGTACAATATGTTGGTAGCACCTGCACGCCTTTTAGGCTTAGGTTTAATAATTACAAGGCGTGCAGTCGTAAGTTTAATTCGGGGGCCTCAGTACCCCAGGCGGAATTCTTCAGACATTTCACTGAAGAAGGCCACCGGGGGTTTCTGAAGGATATTAGCGTAAAGATAATTGATAGGCTAACGGGGGGTAATAGGATGCGGGAAAGCTTCTGGCAATATCGGCTGGATTGCTTTGCCCCTAAGGGTTTGAACACTAGGCAGGTAGATACATAGATTTCATTTTTGTTCACATTTTGGTTGTTGTGTTGTTTTGATTTTTGCGCTCAGCTTTTCGTTAGGGACACAAGCTGTTTTTTAGGGATCTCTGTCTGCCCATCCGCTTCTGGATCTTTCTATCGGTTTTTTTGTTCTAACATACTTATTTTCCAGCTCCTGCGAGACAGACACAGCCGCCGACTTCAGCAGTTCTTTACTCTGCGCTTTCTTGTGATCTTTCTCCCGCCACCTTTGTCATTACCGCTACTTTAACACTTTTTAATACGTATTGTAATAGGTAAGATCCCGCTTAGGCTATTGTTTTTGAATTTCTGAATCTATATGTATGCTCTGTTTGATTAGGAAAAGTCATTACTGATGAAGGCTTTCGCCGAAACGTTTAATGAATGTGTTTTTCTTGAGAATCTATATATATATATATATATATATATATATATATTTGGGATCCTCCAATAAGAAACCTTCTAAAATCAGGCTGAGAAGTTTCTTATATGAGGCACCATTTCTCAACAAGATCAGCCTGAGGTTTCTTCAAAAGTGGTTTCTATTTTGCGACTTCTTACTGTATAATACATGAAACAAGCAAAGATAAAGTTACCAACATGCAAAGGATTTCTTCTACCAAAACAAATACAGCACAGTAGGTGCTTTAAAAATTTGCGAAGAATTGGAATTTTGTAGTGATCTACGTGAGTTTGTGAGTTTAGGAATGACTGGTGCACTCCAAAGACAGCAAAGAAAATATATATTTCAAAGGCTGCATGATTCCAAGCTACAACAATCATCTATGCAGATCATCAAAGATGCAGGGAATAATCCTTCAAATAACGTTTTATTCGTTTTATTTGTTCTGAAGGATTAAATATCACAGAAAATCAACACATCATTTGTTGAAATTCTTGCATAATATTAAAGCTTCAAAAGGAAATTAAAATCCTTTCACAATGAAGATATTTGCAAACTGAAGACTTTTCTTGCAAAAGCATGATCGATTATAAATAATTTAGTGATATCTAACTCAACAACTGGGCAAACAGACCAAAGAAGGGGACCAGCATTTGATTGAATAGAAGCTGTTAAGTTTAGGAACAAAATGCATTGTTTGAATTATGATAAAAACAGTTTTTAGTTGATTAATTGTGAAGAACATACCGGCAAATTATTCGAATTGTAATTGAATCCTTTCGTCTCGCCTTTTCTTGTTGAACCTGCTGGAAAGAAAACCACAGACATCAAACTTTTGTCTGATGTTAACAGCCTAGCCTCCAGTCTTTTATCTACAATTTCAAAACCTCCTTGATTAAATCTTGCAAAGGAATATTTTTCCCAAGCAATGAGAATCCAAGATTACAGTATAATCTTACGTTAGAATAATTCTCACAACGACTCAAAACTAGATTAGAAGTCCTTCAGTGGCCTTCAGTGCAAGTAAACAACAATTTACAAGCTTTGTACAAGTCAACCACCAGCAAATAGATGTGATGTGGCCTCTGGTTTCATACTATCTTTGATGAAAACCTCAGCTGGGAAATAAATGTATATATTACCTGGATTATTTGGTCCGTTTTCCTTCACTCGCTGCAAAATAAGAGATAAAATTGTTTCTATACATCTGTTTGAACGTGACAAAGAACAAATTGTCTTGTCTGGGCTAGGACTGGCAGAGATACTATTATTGTTGTAGATACTGATAAAACTTTTAGTTTGTTTCTAAATGCAAAGGGAAACGGAAACTCTTAATATCCTAAGACCATAAAATGATACTTTAACGCAGCCAAAACAACTTTCTTTCACTTTCCTTCTCACAACTAACAGATTCTGTGAATTCAGCAGAGAATCACATCACACCATACCAAGTGAAACTTTAACTGTAGTGATCACATTGTTATCTGCAAAACAAACATTTTATCAGGACGTAGAATCTTGTATGAATCAAACTGATGCTAGAAATTTCTCTTTGACAAATCATCAATCATGCAAAGTACAGGCAGGCATTGACAGCCTGAAGGAATTCTGAGGACCTACAGGAACCATTAACCTATCATGGTTTTTGGAAAACAAGTCCATGAATGAAGATTTCATGCTAATAGGAAGGAGAAGAGGAAAATACTGCTGGGATTTCAAAAGTGCCCTAACTTCCTTGTCTTTTATTCAATATAATGCGTCAAGCTCACGCGCTGCTGAAGTGCCTAATCCTTCTTGTCTCATGAGAGGTGCATCATCAAATCAACCAGAAACGGATGGCTTCTGCTTCAAGTTACAAGTGGACTCCAGCTAAAAGAATCTGGAATAAATGGAACGTAATCTGTTCAATGTTTCTATCAGTTTCTGGGACTTTCTAGAACTTTCTGGAACCCCAAAGTTATTCGTTTGTTTGTTTGAAGTCTTCATCAATTTTTAGGCCCCATGACAATTAGGCATTTTTAAAACTCACGAATTTGCACCAAAATATCATTCACAGGCAATCCAATCTAACCCAAGCATTAACCCATTACGGGAAACGTAAAAAACAGGCAAATTCGCGGGTCCATGATGAGAGATCAGTCCCGTTGAAATCAGTACCTCGATGCCTGGTTTGTCGATGATGGCCGCCATCGAGCTGGTTGCAATACATGTACTTCAACAGAATGTTATTTTAGCATCAGATACCTACAAAACCTTCTGTATTCGATGCTGTAACTTCTAAAATATTTTTTGCTGAGAACAGGTAGAAGTTTTGCGTCGTGGATGCTGCGGAAACTCACCAAATCAACGAAGCAAAACTGAGAAGAAGATACGTCGCGCTTCTCGTCATAATCTGGATCTCGAGTATGGCCTAAAACCAGTTTCACTTTCCAACTCCTTAGCTCTAAGGTTTTGGATAAAAAATACTGTTTATTTGTGAAATCCTTTGGCTAGTGTCTTGGGATGACGTCTAGATGTAGGAACTTTGCAAAAACAAAATGATAAAAAATCCCAGCATGAATAAACAACATCACTTTGACGGATACTAACGAAACATGCTTGATCAAGCATAGATATTCCTGTAGCGTGAACGCAACGTCGTTAGGCCCGCAGCTTCCTTGCTTAAATGAAGCGAAAAAAATTAATAAAATGCCAGACTGAAGTTAGAAGACATCTCTGCTATGAACTATAATGAATCTCAAAGGTATCGAGCAGAAAATAAGTCAAAATCATACCCAGAATACAGTAAATAATCAACTCTTGAATATTAATCACGAACGCACTAAGACTTCGGCCACAGCTTTCGCGATGTTAGGCCCACAACTACCCGGCTCTCTCAAAGCAAAAATGATCAATAAAATACCTGGTCGAAGGTAGTAGACATCCCAACCATGAACTGTAGAGTGTGTTCGAGGTATCGAGTGCAAAATATTCGGAATAAAATCAAGAATAAGTTGAATATTTCCTTGCGGCGAGGTGAGCGTGGATAAAGACAAACAAAGAGAAGTTGAATTTTACGCTGCGACAACCAAAGCACATTCATCTGCACCAATGGGCACACCTTACGTCATCTGTCAATCATATATTCCATATATGGGCATGGCCTTTTGTTCTAGAGAAAACCGAAAGATGGCGCTCGCGGGAAAATATCATTTTCAAATCATTTTCACGTTTTGATAAGAAACTTGGATCTTGCTTGAAATTTTGTCTATTTTGGTACCAAAAGTTTCTGAATTGGTTTCTTATTTTTTGAATGCAGAATCATCAATGTCGTCGCTAACACTGCTGCAGATATGCTTCTTGGCATGATGAAGAAAATTGTAGAAAAATTTCAAAAGATTAATACTTAATACCACCTTGCTGACATCCATAAACTATGGTTTTCTTGAAAATTATCTGATCTTCAGCAGGTTTAGAAATAACGGTAGCTTTAAGTTTTTTCGAAAATTTTCGTTGATTCTTAAAAAGGAAGAAAAACACTGTAATTCTGAAAATATTGAAGATTTCAGGAAAGTCAAAGGGCAGAATTACAGTAAAAAAGTTCAAGTTTCTTTGAAGCCGTTCAGTTCAAAAAAGTAGGTCATCGAATTTTACACCGAGCTTTTTAAAAATTTGAAACCAATTCTACCATATGCACACAAGGGGCCATGTACCATGTACAACAATAGGGAGTTAAGAAACCACGACTGCACAACGCAATGTTGCTTCTTTGTTTCATCAGAACTTTATATTCAAAAGACTCCCTATTTCCTGTTCCAATTTGGTTCCTGCGAGCCTCTGAAGTTGTCCTTTTCAATTTTGGCCCCCCCCCCATATTTGTACGTGAAGCGTTATCTGGCTAATTTAAGCGCGTGATTTCGTGATTTTGATATTTTCGACTCGTGCATTTCGTGATCGAAGACTCCGTCGTGCAACGTGATCTGTCAAAAATTTGGCCGTTATTTCGTGAAATGGACTTTTAAAGCACGTGATTGTGCCTTGAACTTTGACAAAAAATGCTGTTTTCCAAAGTTGCGAATGGGGTAGTCTTAAAAATTTTCCGGGGGCAGGCACCCGGACCCCCATTTTTATCTCCTTTCACCGGCAACCTACCCTGGGTACCAGAGCCAAAAAATAATAAAAAGAAAAAATAAGGAAGGAAAGAAAGAAAGGTTGTGTTATCATTTGACCAGAGCCTCCTTTCTTCCTTCTCTCTTTTCCTCTTACCAATTTCCTTTCATTTAAATTTTGAGGCTCTGGTACCCAGGGTACCGGCAGCCTTGCCCAAAACTTTAAAACCCATGCTAAAAAACAACCCTGCGCTCCTTGGTGTGTCTTTGCCAGCTATGTATTTACACAGAAATATATTTCTGTAGTGTTCTTACAACTTTTGCAACGTGATCGTGAAAATGCTGTTTTATAGTCCGTGATGGCATGAAAAACGAAAAATCAACACGTGAATCCGTTATCCAGGGGTACTATGGGGAGGCCTCAATTTTCACAACCTGTAAACTCTATTTCTGGCGTTCTGTACTGGGGATCTACGCAAAACTCAGTCTTTTTGATTGTTTCAAAACTCAGTCTTTTTGATTGTTTGTCCTTCGAAGAAAAGATTTGGTTTTCGGGCATCTCTGAGACCTCATTTTGGCCTTTTGGATGATATATTAAAGGTAGCGTACGGAAACAATACTTCCTGTGCAAACTATCAGATGACGTTCTGGCTGGCGTTGCCGTCCTGGTTTCGTAAGCCTCTTTACATCTGGACTTGCAACAGTCCTGATGGTGACAGGTAAAATGTTCCACGGCACGGTATCACAGAAGTATTGCAGGACCAATCATGTGTCGCGTAATTTAAGTGCAATTATTCATTTATATAAGTGTAGCCTCGTTTCTATCTGTATATATTTATATATGTATAGTGTAGTCAAGTAGTCTCTTGTTGGATCAGAGACGTAGGAACCGGGGGGGGCACTGGGGCACGGCAGGTGCCCCCAAGATTTTGCAATAAACAAAGAAGTGCCCTTTTTTATTTTCAAAAAATGCCCTGCCCTCGAAGTGTCGTGCCCCCCAAGTTTGAAATGTTTCCTACGTCCCTGTGTTAGATAATCTCTCAGTTCTTAGGGTGTCCTTGATTTGTACAAATTCTGAAAAGGGGTAGACTTGGAAGACTCGGAATTTGTGTTTGAATGACTCCCAAATTCCGAAAACGGCAGGTTTGGCAGCCCTGCCGAGCCCCCCCCTGATTAATTATTGGAAAAATGAATTGATAGTAAACATTGTTTCTGAATAAACGCAAGAAAAAGTCTCAAGAAGTGCATTCAACAGAACCACAGTTCAAAAGTAAATGCATCAGTAACATCACGGTTCACATTACCCTGGGTACCAGGGCCAAAAAATAATTTCCTTTCATTTAAATTTTGAGGCTCTGGTACACAGGGTAGGTTCACATAAATATATGAAAGATGCGTGTACCTGAGAAAACGTACCTAAGAAAACGACTATTTCTATTTCTCTAAGCAGCCCCCTCCGATTATTCCAACCCCCTTATTATTATATTGAAACATTTCCGACCCCCCGATTATTCTCACCCCCCCCCGTTTATTCGGTACTCGAGGGTAGTTCGCGAATTTAACTCTCTCTGACGAAAAGAGAGTGACACTCGAGTTTTCATCGTACGTCATGGGTACGTCATCATTCATCCGTTTCACCCTGGTTTCACTGTCTTTGTTATCCGTCTGCTTGTGAAACCCACTGAAACCATAGCGAACTACAACCATTATTGGTCAAAACACCATAGCGACGTGGGCAATCGCCATAGATACAAGATCTCACATTCGCAGATTGAGGTTTTGCTAACACTACTGTCCAAATCGCTTGCTATGTCGCTGCTCGTTTGCTATGGGAAACAGATCAACAATGAAAAAGTTGCTGAATTCGAACATGTGGTTTTGCCATCTCCCTTTTCCATTCGACATGTCGTGAGAAAGTCGCCCAAGTTCAGCATAGCTAAAAAGTGAGAAAGGTTCCTAGACAGCAGTTTAGTGGAGTAGTGGATGCAGTAACGAACTGCCTGAACTGATACGCGGCTACTGTGATATCCTGCCATCATCGGGGCCATCATCCAATGGTGTCGAGGCCAATCCAACAGTTTCTTGTTCCCTTAGTAACCGAGTGTGTTCTGGACGACAACAAACATGAATTTTGCAGCTGCGCATTTCTTACAAACAAATCCATCTAGCTTTGCAAACGCAATGTGGAATTTCTATATGGAAGCACAAGCTGCATGATTGATATTCACAGAGTAAGATTTGCCTTCTTTTCCATACTTGTCGTGTCAGCTTTAAACACTCACAGTAATAGTCAAGTCTGAGGTATTCTCCTCCTCGAGGTTTCTTTGAGAAAAATATGGTAGAGGTTCTTTCTTCCTTTCGCAAATTACGGACCATGGAACCGCGGACCACGGAAGTAAAGGCTAATGCGATATTTTATATTTGCAAAATATGGGGAATCTGATGACAATAATATTTTTCATCCCTGGGGTGCAAAAGGCTGGGTTTGGGGGTTTGAAAAAGGGCACTTCTTCAAAAAACTGTGTGATGATAGAGCCCTGGAACTAAGGCACACTGCCTGTCATGGTACTGATTGGATAAACAAGACAATCAAGAAGAAAAGAATTAGGCAAGGTTCAGTAATTTCGCTGTACACTGAGGCCCCGTCCACACGTATCCGGATATTTTTGAAAACGCATCTTTTTTTATCCGTTTTCAAAGAGATTTGCGTCCACACGAGGAGCGTTTTCGAAAATATCCCCGTCCACACGAAGACGCTGCTACATTCAAACTTCGCTGTTCGAACTTCGGCAAAAGAAAACAGACAATCAAAATGCCCTTTTGTTGTCCCCAAAGATCCGTGCGCATGCTCTGATACGTCGCAAATCGATGCCTTGACGTCAGCGTTTTCGAAAAGCTCCGTTTTCACCCGTCCACACGACAACGTGAAAACGGCGTTTTCAAAAAGATCCACTCTGGAGAGCGTTTTCGAAAAGCTTCGTTTTCGGTGACTGAAAACGCCGTCTCCGTGTGGACGGGAACCCAAAACGGATAAAAAAGATGCGTTTTCAAAAATATCCGGATACGTGTGGACGGGGCTTGAAATTCACGAAGATGATAATGATCTGGTTCCCTTTATTCTCGAAACAAAGCATGATCCAAGAGCATAAATGCTTGGTAATTACTCCAAGGCGAAAGCTTTGTTTTTGATTTCAACATCATCACTAGCCAATCACAACCACGACAGTGTGCCTTTAAAGAGCGCAGTGCATCTTCGTGCAAAGCTCCCTTAGCCTGTGTTCCAGACCACTTGAAAAGAAAAGTAAGTGGTCTGTGTAACTAAGCGCAAATTCGTGTACAGAAATTTTCCCCAGAATCTGAGGAAAACTTAGTATATGTGACGAATAATTACCATAATGATCATTTGTTTTGTTATGGGATAGAAAAGCCTCTCGCTTGCGAATAGCTACAGGAAACTAATATCAAAATGCAAAGAATAGGATATTTGAATGCCTGCTAATCCTATTGATTTTCCGTCTGTAGTAAGTTATAACGACCGGCTCGTATTGTTTCAAACTTGTTGGGGAGACCAGATACGCTCTGTCCGAGGAAACCCACGTGCCCCCCCCCCCGTGCAATAGGTCACAGCCCATGCGCAGTAGCGTTTTGGGGTTGAAGCTCTGACGGGCGCATGAGCTCTGACTCATCGCACGGGGGGACACACAGATCTCCTCAGTCACGCGTAATCTTGTCTCCCCAACAAAAACACATAGATTCATAAAGACATTGCCTTTAATTATTTCGCAATTCAATTCATCGTCTGAACACAGATTTGCGCTCAGTTGCACAGACCACTTACTTTTTCAAGTGGTCAAGAACACAAGCTAAGCTCCCTTCCCTTATCTTCAGCGTTATCCTCTATTGTTAACACATCCAGTACCAGCGATACGGTCTCATCCAAGAGAAGAAACACGAAAATGAACAAAGATATAAATAAACAATTTGGAAGATCATATCTTTCCCTATTAAATCAACGTCCAAGCAATATGTTACGCTTAAAAAACTGCAGATAATATAAACTCTTTACACATATGCTCTATTCATTTGAATCTAACAAATATATTAGGTTGATATAAACTTTGTCTAAATGAAATCAACGTACTGAGGATCATCAAGCCAGCGTGTCGGCTGGTCCGGTCAAATAAAGATCTCACTTGAAATTAAAATTCGCAATCAGGTAAAACGCGATCGCAATGATTAGAAAGTATCCCAGCCGTGAAAAATGTCGTCCACATAAAGTGGAATAGGGTCTACTGGGGGTAACGTGGGTGGGTCTGGAGTAAAATAGGAAGAGCGAAAAATTTGGATAACTTTTGCCAAAATATTTTTTCAGAGTTTTCCTCCAGCTAGAACCACTCGAACTACCTTCCTTGACATAGTGCATTTTGTTGATTTATCAGTTGTGGGTCTATTGTTTTCTAGCAATCAACACTACATTTTTGACCCCAACCTGCCCCACTTTACACCCTAACAAAACGGAACGCAGGCAAATCATACCTCACTGTCGGTATTATTCTAAAAATTTACAGTGTCAAGTTTGGCACTTTGGGGATTTAGAAAGTATGCAACACGCTAATTATTCTTTGTATTGCCAAGAATATATCGTCCACATAAAAAGGATGCGCCAGAAGGAATGCAGACGAAACTGTAACTCACTAAAGTCTTATTGCTCATTGCTGAATAACACTTACGGTAACAGTACCGTATGGACTTGGAACAAATCCAATCTGCCAATGTCATCAAGAAATATCATCCACATAAAATGGCTATGCCAGAATGGACACCCTGGACACATACATCTAGAGCAATACTTTGCTATCGTCTCCACAAATAACAGTGAACATCACTTAGAATACGGTATCTTAAGTTCGAGAGATTTAGGACACATCCGATCTGCCAATTATTCTATGTGCCGTCAAGTAATGTTATCAACGTAAAGCTATCATAATAGACAGTCTTTCTGCTACAGGTAAGGTACATTTCTAGCGCAGTATCTCACCCATGGTGGATTTAGCAAGGATGCAATAAACCAGTTATTCATGTATCATCAAAAAGGTGTCATCCACATAAAATGGATGCACCAGGAGAGGCATGTCATAGGGCATAAGGAGACACTAAGACTGTCATATCTCATGCACAATAAATTAAACCTCACAATAAAATATGTGATGACTAATTGGAAATTTTTACTTTAATGAAGCATTTTGCATTCAGGAGTAACGTTTAGCTGTGTGGATACTTTCTATGTCATTGTTTGGTCGCATTGGTGCATACTTCATCAGCATAGGTAGATATCCCCTGCGGACACAAATTCATAAATAGTCTGATTTGCAAAAGCTGCTCATCCACAGTTATTTGTTATCAAAGTCTTGATGCAAAGACCCTGTTTATACAGCAGCGGATACAAAAAGTGTTGCGGATCAGCCCACGGGGGGGTTCTTCCATAGTAAAGGTACCTGGGGATGTGCCGCCCGCAAGGGTATGCTTTTTCAAACCTTCTGGTCTAGCCAAGGGTATACTTTTTGCCAATTTTAGTCCATTTAGTCTAGCCAAGGGTATACTTTTTGCCAATTTTGGCCCATTTAGTCTGGGCAAGGGTATACTTTTTGGCAATTTTGGTCAAAGAAATGTGAAACTTCGGTAATTCCTGTAAAGAAACCCAAATTTTTTTCAAATTTTGGTCCTTAGAATGCAAAAATTTGGCAAGTTTTGCCAAGAAAATGCCAACTCATGGCACTTTTGATGTAGAAATTAGTCTAGCCAAGGGTATCATTTTCAGAAAAATTGGTCTAGCCAAAGGTGCCATTTTGAAACCGTGGGCGGCACACCCCTACCCGAAATTTAGCCGAGAACCCCCCCCCCCCGGTGGATCAGCCTCCCGTTTACACGAGCTCAAAGTGATCCGATACACTTCTCCTCCACTAAGCGAACTCGTTTTGTATCGGCTCACTTTCGTATCAGATCAATTCTGCTCTTCCCCGTGTAAACGAGGGCGTGATCTGCAACACATTTGATCTGCTATCATGTAGACGGGAGGGTGATCTGTAAAACTCTTATCCGCAAGACTTTTGATCTGCTACCGTGTAAACGTGCTAAGCTGCACTTACAAAACACTAAGTAGTTAAAAAACTGAGCCCCTTAGTTGGAACACTGGGATGACTTCTTTGCTGGCGGGACAACTTTGAACCTCAAAACAGCAAGAAAAAGGACGCTTTTAAGGATATTGGGAAGCCGGGTGCATCTACGATACACTAGCTAAAGCAAGGACGTCAGAGAAAGCTAGCAAAGAAGCTGGAATTTAGCAATTTGCGGCTTCAAGAACAATAGTTTATACGATCTGGGACGGTGGAAAGCGTGAAGTAATTACGAAGGTTAGCCAAGCCAGCGACTGGGTGTTTGTGACAACTTAGAAATGAAGCAATTTTACTTTGCAATCAAAATATACGTATTCTTTTTGATGAACTAGATTCACAGAGCTTCAAAACAAGCCTGAGAGACTGAAACGCCGTTAATTGGACAGAATCCGTGGAACTAATGGTTGCAATGCGATCATCCTGGACACTTGCTGGGTACTTGACTGACACTTGCGAAATTTAACGGTGAGAAATGTGACGGATAGAACTCTAGTTCACACGAAAACAGCAAATTTTTGTCGGCAGATTTTGAAAACGGTCGATTTTGAAAACGGAACACCAACCGGCATAATTTTGCAACAGTATCGTGTGGCAATTCGAAAATGGTGCTTTATGAACGACATTGGTTGATTATTAGGGTTTAGATATATTTCTTTGGTATCAAGGTCTTGAAACGAATATTTTTACCGGCAAATTTCCTACCGTTTTCAAATTGTGCCGGCATCGTGTGAACGTAGTCTGAAAGTCTGAGAAGCCATGCCTTTCTGTGGCTTGAAATCCAGGGATGTTTTTCTTTTTTTTTTTATTCATTAAAAGTAATACAACAAATCTTACATTCTACTATACGGATCTAATTACTATACAATACTACGGGGACGATACCATGGGGAGCGAACGACAATGACTACCCCAAAAGGGATGTTTGATAAACAAATTAGCAGGATATCCACCTATGCTGGAAGCAAATCACAAAACATTTCGATAATAAACTAATTTAGTTACGTTATGACAAAATCTGGTGTGCCTTCATGCTTTAAACAACAACTCTTAAAATACGAATAATGTCAATTCAACAGCGTATTACACACTTTACTATACTTATTAAGGTTACGATATGGTGCGACTGCAACGCTCTTAAACAACTTCATCACATATATAGCTAGGTCGGTTGATCATGAACACTACCAAATAAGGACTGATCACGTAAACTACCAAATAAAGATACCTTCTTTAAACGGAAGTTAAATCTCCTATCCATCCATGCATGAGGTTAATACTAAATACGAACTAATCAATACTCTTTTTTAAACGCTAAGACATACTTTTTCACACGCAACGCTTTTGGGCCTAAAGTTCAATGTCTATAAAAACACTTTTTTAATTGCTGAAAAATATAACGTGATAGCTAACAACTCCGAACGTAGCGATAAAAAATCTTTCTAATGGAAAACTGTGAAACGACATGAATTTGGATCAACAACAAGACAAACTAGTGAGATAATGACGCCTCGTCTGTGCTACACAGGGCAGTGTGCTACACAGGGCAGTTGCCTGTATCGATTATACCGGACTGTCTCAACGGATACTGGAATACTTATCGAGAGAAAGAGAAAACGTAGTGCTGTTTTGGGGGGAACGCTCAGTTGTAGCTCCCTTAAAGGAACTGAGTCCATACAAATACTTGAGCGTTTACGCTGTCTTGAAATTTTGCTGACAAACCGCTGACGGCCATTTGTAATAGCACAATAGTGTGAAAGTCATTAGCACTGGGGTCCAAAGACTTCTTAATCCTTGCACTATCCTTGGGGATTTCTTTCGTATAATTTCAATAGGGATTAAATGAGAACTTTTGTTTTATGATTGAAAAGAAGTTGATATTGGTCATGAGAGCGGTGTTTATAAGGACTAAGGACTCAATGCTTTTAACTAGTAATCACGGGAGCCATTTACTAGTAAGAGCCACGATGCCCCTTCAAACTTACCCAGAGTGAGCAGTGTCACCAGCTAACTATAATTCGTTGATCAAGAAATCGAAAAAAATGGTCACAGGATGGACAAGGACACTGCTTTTATAAACTCAGTTCTTCAATATTCCTCAAAAATTAATGGATACTAAGTAGAAACAAAACAATGGGTGAAAAAGAATTGTCAACTCCCCAAGGTAATTACTCAGGCAGTAAAACGTTTTTCAATAATAAAATTGCGGGAAAGGTCATCCCCAGAGGCCATGAGGTAGTTTATAGCAAATGGTGCGTTATGTAGCCCAAAAAGTTTACTCTTCAACGCATGATTTTGCTTCCGAACTCCAAGAAGTTCAATGAGAATTTTGCATTCTTGGCCAACTTCGTAGGTTACTGGCTCTGCTAAAATCGAGGAATAGTTTTAGTGGCAGCACTAATGTGAAAATGAACTCTGCAAAAGGATGGTGTTGTCAACATAAATGCGTGTGAAAACGGAATGAGAACGTGCAAATAAAAATTCTTACTTGATATAATTTGAAAGTCATAAGGATCCGCAATTTTAACACGGGAAGAGCCTACATATGTAAACAAAAGCTTTCCTCTACAATTGGAATTCTTTTGTTTATTCGCAAAATATTGGGGCACTTGATGGATCATTTTGAACGAAGCGTCACATCTCAAGCCTAAGAGATTTTCAAAACTAATTTGAATTAAGAACTATTACTCTAAATGTATGCAATGCAGAAGGCTAGCTCCCACAAGGCTAACTAAAGGGAATATATGCAATGCAATACTGCTTCGATTAAGGCCTAGTTTCCACGTTTCAAATCTTGATGCTTATGAATAAAATGCTATTCTCGGAAAAAACTTGAAACTCTTGTTCACAGGAAAATCTTTCTCTCCTTCACTCTCCTCTCTCTATTTAAAGGAAAGTAAGAACGCGGAACTACAGATATGCAAATAGTGAGGAGCACAACTTTCCTTCGTCGTCCCAAAGTCTCTCTCACCAACAAGTTGATCTATCAATCAATGTCATGCGTCATTCACATGCAAAATTTTCTGTAATATTTTTGTTGTGGAAACTGGGCTTTATTAGTAAATCAGAACAAAATACTATTTGTAGATATATTTATGAACCTAGATGGAATGATTTCTTCTGGTGATTCCTACAAAAAAATCAAGGCCTGTCCTGTCCTGTCCAAGCTGCTACAAAAAAGGTGTTTGTATCACCAAATAACATATCGCTAATGCAAGCAAAATCAAAGCGACTTGTTCTTGGGGTTAATATAATTTACTGATCCAATACATTTTGGGCAAACATCGTATGCAAATCTGGGCAAATCATTCGCCATACTTGGATCGGATATGAAATATATCTTTCGGCAACACCTGACTAACACTATTTCCATTTCGTAGCTTTTAGATCTCGAGGGCAGGACTAGATCATTTGAGGATTGGGCTAATTATGAAGCTAACTGAATTTGAACCAAAGTTTATAACCGCAAAGTTAAAATCCTATGTTAGAACAAAATATTAAAAAATTAACTGCAACGTCAGCAATTCATGTCATTGCTGTTCGGTATAGGCAGTCGTGTAATGGTGGCTGTTGGCTGCTATTTGCACAAGAGAAGGTAGGACAAAATATTAGGCTGTTTTAGCAGCAAGACACGGACGTCTTTGAAAACGCAGTTACTTTTTCATGTTTTTAGAGCATTCTAATTTTCCAGCCTTTTCCCTCCCAGAAAGCTGCTCACAGACAGGCAACTTCCCTAAGAATAGATTGCATTCTTGCATTTCCATCATTTGTGAATATGCTCACATTGCCCTTTACTTCCTTGCTCGACGTCCTATTTTTACAATGCGGCCTTCAAAAGTACACATTCCAGGTTGTCAGTTTCAGAATAGAACGTACAATAAGTCTCTCGAGACTCACAAAAGTTTTGAAGTTGATTTCATTTTGTAATTTACATCCTCGAACAAAAGAATTATGCTGGCGTCTTCTTGACTCGCGTCTTCTTGCTAAAGCAAGCCATTAGTGGGTTCAGACCAGGAATGCGCGGACAAAATAGGCGTTTCTTGGCTTTGATCGTTGAAAATGATACAAATTGGCCAAATCTGCTGACAACTTTATGGAAAGACTAACGGTTAATGGGTGCGGTACACTCGAATCTTGTCAGGCTATGTCCCTAGCAATTCGAAAAACACTGAGCTGCATCTCAGATCTTTTGATAGTGGTATAAAAACCCAATTCCATGTTTCAAAGTAGTGTAGCTATATACCCAAGCCAATAAGCGAAAGTGGGCCTAATGGTCCAATAAAAACCTCTTTGCTTCCTATTGATAAAAATTTCACGGTAATTCCATTCCATAAAGGAAAGACCATTAGAACATCACTGAACGATTTCTTTTCTCAAATAGGAAAAACCAAAGAGCTTAGTTTCGGGCAACAGACACAAAATTTAGATAAGAACTTTACGGAGCTTGTTACGCAATGAAATGCAAAAGGACAAATTGATGGTTTACGGCAGAGATTGCCAGACTTCGATTAGAATAAGACGAGTCACTACAGAGAAAATCTTCGTTTGGAGCTGGGCCTTTTCGAGATTTGAGTTCAAGACCACTGGATTTTTTGGCCCAGGCTTCTTGATAACTAAGCACAATCTATTTCTGCACAATACGCCTAAAGTCATGTTGATTGCCTTTGGTGGAATACTAACAGCCATTAGATTACGTACGGACAACCAAAACCGGACAGCAAATCCACGAACTTAAATAAACACAAACAAAATTCCTGGAAGGTGGACGACTTTAAACGCCGCGTAAACAGACACAACGAACAAACAATATATATGAAAATCTAAAACTGCTAAGACAAAATTCACATTGGGAAGGAATCTATACCTTAAATAATATCAACTGTGATACATCGCCCAAAAACTAATCTATGTATGATTGAAGAAATCTTTTTCATAATTAAATAACAAACAAATCGAACCCTTTTTAATAACTGCGTTGTGATTCATCATCGATTGATAATACATCGTTAAATAACATAAGAGACATACAATTTCTTATAAAATTACCCGTTCAAAATCAAACGAAAAAACATTTCTTTATTTAGTATATACTTCTACTAATAAAGGCCTTGCTCCAACTCTACACACCAGGATAAACGGGATTAAACAGTTTCCTTCACTAAGAAACTTTCAAGCGGTCTGCGACATCTTTTATAACATTTTGGTGCAAAGACGTTTGAAATATCAAAAGCGGTTAGTATGTCGATAGTACATAGAAAGTTCTTTAGTAATGTGGCGCCATAGAAATTTCGCATTGGCTGCGGTCACACTAGAACTGCATCCCGTTATAACCTGAATTGTTTCACTTTCTTGAAAGTTATCAATGACGTCGGAAAGTACGGCATCATAACGATGCAAAGACACCCGGTGACACTGTGCCTGTCCCGGTGACACTGTGCCTGTCCCATCATTTGCAAAGCTGCCTATGTCTGTGCTGTGGCTAATGTTTTTGGCGCGAAAGTAATCGTCATGTGATTACCCCCGTAAATCATCATTGGTCAATTGTGTTTTAACAGCGCTGTAATTTAGGCCGGCACCTTATTCATCTCGTTGTTTTGAATGCTATAATTTCAGCCCAAGAAAAAAGTTGTAACATCGTTGTATGTGAGTAGAAAGAATGGTCACATCCCGGGGGGGGGGGGGTGCACTTGACCAGATTTTGGTCGGGGACGTGACATCGAGGCTTCAAAAACATATCCGTTCCTTACACCAATTTTTTGGAAACATATGCCAAACCTTCTACCAATTTTTCGAAAAGTATATCCGACCTTATATTTCATATCAAAATCTTGATAATAGGTATCGTTCCTTATACCAAATTGTGAAAATTGATACCGTTTTTTGTAGCTATATATGGAAAAAAAGGCAAAAACATCGAAAGAAGGTTAAGTTCATCCGCAAGAATATCGCCGAAATGAGTTTATTACGGACGAATAACTTGCCAAACACACAAACACACACACACACACAACACACACACACAAATTAAAGGTTTTATCCTTACAAGAAAATGTTTAAAACTTCACACACACACACAGACATATTTTTTCCTGGAAACACAATTTCCTACGGGTAACAGGCCTTTAGTTTCAACTTGATCTCAATTATGTCGGAACAAGCAAAGCAAATGCCTTGGAAAAAAAGTTGCTCCTTTCCAAGGAATGTGGTGCATCGAACGAATAACATCTAGCTACCAGTGATGAAAGCAGACATCAAACTGCTTCAAATTATTGCTGTTTGACTAACTGCAACAATCCCGTGGTCAATTTTGCAAAAAGACTTGGCTCTATACAGTCTTTCAGACTTTTAATATTTACTAGATTTTATGTTACGATTGAATGAGCAACAGAGTGACGAGAATCCCTGAGAAAATATTATCGCTCACTGAGCATTGTCCTGGAACCAATCTTCAGTGAACACTCAGTTGGTCATTTAGGGGGGTATATTTTCAAAAGCCTCGCCCGTTCCAAGGGCGATATGGAGCTGAGCAAGGCCCATGTACGGTCACACGCTTATATATACTACGGTTAATCAGAAGCGGTGGTACTTTTCACTTGATATTTTCATAACTGCAAACAATGGTATTTCTTTAAAATACTCAAAACGTACTATGACGTGAAACACATAATTTCTCTACTTAGTCAGGGCAAATAATGTTCCCAGTGGAGGTTGAAGCATAGATGGGAGCTTTAGGTATAATATTCAAGGGTAAATCTGTTCAACAAAATTTGTGCTGAACTTCCCCTCAATGTGCCTATAGGCGAATTTTACATATTGTTTTCCTTCATAAAGGGACTAGCCCATTATAAAATAATTTAAATGATTTTGATACACACTTCTGGCAATATTTCTAGCATCTTTGCACCAAATTTTGGCACAAATAAGGACAAATTAGAGGGCAGGTGCTGAAAGCAAGAAACATATTACTATAGGTGAATGAAATTATAAAATATTTGTTTTTCGTGTCTTCGCAGGAATCGAGGATGAAGAATTTGTTTTGGAAAGGTCTGTTGCTGTAAGTCAACACAAGGGGCTTCTCCAAAGGCCATGAAAACAGTAAAGCTGATCCTCTGGGAGACGATAATTTTGCTTCTGACGCACTGAAAAATAAACTTTCAAAACACGAAACCCCCATAGTACTGCTACTGCACCTAACACCCTTGGGATTCAAAATAACATAATATTAATGATAAAACTCTGTATTCTACTAATAACGACATGCAATTTCAAATCAATAAACTGTTGTGTAGTAAACAAACACACAAACAAATAAACAATCTTCAAACGTGGATTAACAATCTTGAAATAAACAATTAATATACGTTGACAAACCAATGCAGAAATAGAATTTTTTGACTTACATCATGACTATCATATACTCTTATATATTGCTCAATCTGTTAAGGGAATATATAGGTGTATAAAAAATCACACGAACATTTACAATGGTATTTACATCTAAAGAAAGTGGGAATCATGTGTGTATTTCTTGAGCCTTGTTAACTGGGGTTACAGGCACCTTTAACTCCAGTGGATGCGCTGCAATGCATACAATTGCCACTTAACAACGAGTGTTAGCAACAGATCAACAACAGTTCAATTTGCAGCTTTGTGTTTTAGCTGCAAAATCTCAACTCATACCATGTTTTGAAATTAATGAGTAATTTTCAAACTGCGAGGTGATTTTGTGACCGAAGAAATGAATTTTACAAAGAGACCTAGAGTTGAAACAAAGTTTTCGAGCTTTTGCCAAGACCATAAGACCACTAATATCCAATCCACAATGGCAAGGTACAACAGTTAAAAATTTTCAAATATTGTGTTGTTATTGCTAAAGCCAAGGCATCAATTTCGCTGGTTAAAATTCAACCTTGTTTGTATGCGGTTTCAGATTCTGAAAACAAGTCGTACAGTCGATGACAAAAAAACCACTGCCCATATTTTCCCTCTGGAAATATTTTATCAGACCTGGTACATCTAAACGACTCGACTCCTTGCTCTCGGACTTCTTCTGTCTGATTCTAAGATGACATGATATCCACTTTCCCGAGTCCTCGGTAATAAGACTACTCAAAAACAACTAACGGCATAGTGATGGCATTCTCGTATACTCAGATTAAAGTCTTATTTTTCAAAACAATTCATTGAAAATCTGTTGAAGTTTTCATTTGTAAGAATTGATGGACATTTCCTTAAAAAGGAAAGGTGACATCTTATTTTTCACGAAATTTTGCAAAGGTAAAAAGGATTGGATACACCAATTGTAAAATGTACACTGCCTTGAAAAAAGGCAAAGGGGACTTTTTAAAATTGACGGGGATCAAATTGATCGAGGGAGACTGAGAAGAGATGTAAAGGTATTTAACTTATAGCCATCCTCCCTCTTTTCTTGATGAAATTCTCAATAGCTTATAGACACTTAAGTTTATTCATCAAACAGCCAATCACAAGCTTCAGAACATATCCCTAATAAACAATCTACCATAACCAATAGACGACTAACAAGACGGTCAAATATATTAAAATGCATACCTGGGATTAGCAGGAATATATGTTTCACCAGCTACCAGAGATACACTCCTTTCATTGCAATATATGTTTCACCAGCTGCTTGAGACAATCTCCTTTCACTGCAATCAACAATCTCTTTTTCAAACTGCAACAATCAATAACTCCTCAACTGTCTTCTCTGCCATTTTCTTGTCTTTAAACATCTTTATGAGTTGAAACACTTCTCAACATGTGCTCTGAAAGAATCACTGTCAGTGTGCTTTGAGTCACATTTTCTGCAAACATATGTGTCATTGCTTGAGCCATTCTCAGGGCTACTCTCGGATGAAATTGCTGGAGAGGATGATGGGAATGGGCTGTCGTCATGGATACTGACGGGTGGGCTTGGTTGCTCATCTGTAGCAGTAGACCAGCTCTCAACAGGCTTCATCCCTGGGGCTCGGGACATCTGAGGGGATGGAAAGCCGCCTGGTTGCTGTTCAGATGAACTGAGTGGCCACATGTTTGGAGGGTTGGGTCTCATGTTTCCAAAACCAGATGGAGATCTCGGGCCTTGTTGCTGCGACCAGATGCTACCTCCATAGCCAAAGCTTGATCCAAACTGTGAAAGAAAATAAGAAAAATGTTGTATTAAACCTATGGGTAAAATAAGGACACAGCCACAATTTGAACTTCCTTCCACATGAAAGTTGGGAAGCTTCCATATTAAAGTTGGGAAAATCCTGTTAGGCAGAATTTTTAGAAATTTGCCAAAAATGTTGACTCCCGGTTAACCTTCTACATCCATAAGATGATGGGAAAAATTTTCAAAATCAATGTTTGGTAAAAACGTAAATCCTCATTTTTCAGAAAATCCTTAAACAAGCAAGGGCAGATTTTGTAATACAATAGCATCAGTCGCTTGGTTCACACCTCAATACAAAGCGATTAGCGAATGCAGACAAAAGAAATTCTCTCAAGCAGAAATTGAAAACAAACGAAGCCGCAAAGTTGCCCTGAAACCAGTACGGCAAACTCTCGTTTGGTGCGGGCGAAGGGAGGTTTTTAAGAGAAGTTATGTGCTTAAAAAGAAAGAAGAAGGGTAAATCTAAAGTTCTGTCTCGCGGATTTTGTTTATTTGATTAAGAAACCGAGCAGAGGGCATTACAATTTTTGCATATCTATTGCTCAGATGTACGCAGTCACTGAACCAAATAATCAAAATCCGCGAGACAGAACTTCAGATTTACCCTTCTTCTTTCGTTATAAGAACATACCTTCTCTTAAAAACCTCCCTTCGCCCGCACCAAACAGAGTTTGCCGTACTGGTTTCAGGACAACTTTGCGGCTTCATTTGTTTTGAATTTCTGCTTGAGAGAATATCTTTCGTCTGCATTGGTTAATCGCTTTGAATTGAGGTGTGAACCAAAGCGACTGATGCTATCGAACTACAAAATCTGCCCTTGTTCCTTAAACACACTTTCGTCACTATTTATGGATCAATTCTAAAAGAAAGCCTAATTCAAAATAAAACATACTGCACGAAACGGTATCATTTTCATACATGATCTCGAAATTACATCGCAACTTTCTCTAAAATTCCACATGACAACAAGGCAGCAATGAAAAATTGAAATGACAAATGACAAATAAATAAAAAGGTTGGAAAATAACATGTACAACATGGCAGTACGGTATCAGCAATTTTTTGCAACAATCTTGTCATTTCATCAAAATGCAATGGTCAATAAAAGACGTATATATATAGTCTATTCATATAGCACCGAAATCATATAACACCAACAACAACAACAACAACAACAACAAAAACAACAAGACTGTGAAGACACACAACCGACGTCATAGGACAAGAAATCCCACAACAACAACACATTATAACGACAACATCGCACTGCGAACAACGCCAATGAAAAGAACCGAACCGAACTGAAAGAACAGGGTAAAGGTACACCCGGGGTGGCCTAGATTCAGGGAATCAGCCACTGGCATAGAAGCACCGTACATAAAATTGGAAAAGCGAAGCTCGAAGAACGATGAAAGAAGATCTGACGTCAAAAGACAAAGCAAAAAACACAACACCAGGACACTCGACCGACTCCTACAACGACCATGACTCAACTGAAAGCGACGAAAACGAGGCCAGAAACAAAGATAACATACGACAAGAACATTTTAACCTTATAAGGACAAAATAACACTTGCAAATTAATTAACCTTATATGAACATACAACTTACTATAAATAGAGGTTGATACCTCGAGTTAATCAGTTGCTCTGAAGATGCCCTAGTGGGCGAAACTAGTTAGCACTGAAATATAAAATAAAAAGCGCAAAAGACCAAATTGATGCCTGCTCTCTAAAGATGTTGTCCCTCTTCTTCTCTATGACCGTTCACTTTATATAGTCTATTCCACATTTTTAGCATTCCAACTGCTACACAGCATGTCTAATTCTCGTAAAATGACTTGCACAAATTAAGCACAGCTTACATTACAAGCATGTTACACTACCATCTAAGTGAGCAAACATCTGGGGTACTGGATTTCCTGCATTGTCAAATACTTCAAACATCTGAAATTTGGAAACATTTTTGGGGGAAACGTAGCTTCGGTCATTACCTGATTATTCAAGTTCTGATTCTGGTTTTGAGGCATATTCTGTTGATTACCAAATCTCCAAGGTTCAGCTTGTGGATTCAGCAATGGAGATCGAGGTCCCTTGTTCATCATGGAATATTGATTCTGGCCAGGAAGAGGACGTTGAGGATTCATCGGTCGCTGCCATCCATCAAATTGTCCAGGCCTTTTTGAAATAATAGTAAATTTAATGAATTTAATGTCCAAAGGAAACCTTGCAGCCTACAAGAGACCTTGTAAGGATTTTGAAGTTTCAAAAGTGACGAACAGTCAGAAAATCTAGCAACGTCCAATTGAGCCTGTCGTAAAAACCGGGTGAGCCAGAAAGAAGTTCCCACTTTTGAAAATTCATAGCATCAAGAGTATTTTACAGATTTGAATGATTCAAATTCTAGTTGAAAGCAAACAGATCAAAGTATTTTTGTGATTTTCTCGCTGTCTTACCAGCACTAGAAGTATTGGTAAACTGAACTTTGCAAATATGTCATGGTTACAAAATGATTGAAGAAAGTCCTAAAACATCGATCAAATGGTAAGGACTCTCGTTAATACGCAATTGGCGTTTCACCTCTCTCAACAGTTATAAGACGTCAATTTTAAAAAAATGCTACAGATTTTCAGTCCCATGGTAGCAAATGTGCAGTGGATATCTCTCATCGATGGACAGTTGCATTTTCTTTATTGATATGTGCGAGGAGTCCTGGATTTAGGTCTGTTTTCAGTCAGTTTGCAACCATGAAATTCTTGTAAAGTTGAAGTTGCCTATAGTTTTAGTGCTCGTGAGACAGAAAGAAAAATCGAAAAGATACTTCGATCTTTTGCCTTTTAACTAGAATTGAATTATTCAAATCCGTGAGGTACTATTGATGCTATGAATTTTCAAAACTGGGAACTTTTTTCTGGCTCACCCGGTATGCATCAAGGTATTGTTCGATCCAGACCCTTAATTGGAATAACTGAAAGGTCGATTGCTCTTAGTTGCTTTGGAAACGTATCTTACCCCAGTTTTCTAGAAAATTGTAACCGTAGACAGTTAATATCAGCCTAAGATATTTAAGCCAGCATTCTAACAGTAGGAGAAACAGAAATGAATGAAAAAAATCAAGATCACATCCCTCAACAACGAACGATAAAAATAATCCCAAAACAAAAACAGTGGTGCCATCAATAAAATTCCATTTTCACATTTCAAAATAATTCAAGTTTGAAATTTATATATAAATATATGTTCATATAAATTTTTTACAATACACATTACATTCTAGTTCGAAAATTCTACAATCCATTATCTTAATGCCTTGAAAATATGACAAAAAAAGACAAAAGTAGAGAGCTCTCGAGAAAAACATAGAAGAATGGAGCAAGAAGAGAAAAACTGAGTAAAGACGCCTAGTTGATAAATGTAAAACAATAAAGCGCAAGCTTTCAGATCTGATTTCGGTTTAGGTGCTCCGAAAAATCAAGAGAGCCTGTTTAAAGAAACAACCCATTATTTTGAAAATTCATTGCTTCAGAAAAATACCAAGCAAGAACATGAAGTTGGTTTCAAGAAAATCATTCTCAACGGAAGAATAAAATCTTTAAAAAGATGAATTTTAAACTTTTCCAATTTCAAGATATTTTACGACACGAAAATGGTATATAGGTGCGTCTGTTGAATGTATGAGATATTTCGTTAAAAAATGCCTACCCTCCGGAGTTTGGACGTCGGTCATTGAATCCACGATTAGGCCCATTATTGAAACCATTTCTGAATCCTCCACGGCCGCGACTCATGTCATCAAGAGGCCCACCATTTGGTGGCCGCATTGAATGTTGGTGGGGTGGACTGAATTGATTCTTGCTTAATGCTCTATCAAATCCCATCTTTGAGCCCATAAATGTCGGTGTTGATAACTGACGCATCAGTTTGTTGCCTTGATTTTGCTGCAAAACGATGGAATAGTTTTTGATATTCCTCATGCTGGGTGTCTCAAAAGAATTGTGTCCCGTTTGTGTGACTGTTGTGGAGGAGCAGTAGATTCAATTATCTCAGTAGCATAGAGCAGCTTCAACTTAGAGCTCGAGACCCTGTTTGAGTCAATCTGACACGTGGTTGCTGATTTATGGCAGAGAAAAGGAAAAATAAGTCGTAGTGTGAAAAACAACACTTCTATTGTTGTCTAGCAAAGTCAAAATAAAGTACCTTCAAAGAAAGGAATCTGGTATCGTCCTACAATCACGGGGGGGGGGGGTTCTCGGCTAAATTTCGGGCAGGGGTGTGCCGCCCACAGTTTCAAAATGGCACCGTTGGCTAGACCAATTTTTCTGAAAATGATACCCTTGGCTAGACTAGTTTCTACATCAAAAGTGCCATGAGTTGGCATTTTCGAGGCAAAACTTGCCAAATTGTTGCATTCTAAGGACCAAAATTTGAAAAAAAATGTTGGTTTCTTTGCAGGAATTACCGAAGTTTGACATTTCTTTGACCAAAATTGCCAAAAAGTATGCCCTTGCCCAAACTAAATGGGCGAAAAGTGGCAAAAAGTATACCCTTGGCTAGACTAAATGGATTAAAATTGGCAAAAAGTATACCCTTGGCTAGACGAAATGGATTAAAATTGGCAAAAAGTATACCCTTGGCTAGACTGAATGGATTAAAATTGGCAAAAAGTATACCCTTGGCTAGACTAGAAGGTTTGAAAAAGCATACCCTTGCGGGCGGCACATCCAGGTACCTTTACTATGGAAGAAACCCCCCCCCCCCGTGCCTACAATTCTCACTACTTTTTTGAAATGCAGAAAGTGCTCTCTTATGCATAGGCAGCACTGCTAAACCTTTAAAAAATTTAGCAGAAATTTCAATACGAAGCTTGAACCCTTTCTTTGACAATCACTTATTTTAACATACCTGGAGAACAATAAAAGTGCTGCTTTTGCGGTAACCACTTAATTTTCCTCTTCTTTACCATAAATCAGCAATCACTTGTCATATTGACTAAGCTGAACCCTGAACAATATGCAACTGTGTAAACCGAGTTGATTGAATCTATAGCTCCTCCACAGTAGACACATAAAGGTGGAACAAATTTTTGGGACGCCCTGTACATAAATTAGAGAGCCTTTACATGAGAAACTCAACCCGGGTGGAAATGTCGCCCCGGGTTGAATTTTGCTGGGAGTTGCAAATCTGGCTTGCGTTTACATGAGATTTTCAACCCGGGGCGAGTTTCCATTCTCAAGTGTTGCAATCGCTGTTGCTGTTGTTTTTGTGATTTGTTTTCCACTTCACTTGACAAGATGCCGACAAGCATTGCATTTCGAATAAATTTTATGCTTCAGCATCAAGCCTTGAAGCAGGAGGTCAGATGAGACTTTACGTGACATACAGGTGGAGAATCAAAATGATACATTAGGCATCGAAAATATTCTTGGAGAAGAATGGTGCACCAAAACATGCGAAAATCTTGATCTTCAATCCCAGAGTCATTGTCAACTCTTTGTTTAATCATTGCGAATTCCTCATCTCGCCCCGGGTTGGCAACAATTTGCGTTTATATGCAGTTTTCACCCCGGGGCGAAATTTCCACCCGGGTTGAGAAAGCGAGTTGAACTCGCCCCGGGTTGAAATTTTCTCATGTAAACGATTTCACGAATAACAAAGGTTTTTCTAGCGGCCGAGTTGAAACTCAACTCGGGGTGAAACTCCACCCGGGTTGAATTTTCTCATGTAAAGGGCCTCTTAATCCTTGAGCAAATTAAAATATATTGCGACTACCGTAAAAGCTCTATTAAGACAAATGACGGAGATATAAGGTGACTTAAATCAGAGGCCTGGGCAATCTAAATATAGTCTATTGTATTCCGTTATATTTGATGATCTCTAGGGATTATAAAAACAACTGCACAAATGATGGCAGGTGCCCATTTGTTGTTCTATTCTTAAAATTGACGCTATATATCCGTCATTTGTCTTTAAGCCCCCGGGGGGCTTATTAAATTTCGGACACTCCAAAGGGGGGGCTTAATACAGAGGGGGGCTTATTAGAGAGGGGGGCTTATTTACAAACTCAAATAAAATTCCAGAAGATGAACTTAGTTTATCATAAATAATTACCTGGCCTCCATTTGAGGCTTCAAGCTGTTGCAAAAGTCTCTGACGATCGGTGTTCAGCTTCAAGATGTGTTCTTGGTATTTGTAGACCTACAAAAAGACAAATATTGCTGTTAAGTAGGTATGTACTATTACATGAATTGCGGTACAATAACCAAATAGAGAATTATCACGTGTGAAGAGCGCCAACAGAATACTGATGTGGTCAAGTTTGCTCAGTCAGTTTGTTCCAGGGAAGTACGTAGGATGCATCTCAAACTTGGGCGCACGACGATTCGAGGTCACTTTTTCCTTGAGAAGAAAAGAAGCATTTTCTAAAAATAAAAAGGGCACTTCGTTGTTTGTTGCAAAATTTTGGGTGGGGGCAGGTGCCCCTAGTGCTCTCCTGTTCCTACGTCTATAGTTTGTTCATTCTACTTATTGACACTTCTTGCTTCACTGTATGATTAACCTAGACTACATTACATAAGTCCCTCTAACTTACGCTCGTTGTTGTTGTTGTTATCGCTTCAGTTGAGGGACTTATGTCCTTACGCTTCAGAATAGGGACTAATTAGGCCAAGTCCGCCGCGTTCATGGCGCGACCAATCAGATCGCTACTTTCTTAATATGGTCAACCCACGTGCCTGTTTGTAGCGTATGATTGGTTATTAGTTCAAAGTTCGAATTCTCGAAGCGAAGCGACGCTCGAAGTGACCTTCGAAGGGACGTTCGAATATTCTTTCGACGTTCGTAGGATGGAAGACGTTCTAAGTTTCTTCTGATTTTTCGTAAAATTTTAGTCCCTGTTTAGAATCCGTTTGGTCGTGAGTCCTTTGTATGAGTGAAATTAAAACATCAGATTATAAATGTTGAACGAATAAAAGGAATCACGTCGTCAGTCTATGATTAACCAACGTTCAGCGAGAAAGGTTCCTGTGTATCCTTTAATAATTGATTCAAGCTTGGATAAAACAAGTTTTTATTTGTAATACACAATCATTTTCGTGATTTAAAAGACGGCTAAAAAACTAGGCTGCAGGAAACCAGGGCTAAACGTGTGCACGGGACGAAATTTGACAGCAATTCTTTACTTTTTCTCCAGACTTTTAAAAATATCTTTCAACTAAAATTTTACAGAATTCTAACATGACATGACCAATTTTAATGCAGTAAATTTTAGCTTGTAAATTGGCGTTTTAGCTTTGAAATAGTTCGTACTCATTCATAGAGGTGTATTAGTTATAATTCTCCGACTTGGCAAATCCTGATGCAACATTTTGGGACACCCGGAACAATTTCTAGCTTCATGGAAAGTCTTCCTGAAATTATTAGCTGGCAATTCTATACACACAAGAGTAACTATCGGATGCTTAACTAATCCACTGTCACACTCATGCCCCATTCACACAGCAAGTTAAACAAGTTTAAACTAAACCATGTTATCGAATAGGGCTTTCTGATTGGTCAATCCAACAAATCCAGGCATTTGATTGGTTGAAATTTAAGCTGGTTTAGAAAAAGCTGGTTTAACTGTGTCAGTGTGAATGCAGTATTAGTCATAATGAGAAAGATGTACCTACTGAATGAGAGAGTTTGTTGTTTAAAGCACGTTGTCATGCGCAACTATTGCCAAAATGTTTAAAATTTCGTACCTGTTCTTGAAGGGAGGCTAGTCTTCCTTGGGAAGTCTCATAATCTCGACGAAGTTTCTCCCTTTGGGCCTGGGCCCGCTCTCTGTCCTTTCTCTCACTAAGCACATCTTCCTTATATGACTCGGCCTACGAACCAAAAATAAAAGCTGTTTTCAATCCACTTCAAGATTGTTTTCTTAGATGCCAAAACAATTACATAGATCGCTGCCTCCAAACTGTAATCTCCTAGATATAAATACATTACTTCGTTAAAAAAAACTATGGTCTGAAAGTATCATATCAGTTTAAACCTAACATCTACTGTTCCTTCAATGAGTTAATGTAAACAGAAAAAGCAAATCCAATATTTAAATCTTATGACCCGAAGGAATAGCGGCAGAAAATAATAGCTTTCCCAAATCACAAAGGAGAGATTTCTCTCCTTGCCCATTCACGTATAGCCTCCCCGATATAAACAAGAAGCTCCAACCTAAACGTTGATGACTCACTCTACAAATTCATTACAAATGTAGCTTGAGACATGGCAATAAGAAGATTTCCATTTCTAAAATGGTGGAAAGCTAGGCTTCAACTCACGCAATCAAACATTTGTCTCTGATTCCTCAAACCTTTTCAATGGACTAATCGGCTAAATATAAATAACAAGGCTTTTGAAAGTTTGGATGTTGAAAGGCAAAAACTCAGGACACACATTTTAAACTTAGTTTCGATTGTTTCTTCGTCACAGGGTTGCTATGTATGTCCATGCCCCTATGGTATCGTTTTGTAACATTGCTCTCGCTATTGAAAATTCTACAAAGATAAACAGACAGCAAAAACTGTGTTGCAATTTTTTGGCTGTCACATAAACTTTAGGAAACCTGGCAAAAAAATTCGTCAAGAATTTAAAAACAGAACGTTTGCTAACCTGTTGTTGAAGCATGATAAGTTGATCATGATTAGGTAATCCATGTTCTTGAATCAACTTCTTCAATTTGCGAAATCCATCAACTTCTTGTTCCAATTCGTTCTGGATCCTTGTCAGCTCGTCATTCTTTATCTACAAAATTTGAAAAAGATTAATAATGCCCCATTCACACTGCAAGTTAAACCAGCTTAAATTAAACCAGGTTTTCGAATATGGCCTTCTGATTGGTCAATCCAACAAATCCAGTCATGTGATTGGTTGAAAAAAAGCTGGTTTAATTGTGTCAGTGTGAATGCAGTATAAGAGACATCGAATCAACCTATCTAACCAATACAACAACTGTTAATTTGGCAAAGTCAAGGTCGTCCGGCATGTGCGTGCAAACTTTCACCTCTGTTTCGTAAATAACTAGGGAATCTGACGTAACATACTGTTTGAGTCATTCATAGAGTGATTTCTCTTTCACAAAAAGCCAAAACGTTGTTTAACTTTGGTAAATAGCAGTAAAGACAACAGAAATGACGAACAATGTGTTCTAAAGACAACTGAATATCGATAACACATAAGAGTTAAAGAGGACTTCCAGCTGGAATTGTGGCAGAGCTGAAGTGGAGTTCAAGGAAGGAAAAAATCCGTTTAACGAAATACTGAGTACTGTGATTCCATCCTGTTTGGATGTTCAACACCCAGCTAGAGATAAAATCTTTGTACCATCAAAGAACAAAAAAGTTTGTTTATTTCAATGCTTCAAAGCGTTTTACAAACGCCTTTTCCGTGCCTAAATAAACGATAGCACAAAATCCTAATGCAAACCTGATACGATTTGAGGCTTTCCGTCATCTTCTCAACTTTATGCTTCAACTTATTCTGTTCAACGAGCAACAGATATTTGTCCTGCCTCTCTTTGTCAATAGCTTCTCTAGCAGCAATGAACATTCTCTCAATGTCAGCCCGTTTTCTTATTTCTTCATCTTGGCTCATTGCCACATGCTCCTTCACTGTCTTCAGCTCTTGTTCCAAACGATGCGTGTCTATCTTCATCATGGCCTCCTTATGATTGTGTTCTACTTTGACGTCCTCGATTTCCTTGGTTAGCTAAAATAGAAGATCAAATTAAACCGTCTGCAGGTGCAGTAAAAAGTCTCTAGAAGAAGGAAGGAAAGTTTCAACAACAGTCCCAGGAAACAAAACGACAGGACGCATGCTCCGTAGTAGCAACGACTTAAAGCTGATGTCCTCGATGATAAAAGGAACGCTTCAAGATCAAGCCAGCAAACAATTCAACAGACTGCCATCTACTGTTCGACACGAAACAACTCTACCCTCGTTCTGTAATAGCCTACGGAAACATCTTTTTAAGCAAGCTAACGAAGGACTTGCCAATTAATCTTTATTCTGAATCTTTTAATAACTATTCATTTTGGCGTTTTTACATTTCTTTCATTTTCAATTTTACTATTCTTTTAATACAATTGTAAACATTGGGAACAAAACCTTTTTAGCTAGAGTTGAAGAGCCACACTTTAGTTGTGGATATGCTCATAAAAACCATGCATGTATGTATGTATATGTATGCATGTAAACAGCCCCTAAATCACGGTCAAACTTTCCCAACATACCGTTCAGATATTCTACGAAGAGTCTAGATAGAGCGATATTTCTAAAGGGTGTCCTGCACAAATAGTTTGCCTCATTTTTGTTGGGGAGATGAAGTGCTGACCCTGTTGTTTTGACCAATTGTGATTCAGCTTTGTTGAGAGCGAATCAACGGTGGGACTCACACTGTCATGCGCAACTTTGCTACTGCTTTCTTCTCCTGTTCTCAACCGTCAAAGCTTATTTGCATATTACGTCATTGACATAAATCGCTACTACGCATGCGATCTGGAGGCCTTTTTGGGGGATTCCTCGAGGCTCACAACTTAGCTTATTCATATCCCCAACATATTTGTGTTGTTGCTTTGGAGGGCCTCTAGATTCAATATTCTCGGCTTTTACACAGTTGCATAGGTCTAGGTCTAGCTTCAATTTAAAGTTTGAAACCTTGGATGAGTCAATTTGACAAGTGCTTGCTGATTTAAGGCAGAGAAAAGGGGAAATAGGTGGTTTCCCAAAATTGGAACAGTTTCTAAATAATGGGCGTCTCTTAACAAAATTGGGACGAAAACATGGGGACTGTGATGAAGACATTCGAGCAACAAAAACAGGTGGCTATAAAGAACTAGGAGACTGTCAGAAGAAATAATAGAGATTAACTTAATCACCTTTTCCTTTTCCTCCTTCACTTTCTTCAGATCTTCTTTGAGTTCATCAGTCAATTTTGACATTCCATTCTTCCCATGATGTCCATATTTTTCATCTTTCTTGCTTCCTTTCTCCTCCATTTCTTTACTCTTGCTGTCCATTTTCTCTTGAATAACTTTGACATCTTTCTTAAGTTTTGTCACCTCGAATTCCCTCTCCTTCTTAGCTTTTTCCATTTCTGCATTATGCTCTGATATCTTTTCTTCCAATGATTTGATTTCTTCGGATTTCTTCTGAATGAGTTGTTCCATCTTCAAAAGTTGTAATGCCAAGTATACCGGGTCTGGTAGGTTGGGATTGTTTCCTGAAAATAAGGTGAATGTAATCGAGATTTAGTCGACTTTATAAATCCGACGCTTGATTACAAAATACTTAAAAATATAATCCAAAGAGAAATGTAAAAATCTGTCTTCAACTAAACGTGGACTGCAAAGAAAACGATACGCAATAGACAGAGCAGAAACAGTGCACGCATGCGCGAATACTCGTAACTTTGAGCCCCCTAGCTTCCTGCAACAGATCCCGGCAACACTTGATATTTTCTTCATACGGCCTTAAACTGTTGATATATCATTTCTATGCAAATATTTCCTTATCTCAGAATGGTCGATGACGTCATTTTACGCAGTTTCTGCTCTGTACTCTCGAGTACCGAATAATCGTCCCCCCCGCTTATTAATTTTTGAAAAATTTTCCAACCCCCCTGCTCTTATTCCAACCCCCCCTTTTATTAATTTTTGGAAAAATGAAATGATAGTAAACATATTTCTGAATAAACACAAGAAAACGTCTTAAAAAGTGCATTTAACAGAACCAGGGTTCAAAAATAAATGTATCAGTAACATCACTGTTCACATAAATATGTAAAAGATACTTGTTCACTAAGAAAACAACTATTTTCTATTTCTCCAACACGCCCCCCACCCGATTATTCCAACCTCCCCGATTATTGTTATATCGAACCATTTCCAACCCCCCCCCGATTATTCTCACCCCCCCCCCGTTTATTCGGTACTCGAGAGTACGCAATAATGAATGTATCATATAGACGCAGATATAAAGACATAAAGGCACACCCTTACGACTGAAAATATTTAAAAAGGATATTGTTTGATTTATCCAGACCTACTCACTTATAATGGCAACTTTACATATGGAGGGTGTCCCAAACACATTGCTCCATGTTTGCAGGGGTGGAAAAATTATTTTACTTTCCGAGACCAAACCAAGTCTAGAGAGAAATTTATTTTTTCCTTTTTCTTTTTTCCCTTCTTCTTCCTGGGAAATTTGAGCATTTCAGCTACCACGATACTTGAGTTTTTGACTCATGGAGTCTATAGGATAGGAACGAATCCCGTCTCATGTCTCATGTCCGTCGTCCGTGGTTTTGTTGTTTTGTCATGGCTCAAAGAGTCATTTTGGGAGCAACTGGGCCACAAAAAGGGCATTGATGGAGTCAACATACAGACTGATGACATTTAAGCAGATAAGACGTCAATTTCCTCAATAGAACAAAGGAATCACATTCTTTCCAATATTGATGACCGAAGTTGGACTCTGCATCCTCTAATTAGGTTAATTTCGATTGCGATATCAGGGTTTTGGACCCTTGGATTTGTAATCCATTTATCAGGCTAGGAAATAGGACACCTTTCATTTTGAGTTTGTATTTTGATTTCTGAAACCGACAATTTCCCCTCCATTTTACTGAGAAAGATATCACAAATAACTAGCAATAACGTTAGTTAGTGAGTGCAGCGTTTTAAGAAATGCGAAAAAACTGCACCATCATATGGAATGGAATAACAGAAATTGGCCTTTCTCATTCTGCTGACATTACAAGATGCCTTTGCCGCCCCCCCCCCTCCCCTGTGTACGCAATCAGTTCAGCCTGTTTTTGCCAGTCTCCTTGCCCACTGTCTGAAGACCATGAGAAAGTCACACAAAGACAAACTCATTGTAGGTGGCTTACACAATTAAGGTGGCTTTGATAACAGCGCCTCTGATGTTTTTGTTATTTTGTGATAAAAATTGGTTATTTGGAGCAAAGCAAATAGCAGGATTGTGATGTTTTCGCAAACAGAGAGAAAGAGAGACTTCAAAGGTTCCTGATTCTTTTGAAATGTTATGCAGCTGACACTGCAACAAATGCTTTTTAACTGAGAGAATAACTTGCACTCCTAACATTTGGTGAAGTGTTCCCAATTGAAACAAACTGAACCAAGATATGGAAAAAGAGTGCCACCCTGTTGGTTCTACGTGGCTTTACAAAGCTTAATGCCAAGCAGTCATTTTTGCATTTTGACATCAAAGATAAAAAAAGTTCAACCAATCTTTAATCACCTGCTACTATTTGGAATCAGCAATAAAATGGCAATGAGTGCTGGATTCAGTAGTAATGATTGGAAAGAAAAATCTTCATTTCTGGACACTGCAACTGAACCATCAATAAGGAGTGATGAAGAGTGCTAGACTTGCCCCAAGTCTCGTTCGTTAGCTCTATCTCATTTGGGCCTACTCGGTCACACGGAAGTGGAGCGAGGAAAGCAAATGGAACGGGCTTTGCTCGCTCCACTTTCGCCGGTCCTTGTAAGCCACTGATCTCTGCTGTAAGCATGGTCCCATCATCCAATTCAATAAGGAAGCCGTAATTGCAACCGAGGTAGTTAGTATACATTGCATTCTTTCGCTGCGACATTTCGTTCTGGCCTCGGTTTCGCTTCCGCCTCGTACCGGCTGGTAGCCCGCGCTTGCCCGCTTCCCACAGCCCGCTTGGTGCATTGAATTGAATTGGTGTTACCTCAAATCGACAGAGATGAAGATATCGCATCTTGCTATTGTTTTGATATATAATGCAGCTAACGCTGCAATAAGGCACGAGTAAAAGAAAGCTTGGCGAGAGTTTCTATTACGATTTAAATTTCATTCTTTGCAGTTTGTCAACTTTTAAGCGGAAGATGCATGCCATCTTTAAAATGAGGCTTGGCTCCATGAGTCCCCGCAAGGGTTTTTTTATTTAGCCCTGCCTGGCAATGACAAAATAGATCACACTTACCTTCTACAGGGATGCTGCCATTTTGTGATGCGTGGATTTCAGAAAGAACAGCTTTCAATTCCAATACTTGTCTGTGCAACAACTGGTTCTCATTCTGTAAAGATTGGACCTGTCAAGAAAGATGTTCGTACTCAGATAACGTTTATGAAAATGCGTTACCAACGCCTGGTCAGAGATCGTTTGCTTACAGCGGGGCTAAGATCTGGAGTAACCTGGATAGTGTTGTCAAAGCGTCCGCATCATTCAGCTCCTTTCGAAGAAATTATAAAACCAAACTATGACTCATCTCGTTTTCTTTTCCTTTTTTTTTGTCTTAGATTATTGTAAATAGGGTTGTATATTTTAGTTATTACTTAGGTTTTGTTTTTGCATGGCTCCCTGTAAAACAGTTTAACTGAGTGGATTACCATGGATAAAAAAGCTAAAAAGAAAAATGAAATGAAAATGGGTAAAATCAAGGAGTTGAATAACAAAAATTGCAGAGAAAATTTCGATACAAGCATTTAACTTAGCTAAAAGCTAGACAGTACACATCCAGGCCTGCCGGTACGATTTTGGTTCTATAAGCTGTCCTTGTGTGTTTACACTGTCCATGCTATATTCGTAACACTTTCAGTCCTTCTACCCAGTGGTGGCGCCAGCTCTGAAAAATCCGAATGAAGTGGGAAGGGGAGGGGGATTTTGACGCAACTTTTCAATTCAAAGGTATACCCAACTAATCTTATGCCCTTTTTCTTTAGCAGTTTTTGCCGACTTTTGGGATTTGGAGGGACAAGTCCCCCTAGTCCCCCTAGTCCCCCTAGTCCCCCTAGTCCCCCTAGTCCCCCTGTGGCGTGCCACTGCTTCTATCTTTCGAAATATTTCGCTCTACCATGTGAGTCAGAAAGGCCCAGCGTTTGAAAGGCTACTGCTACCTGAATAAATAAGCAAAGACATTTTGCAATATTTGACTGAACAGCTAACATGTTCAATTCTACAAGCCACGATACCACGAAACCCAACCCAATAATAAGTTTTATTTCTATGGTGAAACATACAACTACCAGCTAATATCAGCAGACCATTATAGTATGCGAGTATCCAATAACAACCAATCCATGTTTAATAGGTTAACGAAGTTTTAGCCTGCATCTTCACCGATAATTACATTATGATGAGCTCTCCAAGCCTCATGTCAGATTTAGAGTCCATTTAGCTCTTCTGCGGTAAAACATAATTGTGTACGGAAGTTTATAACATATTTTGGAGAAATGTGTACGTCAAGGGCTCAGGTTCCCATTTTATATAGAGGCTCGGTTCCCCAAGGATCATTTCTTGGTCCACTTCAGTTTCTTATCTACATCAATAACTTAACCAAATTCATCAAAATCTTCTTCTTATTTCTTTGCTGATGACACTAATATCTACTGTGAATCTAACAGTCTTGCATCACTCACAAGAAAGTTATCAAAGAGGGAAAGACAGTAAAATTCGGTAAAGTTGTGGCATAAGCCCCACACCCGGGGGCTTAATAGAGCTTCTATGCTAAGCAGAAGCAAAAGAGGGCTGGACAAACTTCAGAGTTTACTAAGTATTCTCCAATTGGGACCCCTAGTCAATTCAGAATGGAAGAATCTTTTTAAAGAATGTTTAGCCATTTATATTCAAACGATGTCCTGTTAAAACAAATTTAAAGATTTGGTCAGCATTGGATCACAGATTAAGAAGAGAAAGGCTCAGAGCACAAATACTGCAAACTGTTCTAAGAAGCATGTCTTTAAAGGCCTTTAAATGCACTATCCAGGGTGTCCAGTGAAGCTCGCAAGTGGCTCCACCAAGTAGGCCAATCCAGACTCGTTTTGCAACATAAAGACTCATAGCTACCCATGATCACTTGCGAGCCCAAAGTAAATTCTATTTTTGTATGACATCAAGGTTGCTTCTGTTTGTCTAAGCTTTTCAGTGAGCGCGCAGAGGATCACGGTAAGCAATGGGTCTTTAAAGTCCCCTAACGATCTTCGAAAATCATAGAAGTGGAATTTGTTCAGGTGTTTCAAGGAATCGGGGAAGACATGGGGGAAGCCATAGACGTATGAACCAGGAGGCACTGGGGGCACGTGCCCCCAAGATTTTGCAATAAACAAAGTGTCGTGCCCCCAAGTTTGAGATGCTTCCTACGTACCTGGGGGAAGCACCAACAATCTAAGGAATTCTGAAGGAGTTGGGAATTTAACTGGTACGGAACTAATGGTAATGAGAGCTCGAGACCCTTTCCCAACGATGATTCCTTGTACACCGAAAGTAACGAAAAAAAAAACAGGCCAGTAATGACTTTCGTATCATACAAGAGTCTACTTAGGGACCGCAAAGGATCATGGTTAGGTATGGGCCTTTAACGGACGAAGGAGTATTTCCTTGACTTGTTGATCTTGGTTGAAATAACGTTTTAATAAAGCTTTTATCTTGTCGTGTTTTTTCCCTAACGGTGCTGACATGAAGATCTAATTAGGCCATGATTATATCAACAGTCACGAGACGTCCAACCCCTCAACCACAGACTTTACCTGGACTGGTTCAAAGCTTCCGTTACTTGACCCTTTATCTGTTTGACCTAAATATCTTTGTTGTCTGACCACGAGTGAGGTAATAATTTAAGCTAAGTTCACTGCTACAAACATCGTGGACCAACGAAATGATAGCGAAACTGACTGGGAAGTTTTTAGCTTCGATTCAAACCTGGAAACAAGAACTTGTAATTAGGCACTGGCAAACTTTCTCGTTGACTTAAGGTGACTCTGCTTTCCGCTCTGATGAGCACGGCAAGCCGATCTTCAGAAATCCTCCCTTCTAGAAATTTACTTACTGCTCTGGAACCAATCGGTCTGTCGAAATTCGATAAAAAGTATGGGATTCGATTCATATTCATGGCAATCGAAAAACATGTTTACCAAAATTGTCTGTATTCACGCCTTTTTATTTCAAAATATTTCACTGGCTTCAGGAGAACTTCATTTTCCACTCCATTAATCTAAAGATTTTGATCAAATTTTACATACCACTCACATAATATGTTCACAGACACATATGCCAAATTTGAAGTCAAAAGCGTGGCCAGTTTTTCCGCAATAAAATGCTACGGTTTGGTATCATACTCAACAAGAAACACTAAAAAACTGGCTGGTAAGTCCATTATGGATTGATAAATGCGAAAAATCAGTGAATCGCTTGCAAGCATGTGTGGAACAAGTCAGCTTTCTTTCGAGACTGACAGTGCAAATCTATCTTTTTCTTACAGATCTGATTCGTCGCGCCGTAAACGTGGCGGAAGTGGCCTAAATTAGTCCCCTTTTGAAGCTATCCTGTCATGAGTCTCAGTTTGAAGTCATAATCATCATCCACTTGAGTGTGAAAACGAACACTCATGTAATCAGTCTAAAGCAGTGTTCAAATCGAAGGATATTTTTAAAGAAAGAGCAGATGTGTAACTTTGAGCTCCCCTGGCCCCTTGCAACTGATCCCGAAATTAGGTAACACGTGGCATTTTCTTCCTTGGGCCTTAAACTCTTCTTCTAGCTATTTTCAAGACATGTTTGCACCAGGTTGTTCATTTTCATTTCACTTCATTTAATATTGTTTATCCACGATATCCATTCACTTACAGCATACAAAATAGAAAAACTAATTAGGATACAATTTCCTGAGTTTACTCATTGCTGCACAGCTTGAAAGCTTCAGGTAACTTTGGGGGCATTTGACCCCTAAATATGCAGCACATTTTGGGGTCAAATGCCCCCAGGGTTTATCAAAGCATTTCAAGCTGTGCAACAGCCTTGTGCAAACATATTTCACAACTCCTCATAAGACAGTTCTTCAGTGGGTCCATGAATGATAGCAGATGAGTGGAAATGAATGACAGAAATCATCTGACTTGGTATAGTATTACAAAAAATTACCCTTTCATATTCAATGTGGTTTCTAGGTCAGCATACAAACTCAAGATGAGGACTCAAAGTGATATTTGATGTGAGTTTGCAAAATACGGTGACAATGGATTTACAAGTGTGCAAAATGTGTATTTGATTATGAATGACAAAAGGGTGAATTGAAATGCACAGTCGCAGGTCTGGTTGCTTGAAGGTGATCTGAAGTGAAAAATTTTATTGAAGCGGATGACTGAAGCTGTTGAATGATAGAAACTTCGATTTAAAATTCGCTGATACATTGTTTCGTTTTGTAATTTGCCACTATTTAGTAGGATTCATTTTGTTTGCAAAAGGTGAAGAGAGTAAAACAGGTTGACTATGCTTCCAGACAGAAACCTTATCAAAAAAGTCCTTTCATTTAGCATGCCTCTTTAAACAGCATACATTAAAATCGAAAACTTTCGGACAAACAAACTTTCGGACAAAATTTTGACCGAAAATTTTTTTGTCCAAAAGCTGGTGATGTCCGAAAGTTTTTGTCCCAAAGTTTTACATTCATTGAAAATAAGAAAAGCAAAACGAAACATAGCATAACATGTTAATTTATCAATGTTTTGCCAATAGTACTTACAGTAGGTTTCTTGAATTCTTTATCTCAATTGGTTCCTTGGAGCGTTTCTCGAAATAGTTCACCTAGTTCAGCTGGTTTTACCATTTGCTCAATCTAGCGAATATTACATTCGAATGTCCTTGTAGATGTGACGATCAACATGTGCCTACTGTAAGTTTATGACAGAATCACATTTTGGTATCATGCTTGTTTTTTTATGTTGTGTTTGTCCGAACGTTTTTTGTCCGAAATTTTCGAAAAAGCGTCCGAAAGTTTTTTATTCGAAGTTGTTTTTCAGAAAGTTTTCCGTTCGAAAGTTTTCCATTTTAATGTATCAATTCACGAGACAGGCTGTGTTCCATTTATGAAGCTTAGCTGCAACGTTTCTTGCAACTTACTCTTCAATCATTTCACACTGCAAATCATTTTGTATTGCAAAAGGATGCTAAGTAGTGGAGTGGAACTACTGCGAAGGGGCGAGCGAGAAGGAAGAAAGAACCCAGAAAGAAAAGGAATGGATAGAACAAATGGGTGGAAGGATGGCAAGACATCCAAATAATCCAGAGAAAATACCATACCAAACAAATATCATGCAAGTCTTAAAGGGTGTTAGATAAATCAAAGAAAAGTTAAGTTTGCAAGGGGATGCTGGCCGGGGTGCAAACCATACGCTTTTCACTGAAGCGGAGGGGATTCCCTTGATTTCCCACTGTTGTGAGTGGCCGAGTGCGGGGTGGGTGGCCGAGTGGGTTATACAGTCTTCGTCAGGTGATTGAAGCTGAGCTTGGTCGGGTGAGGTCAGACTCTGGATGGGTGACCACGGAGACCTGACCTCACAACTCACCTCGTCGTCCTTTGGAAGGGACGTTAAACTAGGGGTCCCATGCCTGGATGCGGCATACACAGTGGGCCTAAATTAGCTTTCAGTAGCTAGAAATCCTGACAAGCCCACTTAAAACAAATTGAAAACAAACAAACATTGTCAGGGCTGTCATAATGGGCCTTGCTCTCCTCAGTTCTTCTCTCCAAGTTGCCAAAAGGTCTATTGCAGCATGCCTCCAAAGGACTACAGTTGACAATGGATCTTCAATTCAGGCATCAAAGGCAAAGATTTGGGTTTCAAAAAACCACTGTAGAGGAAGTTTTGAAACTTTGCTAGTGTTTTTGCCAGCATTTGAAAAACAGTAAAGAAGTTTATGCAGAATGCTTGACTTTGAAATAAATGCTGGAATGGATAGATATGGGCAAGAAACACTAGAGCAGATCATAAAGAATATGGAGGGTGTACAAGGAGGGCTCTGTTTGTTAGTCATAAGGCTGAAAGTTTTGTCCTGTAAAGTCAACTAGTCAAACTGTCCTGGTAACCTTAGCCTTGTCCATTCAGCTGTTGTTCTCAAGGTTAGGCCTAGTAGCCAGTCATGCAGGATAGGCCCTGTGCAGGCTGAGCTGAGTGTGGGACATCAAAATGTTTCAATTTCTCAAATGAATTTGATTGTTTTGGTTCTCTGGATGGCTAAAAATTTTGCCCATCCACTTTTTAAACCCTTTGCAGTCCCACTATTTTACTTGATTTCCAAATATATGGAACTGCCTTAAAATCATTCAGTTTGGTTCTAACACACAGTATTTTTATTAGAAATTTGGATCAGGCCACAGCACTAAAAGTTCAATTCAAAATGCAAATTATTGTATCTTAATATCAAATTTCTTAATTTGTTTCTTGCATTTTTTATGCATGAATTATCATTTAGTCTCTTACACTGCTGCAAATATGTTTCTTGACAAGCAGCACAATTTTTAGCTTGAAAAATAGTTTCATCAGTCTAAAACAAAATTACAGTTAACATCACTCAAGAATGAAGGTTCAGCAACATTTTTGACAAGACATTTCTTAATTCAGCTTTTAAAGGTGGTGCTTTCTCAAACATATTACTAAAGGTTCTTAAATTCTTGGCCATTGTAGAAAGGCATATTGCCCTTTCATTTGATAGCAGTACCACCCTAAGGCAAGCCTCAAAGATTTAGTGATGATGCATTCTTTGAAACTTTACTGATTGGTGGTGAACAGGTGTGGGGCAAGAAAAATTCCAACGGAGGGGCTGGAGCTTGCAATGGAACAGCTAAAATGACTAAAAAATGCATTTTTCATGTGCCATTTTGCCAAGGGGGTAACTTTGGTAGGGGGTCTGGAATATATGTGCCTTTGAGAAGTCAGAGCTACCCATAACCAGGGCCACATTTTGAAAACAAGTCCCCACAACTAAGGACAAAAGGTTGAAATATGACCCCATAAAAAGGGCAAAATTCTCCGCAAGTATCGTGAAAAGACTATGCTTCATGTCATTTGTGAAGCTAAATTCCTTTTTACAAAATCTTCTCATAGTAGTTAAAATAGCTATGAGTTACTAAACATTTACCAATAACTGTGGCAAATCTCCAGGCATAGGACCCCAGGGGCACTGGGGGCACATGCCCCCAAGATTTTGCAATAAACAAAGAAGTGCCTTTTTTGTTTTTAGAAAATGTCCCTTTTTCTTAAGAAAAAAGTGCCCTCAAAGCATCGTGCCCCCAAGTTTGTGACGCTTCCTACATCCCTGCAAATCTCTGTAAAGCAGACCTATAACCAGAGCCAAACCCACAAAATATGACCCATAACCTGGGCAAAATATCGCTCATTGATCCAAAACGCAGGCAGGCACATGTATACATAGCCCCCTACAGGAGTTACCCCCTTGCAATCTGCCAAAATTACCTCCAACAAGACCTAAATGTCCTCTGCTGGGGAGGGGGGCTGTAGCTTCCCTTTGTGCTAAATTCATGAACAGTGTTTCCTTGATAAATTTACTTCTGCAATGAACAATAGTTCTTTGACAACCCACATCTCTTTTATGCCCAAAAATGGAAATTGCTCAGGTCATGAAAACAGTTATCAGCATGCCATGACGTGTCCAAAATAAACACCACTAAGCAGGGAACCTTTCAGGGCCCAGATGAATAATGCAGAATTTAACCACAAAAAGTCCTGTTTGCAAATAATTGATTGTCCTTTGTGGCAAATGTGAAACGAAACAGATTTATGTATTGCAAGACTAATCATATGAGGAGTTCATGAAGGAAGTTTCTCGTTTTGGACATGTTGATAATATCAAATTCCCTAGAAAACTCTGGTCATCACCACTGCAACCAAAGTAAACGCCTTCCTGAAGGAAATTTTCCAGTCTATGAGCTCGATTAAATAATACCACAAACAAAATTAAAACCACATGATAGGATATTGCGGTTGTTGGAAATTTCTCAATGAAAACAAGTAGAAAACAAAAACAATTTCATACCCCATGTCCGCTGAGTGGGAAGCGGCCTTCTCCACGTCCATTCACACCTCCTTGGACAGATTCCTCAGCGGCGCTCGTGACCTGAGCCTGATGAGATGGCGAGAAAGAAGGGGAATGTGGATTCAGAGAATTTCCACCATGGAAGCCATTTCGCATATTGTTGTTGTTTCTTGGTACGTTGTTGAAGTCAAACATGTGTTGGTTGGTGTGGTTGAAGAAGGCTGCAGGGTGGGCCTTGCCTCGTTGAGTTTGCTCGTCTGCTTGAAATTTCCCATTCATAAATGAGTGCTCTGGAAAAGGGGTGTCGTTTGACTGAAAATGTTGGGGCTTTTCACGGATTCCAAGGACGTCTTTGTGCTCCTGCTCCCATAACTTATTGCGCATTTCTGTTCCCAAGCTCAGCTTTGATAAATCCATCCAGTTCTCTTGGCCTCCATCTTTGGTCATCTTCTGCATCTCCGAAACAGGCAAATCCCATTCTATGTGCTCTACCTCCGACGTGTTATCCATTTTCCAATGTTTTTCTGATCAGTTGAGCAATCTTTTCAGCATATTTCCATGCAGATTGAGTTGAAATTTGCGTAGAAACAACGGGAATCTTGTTGTGTGAGTTGTGTGCTGCTACAACAAAGACCACACGACTTATAATCAGGCTTCTAGGCCTGCTCAGTTCACTCTCAACATAAACATATTTCGAAAGCATTTTGGCAGGATTAGGCACAAGATTAATCAACCACTCACAAAAAATTTGTATCATTTGAAATCGCTTTGGAATACTCATGCGTTGATAAACCCATTAGTTGCGGTTCATTCAAATTTGGCCAACTAAACAAGTCATACCTCTCAAAGCACCTACAAGGACATGCCAAAGGCAGGCGCTATTTTTCTGAAAACTCCTTCCATATAAGAAAAACCCCCTTTTAATGCTAAAAATCCTCCTATAAATTGCAATAATTTCTCTTTCCACTTTCAATTGCAACTTGAACATTGCAACCTACGAGGACCACTTTTTACTCCATTGGGGGCTGGTAAAAATACTTCCAAAACAAATTCCCAAGAGAACCCCCTTCATAGTTTCCTACCAAAAAATCCCCTATGAAGTGCATTAAATCCCCTTTCGCTGTAGAACAAGTTCAAAAATATTGCAAACTTTCAACAACATCCTCTAAAACACCTGAAACACCTCAAGCACAATATTCCACTGTCCTCACCTCTGAAAAATAATAACATTTGGCATATTTCCCTTTCCTGGCACTGAAAATTACTTTTCTGTCCTTGGTCCTTCTTGTTTTGGATGTTCAGCATTTTTGCAGATTTCATCATTGGTTGGTATACTCCAACAGCATTTTTGGTTGGAAAATATTAGGAAATTATCATTAAAAATTCAAAACTTTCGTAGATAAAATTCTCATAAATATTTATAAACGCTATCATTTTGGCTTTTCTATAGTCTTCTTCTAGAAATTCAATTTCTTACTATTTTAAAATATTTTTATGATACTGGTGTAAATATTTACATGAGAAATCTACCAAGTTTTCACCAAGCCCTTGAACATTTCCTCTGGCCATGCATGCTCAAAGTTGTGTGGGCCTTTCCGCAGATGTTTGCATTCACGTGGCAAAGTTACCCCTAAGCTCTCATCATTTGCGTTATTTTGCCAAATATTTATAAGTCTTGGGATTCAAATAGCTTGGAGCAAGGGGGCTACTCCGCTTAGATAAATCCAAACTCCCTCAACAAATGTTTACAGCCCTCACTATCATGACACTGAAACATCCCCTTGGAATATCAGGCCATTTACGAAAATCAATCACGCTGAACTAACGATAGACAATATTCCAATTAAGAAAACAATGCAGAGTGATGCCAAAAGATAAAGAAAGTCATCAATACTTACTGATAAGTCTTTGTAAGGTGGTATTTGATCCTTTGCCCCTGCTTTTATGTCTTTTCAAAGCTGATTTTCGTTCGTGTGTCCTTCCTTCGCCATTCACAAAACACTTCGCCTTCTGATTTGAGGAACCATGCTGCGTCACCATGTGGAGATCTGGGTACTAACCATTCAATAATAATAATAATAATCAATTCTTTTGTCTACGTCAGCAAACTTTTGTCATTTCAAGAAACCAATGTTTTATTTATAGAATATATTTTGAGAATATTTGCATCATCTTTTATTTTGCTTTTTTGTTTAGTTTCAATTGCCGAGCAAGTTCTCGTGATGTGATCGTAAACTATGAAAGTTTGAAATTTGTTTTCTTTGCCAAGGAAACCAAACTAAACCCTTTTCAGAGCAAAAATGATATTTTGCTGGTTTGTGAGCAGAACTTCGTCTGAAATTTGTTTTCATCACCCAGGAGACCAAACTGCAATTCTTTTCAATACCACAACTTATTGATAAGCTGTATTGTGGGATTTTCAAAAGAAAGAGCATTCTTTTGATGAACTTTTTGGATTCGATTGTGTCTGGATTTTTTCGACACCAACTTTGCCATAAACTTGCTTTTGTGATTGCCTGTGCTTGTTGTGGTAGTTAAGAAACTTTTGACTTTCGCCTATGCTAAGATTTGAATCCCTCAGGGTCTCGGGTAATTTTTAACGAGACTAAAAGTTTTTGCTCTTTACTTTAGGGAATTGGCCACGTCAACTTGCAAGCTAGTCTATGATAGAACAAAGAATCTACTCAGTTACTGCAATGTTTCTCTGGCCACACATTGCCCTAGAGACCCCAAAGACAATGGACTCAAACTCTGAATCTTTGTCCGTTTGGTCTTTTTTGGACGACTCTAAACAACCGAAACGATCCAATGTGATTCAGGCGGGGGGGGGGAGAGGGTACTTGACCAGATTTTGGACGGGGACGTGCCATCGAGGTTTCAAAAACATACCCGTTCCTTACACCAATTTTTCGAAAATGTATGCCCGACTTTATGCCAATTTTTCAAAATATATACCCGACTTTATACCAATTTTCCGAAAAAGCATACCCTATACCAATTGCGAAAATTGAAAAATCGATACCGTTCCTTATAACAAAATCGTGAAAATCGATACCGTTCCTTATACCAAATTCGTGAAAATCGATACCCTTCCCGATGGCACGTCCCCGTACCCAAAATATGTAGTACCCCCCCGGGGGAACCAGGCTGTTGGCTTTCTTGCCATTCTGAGGGAGGGCCAGCCGGCAGAGATGGCGCTATAAAGTAAGTAAGCGCACCAAAGGCACATGATAACGTTTGAACTGCTAATTGCGAAAATTCTTTTTTTTACAAAGTAAATAACGTCTTGATTTGTATATTTCTCCACATTTTGAACGAAGCAGTTTAAAAAGCCTAAAAAAGAGTGTCTGTGTGGGTCGAGATGAGGGGCGTACTTCTCGCCAGAATGGGAGCGCCAAGCTGAATTTTTATCATGAAGGTGGAGGGGGTAATTGCCCCCACTTGCTCTTCATCCGTCACTGCAAATGTGAGCTTTTAACCTAGCACAAACCCTTTAAGATTTTCATTGCCATTTGATGGTACGAAGAGAGAGAAACTACAAAATTAGCCAAGTACTAACGTTTCTTGACATCACCAGATTGTGGGGCAGGGACAGTTCAACATCACTTTCGTGGAAACGTTCCTATAACATTTGCTTTGTTTTTATCGTTGGGAATCTGCAATGCCGCTAAGAATATTTCATAGCCACTTTTACGAACCACCGTTTGTCTTAACCATTTATGAATAAATCAAGAAATACTGAATAAGGCAAAATACATAAAGGTAAGTAGGTTTCTTGAGTAATGCTTTTCCAGCAGTCGAGTTTCTTAATTGTACATTTCATCATCACGTGGCAAAGCAATGAACAAGACAGCAAACAGAGCCTCAAACAGACAACCTGCTTTGGTCATTAAAAAATTGCGTCACTGCGTCACTAGGAGAAACTGTTTCACGTCATATGGGTGTGGCGATGCGCGCTATCAACCACATTGCCTAATGCTGCTCCATCTGTTTTCGTTGCTTCTGATCAATTTCCCTCTAACTATAAACATCACTATGCCACTGTATATCCATGATATCCTGAGTTTCGCTGAAGGCCACTGGATGTTCGATTGCCATAAGCTTAAATGTGACTCATCAATTGTATGCATGCGATTTTCTTGAATTACACATATATTCCTTTATAAGAAACTGCTTTTTAAGAAATTCAGTTCTCAGACTGCCAAAGAATTATGAAACTCCAGGACTGGGAAAACATAACTTAAGAAACTATCAATTTTAACAAAGGAATTCGACCGCTAAGTTTTACTCTTTAAGAAACTCGTAAGAACTCTGAACACTCAAAATGCAACAATTTCAAGAAACTTTCAGTATATAGCTTTCACAAAATACATGACTTCATAACATCATGTGGCTATGATCGAATATTTCAACGATATCTGAGTTGCAAAGCAGGTAGCACAGAGTTAAAGCAGGTACACAGGAGATGGAATGAAGTATCCTCCATGCGAAGAGAGGCTTTTGAGATGGAAATGGCCACAAATGACAGATTCTTTCGGCTCCCATTTTGGTCAAGGGCCGTAACTTCTCAAACTGCCACTGACGGCAACTTTGGTAAGCCTTCACCTTGGATTTAAGAAGGAGGAAAGAAAAACGAAATTCATAAATAGTATCATGGATTGATTGATTGATAAACAGTGGGTTCATTATATTACACAAATATAACATATATATAACATCTTATGAATAAAGTATATCTCTCTTTCTAAGATTAAATCGCTCTACCTAAACTATAGCCTGCATCAGAGCCTTGTCATAGAAATTCTAAGGAAGGAGATAACGCTGTTGCAACTGACTTTGAATACTGCGTTTACACGATGCCGGAACATTTTGAAAACGGTGAAAAATGTGACGGCAGCAAAATTTGAGCTAACGTTCACACGATGCCGGCACAATTTGAAAACGGTAGGAAAATTGACAGTAAAAACTCGTTCCTGGACTTTGATGCTAAAGAAAAGTACCTGCACTCTAAGAATTGACCAGTCTCGATCCAAAAGCGTTGAAAAACGATCTGCTTACGATGCTGTTTCAAATTTATACCGGTTAGGGTTTCGTTTTCAAAATCTACCGTTTTCGAAATCTGCCGGCAAAAAATGTGCCGTTTTCGTGTGAACAGGAGGCCTATCCGTCACATTTTTCACCGTTTTCAAAATCTGCCGGCATCATGTGAACGCAGTCTAAGATCACTCTACAGTAAAGTCCCACATTTAAGAAACTGCATTGATCAGAAACTCACTCAGACCTGATTTTGCTGAATAAAATACCTCTTTGCATGAAACTATCCAAGTTGATTCATGCTTAGTTTCTTTTGCGGTGGTGCATAGTAATATTGAATGGAATATATTTGAATATGTCTCCAAAATGTCTCAGTTCTCTAAAGACAAGAATGAAAGTTTTAAGACCAAATTATCATAATTTCAAGAAACCTTCAGTCCTTCAGTACTGGACCAAACAATCAGTTTCTTGAACAACTGTACATACAATGCCTGCCAAAAGTGTTGGAACACCTAAGCCCATTTCAGCGTGGTCTTTGCTACTTTCCCCTCTCCCCTTTCAAACAATGTTGTTTAATTATGTCACTGTCGCGTGTTTGAGTGTTATGAAGGCTTGGAGTGGCTGCTACGGCAACTTCGCACTTACCAACATTGTTTAAGGGGAGAGGGGAGGCCTCTGGCATAGCTATTGTGATGGTTATGGTAGTTAAACAAAGTATCTGTATTTTTTCATTAATTTCGTGAGGTGTTACAAGGACTTTTGGCAGGCATTGTAGCTTTCAATATTTTCTGAGCAATTTTGACAGCTGCTTGGAATATAAAAATGTTTCCTATAACATGGTATACACACCCTGTTTTGAAGAGGTATATCTTAACATAAGAAACGGATCAGGCTGGTTTTGTGAAAACGAGTTTCTTAAAGGCGGGACATTACTGGAAAGGAACTTGATGGCATTTCAAGGTAGGCAAAGAATCTAATCCAACCGCTCATGAAAATATTTGATATTTCGTTCCATTTAGTTCATAATTCATTGTAGTAAGGGTGTACAATTTTTGGCAAATGCTGATAGATAATTTTGGAAGCCAGGCACCTATCATAAATCTTGAAGTAGATTCTTCGTATATAACTCATAGGAGATCTATGTCATTTTGTTTTGATCCTGATAAAGGATAATAAATAATTTAACTATGTTACTGAGATAAATAAATTGAAGATCAAATCATAATAATAGTCGACATTAATACGAACATTTACACCAACATGAAGCTTTTTTTCATTACATTTTCAAAATTTTCTTACAAAAATACAAATTATCTTTATTCGGTATCGTCAAATATCAGAGTAAATTTAACATTGGAGTTAATAAGGTCCCTGATGACCTTGCGTATAAGTCGGAAATACCCCGGCCACGACAGAGAATAAGCGAGTGATTGAAGGAGGTTTTCGACTCCCAGCATGAGTTTGTGGGCGTTTAGGCAGAGGCCAGTTTCTAATATATATTCTTCCATCTGCAAAGTTTCTGATGTGAATTTCTCTAATCAATATTTAAAACGTCTGTAGCCTTGAGTAGCCTATTGTTATCATGTTTATTATATTTGCGAAAATAATTACAATGTTTATTATGTTTGCAACCACCTCCAAGGGGACCATTATGGAAATAAGATCAACTCGATCTTTTACTGCTATCCCTGCCACTTTAATTAGGAGTGTTTTTAACTTGTACTTAACAAATTTGTTATGTAAATTGTAAATATTCCATTTATCTATTTATGTTTCTTTTTTACAATTGTAGATTTTTTTATTTTAGTAGCAAATTTTTACATACCTACCTACCTTGTTGGAGCAATAATACATTGTTTGATGAAGTTGTCATCATAAGCACATGTCAAAAGACTTTCGACTAGAATATCTTCGCCAAAACACTTCAAAATTTCTTAGAATCCTGATATTCAGAAATCGAGCAGGGACATAGTTAGCTACAAACTTTAACGAGCCTCGCAGGGTTGGAACTTCCAATGCAATTTTTTAACTCCTACAGGAGAACTGGCCATTCAATTTAGATTCTAATTGCACCGTAACAAGAACGCTACGGAGTTGCGGGATTTAGACTTCAAGCGTGGGGCCGTAGGAAAAGGGCTGACATTGCGAGGAGATGTGGATTTAATTGTAATGAACTCAATCCGCTTTGGTCTTGATATTCGAAAAACTTCGAAGGCACCCTGAAAGTTATTTGGGATGCTCTTACTGAATAGCTTAAATTGGTACTAAATTCATTGATGAATAATGAGGTATCAATGGAAAATAAAGACAGTTCGCACTCTGTGGCATGGGTGGGGAGGACAATTGACATTGGGTCGCTCTTGCTCTGCAGGGTAACGTCCATGTGCATACCGGGTGAACCAGAAAAAAGTTCCCACATTTGAAAATTCATAGCACCAATACTACTTCACGGATTTGAATCACTCAAATTCTAGTTATGAGCCAAAAAATCAAATCATTTTTTGTGATTTTTCTCGCTGTCCTACCAGCACTAGAGGTATTGGTAAATTCAACTTTAGAGTTGTAAGACATCGATTATCAAACAAATACGGAAGATTTTCAATCCCATGGCAATTAATGTCCGGAGGATATCTCCCACTCATGAGAAGTTGCATTTCCTTCATTATTCTTTGGGAGGACTCAATCATGCTTTGATCGATGTTTTAGGCCATTTTTCAGTCATTTTGCAACCATAAAATTTTTAAAAAGTTGAATTTACTTATATTTGTAGTGCTCGTGAGACAAGGAGAAAATCACAAAAATACTTCAACCTTTTCCCTTTTAACTAGAAGTGGAATCATTGAAATTTGTGAAATACTCTTGCTGTTATGAATTTTCAAAAGTGGGAACCACGGGGGGGGGGGGGTTCTTCCATAGTAAAGGTACCTGGGGATGTGCCGCCCGCGAGGGTATACTTTTTCGGACTTCTAGTCTAGCCAAGGGTATACTTTTTGGCAATTTTAGTCGAGTTAGGTCTAGGCAAGGGTATGCTTTTTGGGAATTTTGGTCAAAGAGATGTCAAAATTCGGTAATTTTTGTAAAAAAAACCCAACTTCTTAAAAATTTTGGTCTAGAAAATGAGAAAATTTGGCAAGTTTTGCCTAGAAAATGCCAATTCAGAGCACTTCTGAAGGAAAAATTAGTCTAGCCAAGGGTATCATTTTCACAAAAATTGGTCTAGCCAACGGTTACATTTTCAAACTGTGGGCGGCACCCCCCTAGCCGAAATTTAGCCGAGAACCCCCCCGTGGTGGGAACTTAGTTCTGGCTCACCCGGTATTGCGAGGAGATCGCTCTTGATTTGTCACATCGAAATTCTTCGGTATGCGATTACATTCCAACTTCAACCATGCATCAAAGGGGCGTAGTTGCTCACCCAAACTCAAGGTTGCCACCGTTGGCCACCCTTTCAGGCATCAGCATTCCCTCCACGTAAGAATTAATTTCCATGCGGTACTTGCGAATTCCTAACGGTTAATATCGACGGTGCCATCATTTTCATAGCGAGTTGATCCGGTCTTTGGAATTGCATAGCCTGTAATCCATTTCCCATTGGGTTTTGAACTGTAAATGCCATACTTTGCTGTGGCACTGATGATATGGTTGCATAAACTGACGAACTCGAGGTGGGTGATGAAGACGAGGCTGTCATGCCTTGTAGCAAGCTCTTCTGCATTGCTGGAAAGTTCATGTTCATGTTGAAAGTGTTTGCAGCCGAAAGGCTTCCATTGTTTGCTTGCGTGATCGCCATTGCTTGTGAATACGCATTTGAGTCTGCGATAACAAAATTATTAGGCCAATTAAAGTCATTATTATTACCGATGTTGCTAAGTCCATTTTGCACCATTGCGCGTTCGGTTTCGTATGATGGCGTTGGAAATGCGCTTAGGCCTTGTCCATTTATGTTCTGCAGTCCGTTGACATTTCCTACGCCGTTACCGTTGACCATTCCTACTCCGTTGAGTGCGTTAAACGCCGCTAGACCGTTCATGCCGGTCATTCCGGCTTGATAAGCATTCACCGCTAGATTGTTCAAGTTGTTTACACCGTTAGAGTAAGCTGCCATGTTGCTTAGAGTGTTCAGTCCATTCATTGTGTTTATGTTCATTCCATTGACCGCTTGGAGATTGCCTCCACCAGGGAATAGTTGGTTGTATTTGAACCAGGTTGGTGACACTTTGTGAAAGACTTGCGACTGTAAACAGAAGAGGATGCAAACTCAAAGGTTTGAACAATTCACGTGAGATATGTGATACCGGGTGAGTAAGAAAAACAATTGCCGTTCAAGAGGCCACTGCCTAGACTTATGCCTTTTCGTCCCTTGTTTCCCTGCGTTCTTTGATTTGCTGATATCACTTGGTCAATAGGGACTCATAATATTACGCTTATATTTTTTCAAAATGGCCTAAAAAGGTGGGAGTTCTCGTACACTCAACAAAATCGCTTCAAAATCTGGTTTAAAGAGCTCGAACATTGAAAAGCGAAGTTTTAGTACAAAGAATGATGTTGTGTTGACCTACAAAGCGCAAAATGCATACGTTTCAGGCAGTAATCTTCCTCTGTAGAAGCAAAATAGATCCATCGAAGCTGCGAGAACTCCAGGCTGCTTCAACCGTTCTTTAAGAGCAACAACAACAACATTCTGAATAGCGGCCCCTGATTGGTTAAAAACTGAATTCTAGCGATTTGATTGGTGAATGCGGAACCACCCTACGCGGGCCTAAAGTGGGCCCACTATTTCAGAGTAATGTTATTAGTCCCTCTTGACCAAGGAACGCAGGGAAACAAGGGACGAAAAGGCATCAGTCTAGCCACTTCCCCCTAGATTTCATGACAGTGATATCGGCAAATACATCATTTAATGGTGAACATGTTCAAATTCATCATAAAATCTACCTGTTTGAAAGCAGCCACTTCACTCTGCAGTCATAAGTGATTCTTCAAAGACAGCCCCGTCAAAAAACCTTCAAAATGGGATAAAAATCGCAACCAAATTTTATTTCCTCATCTTGCTGCCTGACAGCAACGCCTTCAACACGTTTTAGCATGTGCTATCCTCTTGGGAGAATGAAATGACACTTTCATCTTCCCCAAGGGATGACACATGCTTAAGACGTGTAAAAGTCATTGCTGGAAGGCAGAAATCTTGGTCGTGATGGGTCGTGATTTTACGCTTGTTCTGACCAAAGTTACTTTGTTCTGACGTTTCCATGAAAGGGCTTACTTAAGTACGTCTCTCATCATTTCAGAACTAATTTCAACCAAGTAAATTATGGGCAGTTCGGACACTATTGTTGTGCTGTCTGAAGTAGCAATGAAACAAAAATGATTCAATACTCTCGCAAGCCAAGCAAGAATGTTTGTATTCCGTTCAAATTCTGAATCCAAACTGAACTCTGAACAGCAACAATAACATTGCACCTCCCAAACTTACCCTAACGAAATCCTCGTCACTGCGAAGGGATTTCATTAGTGTAAGTTTGGGAGGCGCAATGTTGTTGTAGTTCAGTTTGGATTCAGAATTTGAAGCTCATCGGGCCTAACCAAAACATACCAAAACACGATGTTGTAACGTTTGTTTGTAAACTTACTTTATTTCGAATTTAAACTTCGGGAGCGGGGCTTTGAGCTTTCAAAATACCATCAGAAAGAACCGTACTTGCATTTTTCTCTTTGCAGCCAGGTCCAGGCGCGCACAACTGTTGGCCTAAAATTATTGTCTTCTGCGCGAATTTTGCAAACTATGCAGTCTGATATTCACTCGGTAATTTCTGAAAATTGTTAAAGCAAGAAGGAAGTGATTCTTCATCAGGGAATTCGCTCTAGCTAATATCTACTAAGGTGCATTTTTAAAGTTGACCCTGCTTTGCCTCCTGAAGAAATTGCGCACTGGACTGCAAGGTTTCGCTAAGATCTCAAATCTGGAACAAATAATAAATCACAAATCATTCTCCCCCCCCCCCACCCTTCCTCCAAAGAAAACATACAACGAAAGTTCGATCAGACCACATCAATGTATTCTCAAAGACCCTCCTCGGCTCTCCATGACTTGTTTGAAATCAGTCGGACATCTTTGAAGCTGAATGCGTAAAATGTTGCATGGCTTATCTCATGGCCGGGGGGGGGGGGGGGATACTTGGCCTACGAACATACGAGAGGTGCCGCTGGAAAATCTAAAAAGCTACCCTGTCCCGGAGTCAAATTTCTGTAAATGATACCCTGTCCCGGAGTAAAATTTTCTTAAACAATACCTTGTCCTTTAGTTTCATCAGACAAAATTGTGCGCTGCAAGGATATTTGTATGAAATCTATCGAAAAATGGGGAAATATTGCCATCCAAGCTATTTGAATCACATTCGCAGAATGCAAATGGCCCAAAACGACCTTTCTGAGTCAAAAATGACAAATATGGACCCTGTCATCGAGCCGATTTTTACAAAAATGATACACTGTCCCGGAGTCGGAATCCTGAAGATGATTCCCTGTTCAGCGGCACGTCCCCGTACAGAAAAATATATGAGTACCCCCCCCCCCGGAATCTCATGGCGGACAAATACAGAACTAAAAGCTTTTCAAATCTCTTTAGCAATAAAAGATATATGGGACTGACCTCGGAGTTACTTGTCAAAGGACTTTCTGTTAATCGCCTTCGCTTCATGTCAGGGCTTGTAGATCCGTTCGTGCCCTGACTTGTGGTGGAGCTCCCACTGGGGGTGCTCAGTTTCTCATCACCTTTTGTCTCTTCTTTGACATTTGCCCCTTCATCGGCTCTCTTTCGTTTCCGTTTCGCGTCTTCCTTGTCACTGTCGCATTCCCGTTCGCTCTCCTCGCTTTTCCCTTCTTCAGAATCGACCTCAACTTTTGTGCTTTTCAGCTTGTCTCCTAGGAGAAAGGTACACTTGATAGCACAGAAGACATTTCATAGCAGGCAGCTCAACAAAAAGATTAACAAAATACAGGAAAGGGCTCTGAGAATTACTTATAAGGATGCCGAATCTACTTATAGTGAACTATTAGAGAAGGACTGTGCCGTTACTATTCACACAAAGAACTTGCAGTTACTTATGACAGAGATGTATAAAACTAAAAACGGGCTTAACCCTTCATTTATGCAGGAAATCTTCTGTGAAAATGCAACTCACTACAATTTACGCAATAATAACGAATTTGTACAACCCAGAGTGAGATCTGTTAACAACGGGACAGAAAGCGTCCGATTTAAAGGTCCGCAGTTGTGGCAAATGTTACCACCAACGATACGAAATTCGAATTCGCTTTGTCAGTTTAAAACAAAGATCAAAAATTGGTACGGGGAAAATTGTCCATGCAGATTATGCCGCACTTTTATTCCGAATTGGGGCTTTTTATGATAAAACAATTTTAGATTTCTGCTTTTATACTATATATTTTTGATGGCATGTAAATATTTTATCCACGTTTTTATTGAGTATTATTTGTATTTAAAAGGATTATTTTGTATTTTAATTTTTAGAGTTGGAATTAATTAGCTATCTACTGTAGCTATCTTTTACCATCCAACAATAAGTAAATGAATAATAATAATAATAATAATTAATGGGTTAGAAACCTAGACTAAGTCCCTTGTATCCCTATGGTAAGACATCATCAAGTCACAGAACGCATGGGAAACAAGTGACTCCAGTGAGAAATCTAGTAAATTCCTGAGTGGGTCATCACCAAACATGTAACCCAACATTTGGCTGCCAAACTAAATCGTGGTTGCTTCGCGCCAAATGTTTTTGAAAAGTTTTCCTCATAGAAATGGCTGCTTCGATAGCTTGCTTTGGTGCTGACTGTGTGGGCTTGGAAAATGCGATTCAGAAAATAATTGCGAGACAGGGAAACGAAAAAAAAGAAAACGAGTGAGTCGTCCTTATTCCTTACCAGCAGAGTGAGTCAGCTTAGGCCATAGTCGTGGCTTAGGCCATTCAATTCACTAATTTTGCGTGTCCTTTGCTCATGTTTAGACTGATTACATGACCGTAGTTATCGCTATTGAAAGGCTGCCAGACGCTCCTAACTACGACTCATAATCGAACGCCATTATTTTGAAATGATTATATCTGCGTCGTTTCGATAAGGGCCTGGGCAAAAAACACTAACACACACATTCGTATTTTTCGAATGAAACATATTGATCTGAAAACTATAAAGTAAATGCTAAACGAAAGAAAAAAAATAGTACCTGCGTACAAGGTTTGACATTTTCACATACGAAAAAGTGATGCCAAGGAATTGGACATTTGCTATCTGCGGCTCCCTAGGAAGTACTGCGCAGCAATGCATTGTTATTAGATGAGATGGCCGAACAATGATAAGGCGATTCGTAATCTTATCTCAAACGAGAAAATTTCTAAACTTCACCCTCAAAATGCCGGTCACTTTTTCCTCGGAAAGTTGACAACTTTCATATCAAAAAGACCCGCCAAATGTACTCTCTTAGCCTCGATGTGTAATTTTTTGATACCGTGTACGAGGCAGATAAAATATTGCAGACACTGAGGCCTGTGCTTGTTCGATGAAACGTATGCCGTACTGAAGCACTTACGATTGCCGAGGACTTCTAGTTTTAAAATCAAAATTGCCGGTTCGAAATTTGCAGAAAATGGAGAGAAAATTACACTAACGGAATGAAGAAGAGTTAATTGTGAAAGAGCAATGTGTACTTTTCCAAAATGATTTAAGATTTTGGCTCAGGGATGAAAATTGGAAGAAATTTGCTGAAAATGATCGCTGCGGCCTATCCAAAACAGTGGGCGTTGCGGGTGAGTGAAAGCTATTATCTTTTGTCCAAGCTCTTTTCCACATGCAACTTTTTCATGGTATTCTTAATCGTAAGGCTTCGTTCAGTCAAGCTAAGTTCCTTGAAACTCTCCTTTAAATCTTATATTTTTGTAAATAGTCTGTATTTTGGTAAATAGTTGGTATTAATTAGTAATTATGTTACTATTGTAAATAGACAAACTTTGAATAAGATTATCATCACCATTATCATTATTTGAGCATCGAGTTTGAGCGGTCTCGGTTTGGTGTGATAGTCTCGTTTTGAATAGCGATTACTGCGACTCATCCATAGCCTCACGACATAGTCCCAGATATCGCAAAATAGCAACGACGACAACAACAACAATAACAACAACAACAACAACATTTCCTTTTTTGCTCAATCTGGGCCTTATGGACTTTGATATAAATTTTTGAGACGGAAAGGCACACGTTTACGTGTGCCCATTGGAACGAGGCTGCAGTGTAGTCTCGGAAGCGAGGCAAGTGACCCTTGACAGTTGGAAATTCTTAATGCTGCGGTGAAGTTCATGGAAGCTAATTGGCCTTAAAACTGAGGAACTCCTGATTCACAGTGAAAGGTTTGTTGATTCTTGGATTGAGAAAACATTCGTATGGATACTTGTGGCTTTTGATCATGGCTAATATCACTGTAAACTTGAATTCTGAGCGGCAACTTAGGCCCATCCACCATTGCCTGGTGTTCGTACAGTGTTGCTATGGTTTCCATATCTAGTTATGACATCGATAGAGGAAAACTTCATCCCAAATTTTAGTATCAAAGTCCATAAGTCGTAGTTTGAGCGTCCATCAGTCTATCAATAGCGATAACTACGAATATGCAATCAGTCTAACTCATCCACAGATCAGTGGACTCATCGCAATCAGTCTAGCTCATGTTCATAGTAGCTAAAAGGTCCATCAATCAAAACATAGCACTCACTAAAGACAGTGAAATGATGGCATTTCATCAATCCATTCATTCAGAATTAAGTGAAAATCTTCTAGTACTGACAAAAATTTCCCTCAAGGCAATTCTTCCACAAAATCCTCCAGAAATTTCCCTTTATCAATAATCACCTATCGAGTGGTCATAAAATATCAGGCCTAGTCACCACAGAGGTGTGTTACTACGTCAGTTCGTCTATGGTGGTAAAAAGGTGGTAAATCAAGAGATTCTCCTTCAGGAAAACTGACAAGATATTGACGCTCTGAAAGATAAGGTTAATTGAATGTGTACTTCTGTAGCAATGCGGAGAGGAACATACTGGACGAATTTGGCCAGAGGTTTTATGCGTCTATCAACTACTATTGGCCCAAACTGCGTTGAATGACAAATATGTCTTGTGAGCCTGGAAAGCCAGAATAAGTTCCCATCTTCGCAAATATATTTCACCAAAAGGACATAACAGATTTGAATGATTCAAATCCTACCTTGAAATCGAAAGACCGAAGTATTTTTCTGAGTTTTTTTATGGTTTTGTAAGCCTGGAAAACATATCTAAATTTGACTTGACGAGAATTTCTTGGCTGCAAATAGCCAGGAAAAAGACCTATAACACTTGATCACATCCTACAGCAACCTACAACACAAAACAAATACAACGGAGTTTTTCACCTCCCTCAGGAGTTACAGGAAATAGTTCTTCATAGTGTTCTGTGCGAGGAGTTTCTTCGTTATTTCATCATATGGTTTTGGCCTTTTTCAGGCATTTTGCAACCAAGCATTTTTTGTAAATTCTAATTCACATGTATGTATTAATAAAAGTACATAAAAAATTTCCAAAATATTTTAATGCCTCAGCTTTGAAACAGAATTTGACTAACTCCAGTCAAGGTAGCAGCGAATGGTGGTAGTAATCGTAAAAGTAAAATTGCAAACCAACGTTTGCTTTCTTCCTTATCGTTGTTCTGTTTGTTGTGATGTTCGTGTTGTCCTCCAACTCCCTCCATCGAAATACTAGGCCCATCAACAGATCCATAGCCTGCGTGCAGATTCTACTGATTTCTTTTCAGAGAGGTTCTCCTCCAGTAGAGTCTGCGCATCGGCGACCAAATCCTTGTTCTGAGCCACGCGCGATTCCCTCTCTTGAGGAACCATATCACTGAATTGGATTCAATAGAGCGACCTATAGAGTGGGAAGGCATAACACCCACACACAATAAGGTTTCATTGGCCAGCTTTGTCCATGGAAGAGTTAATTAAATACCTGCAGACTCGAACAAAGACAGAGACGCTCATGAAAGAAAGGGAATATGCGTCAGCCAATCAAGAAAGGTTCCATGTTTCTCAAGAACTGACAACAAGGATTTGGTCGCTGATGCGCAGACTCTACAGGAGGAGAACCTGTCTGAAAAGGGATCAGTAGAGTCTGCACGCAGGCTACAGATCCAGTCCCCAAACGAGAATTTGTGGACTGGGTCTCTAGATAGGCCTAGTATTTCGATAGAGGGAGTTGGAGGACAACAGGAACATCACAACAAACAGAACAACAATAAGGAAGAAAACAAACGTTGTTTTGCAATTTTTTCCTTTTACAATTACCAACGAGGGGCAAATCACTTTTCAAAATCGCGTACGTGATTTTTGTGATTTTGAAATCACATGATTTTTTTCTGTGATTTTTTTGTGGTCTTAGTGATTTCTAGTGATTTTTTCGTTTCATTTTTCAGTAAGTTTTCAGTGATTTGTGATTTTTGGTGCTTTCTGTGTGTGATTTTTTTGTGATTTTGTGATTTTAGTATGTGATTTTTTTGTGATTTCAAGGGAGGTGTACGAAAAAAAAAATCAGTGAATTGCCCCTCGATTACTAAAACCATTCGCTGCTACCTGTGCTTCAATCCATCAATTATTTTTGGTGCTATTAATTTTCAAAAGTAGAAACTTTGGCTCACCGGGTATACAGCAATTTTATCCGTTGAATTATTTTGAACAATTTGAAAGAAATTTCTTTTCCTTTGCACTTAGAATACGGGTAAGTGCTAAGAATAGCACTGAGCATGTTTTGGCCTGGACTTATGACGATGAGTCTCGGGTGCTTCAGTCAACAGAGACTCATGACATTACTCTGAAAAACCTGGCCCTATTTAGGCCCAAACTTCGCGATTCCTACAGTACCAATCAGAGTGCGGGGGTTGTGAATTACTATTGCTACGGTGTAAATGTGATAGAACTTTCGATTCGATTGAAGAATTGAAAACACTCCCACGGGACTGAATTCGAAGCCGTGATTCCATCATAATTCCATTGTTGATTGAAGAAAATAGTGCCAAGCTTTTCACTGATTCATTATAAGTCCCTCTTGAGCAAGGTTTACCGCAGGAATGCAAGGGACTCATAGTCATAAATCTAGTTTTGGCCATGTATGAACAAAAAAATTGGCACATACCTCCGGGCGAGCTTTCTTCCCTGTGTCTATTGTCCCTGTCAACTGACGGAGCCCTTTCTTGTTCTGATGTCGTTTGTTCTGATTGTATATGCGAGTGCATGGGGGTCTGGGAATGAGATGTATGTGAAGAATGTTGTTGCTGTTGTTGTTGCTGCTGTTGTTGTTGTTGCTGTTGTTGAATGTAAGACATATCACCATTGATCTTTTGTCGTTCAGGTGATGGGGTATTGAGAGGTAATGTCATGATTTGGGGTTGCTGCAATTGTGGGGCTAGCATGGGGAAACCAGTGTTCAACGCAAACGGAAACTGAGCATGGGACTGATCGGTCAATCCATTCAAACCGTTAAAACCGAACCCATTGAAACCAAATCCATTTAGCATGGCCGGAGTTAGGCCATTGACTTTTTGGAATTCCTCTTGTTTACGTTTCGCTTCTTTCGATTCCTTTTCGGCTGCATGGTTTCGCAAGATACGATTTATCGAACTGACGCTTGGTACGTTTGAATTGTCGCAAACTCCTTCTGAAAGTAGCGTGTTCCTGATCTCCCATGCGAACATACAAGGATTCTCCTCTTTCAGTTTTACGATTCTCGCAACCACTTTCGGTGTTGCGACTTTCGGCTTGCTGCCGCCGATGGCACCGGGTCGAACCGACCCAGTCTCATAATAACGCCCCAGTATCTTGCTGACGCAACCGTGCGAAACTAAGAGTTGTCGCGAAATTTCGGAAGGCCGTACACCACAATGCGCCAGCTCGATGATTCGATGTCGCATATAATCCGGCAGTGGCCTACCGTTAACGAACACACCGCCAAGTTGATTCACTCCGCCGGGACCTGAAACAGAGGGAAAGCTGTCAAACGCAACAGAACAGCTACCCATGGTACCAGAGCCTCAAAAAAATATAATAAAAGACCTATTTTTTATTTTTTCATTATTTTTTGAGGCTCTGATACCCGGGGTACAGAACAGCAGCCCAAGATTTATCATCTGAGTCCATCATTCTTCTGTATTCTTTGATTCACCCGTTTGGGAGACCAAAGTTTACCACAGGGACTCAGATGATAAGTCTATAGCAGCAGAAAGCCTCAGCAGAGTGGAATTCCCTCAGCAAGGTCAAAGAGAATTCCTTCATACCAGAACAATTACTCGTTGTTATAGACGTAGGAACTGGGGGCACTAGAGGCAGGTGCCCCCAAGATTTTGCAATAAACAAAGAAGTGCCTTTTTATTTTAGAAAATGCCCTTGTTTCTTAAGGAGAAAGTGTCCTGGAAGCGTCGTGCCAACCCCCCTTCCCCCCAAGTTTTAGATTCTTCCTACGTCGCTGCTCGTTGTTCAATGTGTCCTTCTTTGACATTAAATCTGACATTAAAAAAATTCTTTTCACAATTGATGTAAGGCATTTAATTCTTCAGGTACAATGATAACCCTGATCACTCAAAAGTATGGCTCTATAAATTGACACTGCTAGTTATGAACACAGTAAAATGTCAAGAGAGAGTAGCTTGAATCCAAGCAGGGTCCACTGGTTGACGTAGAATAGCTACATTTTCCTGGAAAGGGTGCCAAGATAAAATTTTCATAGACAGGGTTTTGTAGGTGCCAACAATATATAACGATTATCTTGTGATGAGAATCTGTACTCGAAGATTTCATCTAATCAGCGGGGGGGGGGAGGTAACTCCTGTGGGAATATGGTATATATGTGCATCTGAGAATCCAATGGGAGGAGCCAACCAGGGCAAATTTTGAAAACATGACATCATAACCAAGGCAAAATTTGTGAAGATGATATTATAAGCAAGGCAAAGTTTTCGATAAGTTCTGTGATAATATCAGGCTACGTACAGTTTGTAGAGCTAAATTCCTCTTCACGAAACATTTTGTCATAATAGCTAAGGGCAGCAATGAATTGCCAACATTTACCCATAAATTCGGCAAACCTCAGTGAAGCAGACCCATAACCTGGGTAAAATTCGCAAAACATGACCCATAACACCCGGGTATATGTCGCAAATTAACCCACAAACCGGGTAGCCACATATAAATCAAGCCCCCTATAAGAGTTACTCCCTCGCACCCGGTAACCCTAACATCAAGTCTGTTCAGAAATATGTCAAATTGATCAAGATTGTTTGTCTACTATCAATGAATGCTCTACTCACTCTCCATTTCTAGTTGTGAAGAACATTTCAAACTAACAACAACAACACAGAACATCAGAATAGATCCTGGATGATCTCTCAAAAGAAACTGTTCTACTGGGTGTTTCAAAAAAAACTTCAGTTAATCGCTAAATGACCAAACGTCAACTTCATTGTCAAAAATCTAATTTTCATTGCCATTTTGATGAGAATCAAAGTGATTTAATGGAGTACCTCTTATTGGTCATAGCTCTAAGGTGATAATTTTGGATCTTTTTCGTTTAAGTTATGAAACTTACAACACCGCACCACAAAGTTGCAAAGGATGGCTATCAAAACAAATTTGAGTCGATTTGAAAATCGATTCACCCAAAATTAAAGGGGCAGGGTCACGTAACCGTAAACAAACCCTGCTATCTCTATAATCTAAATAGTTGCCCAAGCGTAGTAATTGTGTCCTGCACCCTGCACAGCTTTTGGTGGATGGGATGAATCCACAAGAAAGTTACTTCCAAAACTCCACCAATATCTCTGCAATCGTACAACATATGAGTGTTTCGTTAGTTTCTGTACGAAGCTCAGGAATCCATCTTCAAAATAACACGATCAATTTGAGAAGACATTGTGGACAATTTCTGTTATATGGCCTGTTAAAAATACTACAAAATCTTCATTGCGAAAGGAGTTTGTTTACATTACGTGACCCAGCCCTTTATTTGGTAGAGCAAATGGTGGTGTGCTGGTCGGGCATAATTGTGTCATTAATTGTTAACGACCTACCAAAATAGATAGATAAGCTTAGCTTTTCTTGGGTCGCATAGGGCCGGGCATAGGATACATCAGTTTTTATCACAGCCAAATTATGCATGTATGCTATCAAGAAAAATGAATTGAATTGAATTGAAAGACAGAAAGCGGTCGGTTTCAGAGCTATTTGACGCAATTATGGTGTTTTGTAACAGTTGTTTCTAACGTTTTCAGGCCTTTTAAGCCGTAACTTAACATTTTCTGAAACACCCAGTAAAATAGTATGGTAAATATATGAAAAAAAGAAAACATGAAATAACTATACCGTCCTCACCAAGATTGCTACCAAAAATTCCAATCTCGTCTTTGTAGGCCTTGCCGTTCAATATGCCATCCATTCTGAAAGCAAAAATATGAGAAATTGTCACAAACGACAAAAGTGTCACTAACGACGACAATAGATCTTTTCGCAACTTTGGGAAAAGGACTGGGGACAGCGCGGCCCATTCTGAAAGCCTTGGCAACAGTAGGAATCGGGGAATCCCCTCCGCTTCGGTGATAAACGTTTGGCTCGCGTCTCGGTCGCATCTCCCTGCAAACTCGAGTTATTTTCAATTCATTAACACCTTTCAAGAGTTGCATGATACTTGCTTAGTATGGTAAGTGTTTTCTCTAGATCATTTAGGCGTCTTGCCATCCTTCCATCCACATGTGAGTTTATTTGAGGCACTTTATTGAATCAAGTTTCAAGTCAGGCCTGTTGAGCTGTTGGGCCTAAGCTAAGCAGCTTCAAAGACGAGTTCAAATACCTGCAATAAAGTGGCTCGAAACACACTCACCAGTGGGCGAAAGGATGCCCAGATGGCTAGATAGTCCAAAGAAAACATTTACCGGTTCAAACAACTATCGTGTGACTCTTCAAAGGTGCAAAGGCTGTCAGAATGGGCCGCGCTCTCCCTAGTCTCTTTCTCCAAAATTGGATCTCAGAAGAAAATGTCCGCGAACAACAACGACTGCAGTGTTCCGAAGGGATAATTCTGCGTTCTTGTAAAAATCTCACCCGCTATCTAATCTGATATACACTTTTTGGCAAAACATAAAGAAAATTTTCTTTCAAGTCTAATGGCTCTAAGTAAGGTTTGCAAAAATGCCAAGATACAAGAGTTCATGCAAAATAATTTGCATCGCACCTTATCAATGCAAGGAAAGCAACCGACAATGTAAACATGGAAACTATCTAAATCAAGTAAGCCTAATCGAAAGAAAACGCTCGACACTCGCGTGAGAGAAAATTTCAAAATAAAAGTTGAAATTTACATTCGTAAATAATGGCCATCTTATACAGGGTGAGCCAGAAAAAAGTTCCCACTTTTGAAAATTCATTTGCATGATTCAAATTCTAGTTAAAAGCCAAAAAATAGAAGTATTTTTGTGATCTTTCTCGCTGTCTTACGAGTACTAGGAATATAGGTAAATTCAACTTTACAAAAATTTCATGATTGCAGAATGACTGAAAAAGGGCCTGAAACATTGATCAAATCATTAAGGACTCCTCCTTGAATTTACCTTCACTTCTAGTGCTGGTATAACAGCAAGAAGAATCATAAAAATACTTCGATCTTTCAGCTTCTAACTGGAATTTGAATCATTCATATCGGTGATGTACTCTTGGTGCAACGAATTTTGAAAAGTGGGAACTTTTTCTGGCTCACCCGGTATGCATTCACACTGACACAATCAAATCAGCTTTACCTGCTAGCCAAGTAAATATCAGCCAATCAAATGCATTCGATTTGTTGGATAGACCAATGAGAACGCCCCAATTCATAAACTGGTTTAGTTAAAGATGGCTTAACTTGCAGTGTGAATGGGGTATGATTGATTTCCTGTCGAGCACTTTCATTAAATCGAGTTTCCGAAAATGAAATGTGTAAATGCAACCATAGTGGAATTGAAACAATGCCAATTGTTGTGGGCGCAAGAAGAAAATGAAAAATATTTCAGGACAAGTCAGATCAAAGAGTCGGATTTTAAAGAATGGTTAAGGTCTTAAGTTGGGGCATGTACCTGTGAAATGTTTTGAATGGTATTACAAAGAAAAAAAATTTGCTACAACTTAGAAGTTAATAAGCCAAGAAAATGTGAAGAAAAACACAAACATGATCAGGAAGGTAATAATTGAAAAAGTTGAATTTCATATACCGGGTGAGTCAAAAGAGGCCCGACGTTTGAAAGGCTACTGCTCTCTGAGTATATAAGCAATGCAATATCCGATTGAATAGCAAACATGTTCAATTATTTTTTAATTTTTCTTGGTTGAATTTGGTCACTCCGTTCTGATTCCATAGGCAACTTTCCAAACAAGTTTCCTTCGAGAAACCTAAACAAAAGTGCTTAAGTTACGAGCAATTTTTCCTGTCCATCACAGCAATGATTCCGGTACATTTTAGCATGTGCTATCCTCTTGGGGGACTGAACAAGTTTTCCCCCTAGTATGAATAACTTATTCAAAGGGATTCCATTCTCCTAAGAGGAAGAAAAACATTAACGTATCCAAGTATTATTATTACCTAGAATGGGAGAACAAAAGGCAATCTAGTTTGTAGTTTTCACCTGATTTTGCAGGTTTTCGAAAGGGGCTTAGGCAGAAAATCTCCTATTTCGACGAGAAGGAATGACTGATTAAAGCCGGTTAAATCACTGAACCTAATTGGACATATCGGGAATAAAACGAGATAGATTTAAATAACATTGCTTTGGTCTTCGAGGAGCAGCATGTTTTTCAAATGCTGGGCTTTTTTATTGACTCACCCGGCATATTCAAATAAGCAAAAAATGTCATTTTTATTCCATGGAGGATAATGCTTCGATTTACAAAATTCTCAGAAGAGTAATCATTGGTTGGCACGAATTGTGAAATTCGAAAGCGATGAAAACGGAACAATTTTCGACGCTTTGGAAAAAAGGCTGGCTGATTCTTTAGGCCTAGATGATTTTGGTCGTCACAATCCAGCCTCTGTGTCGAAGCGACAGCGGAAAGTTTGTGTTGTCAGATTTTCTGCTGATTTCAAATTGTGCCGGTGAGGAATGTGAAGCAGCTAAGATTTAGAGCGTCATATTTATTGATTTTTTCGAAATGTACCGGCATCGTGCAAAATGTGATGAGCACAGAATTGAAGCAAACATAAATCTCTCGTTTATTTACATAAGGTGGGCACCAGGCAGTCCACCTGTCCGAAGACAAAATTTTACATGGGCAAATTAGGATAAAGTTTGAGGTTGTCAAATAGTAAATTGATAAGATTCATAAATATTCGAATATCTAAACAGAATGAACAATCTTCGAAATATTCGAATGTGGATATTAAAATCTGTAACTATTCAAAAATTCAAGTGTCGATAAACGGCGATAAATCCGGAGAAGTAACTCTGGATTTATTGTCTTTGCATTTTGAGCAAAGACAAGGAACCTATATTTTACTAGTTCCACAGCGAAAACTTCAGGTTTTGATTTTGTGTTAAAAAAGTGAAGCAAAAATTAACGATGCAATAAAAAGTAGAGAAAGTTGCAACGACAATATTTTGAAACAAGCGATCAATGCGTCTACCAAAATTGTTTGGTATCTAGAAATGTAGGAGATAGAATTGAATACTCTCTTCAAACAGTTTAGAATGAACAATTTTACTACCTATTTTCAACATATTTCAATAAATATATTTTTCGCTCATTTTTAGGCCTGATGAATGACAGCAACGCACAGTGCTATTCACTAGGATTCATCACGAGTTTTGAAGAATGTTTAGGTAACATCCTGATTCTAAGCTAACGCTTGCTTAGCCTTTATCGAGAAAACCCTTTTCGACAAAATATTCAATGATATTCCTTGTAACAATTTTTGGCTTTTCTTAGCTTCGACTTGAACTGGTTCGAGGATAATAAACAAATTCATTAAGATAATAAAAAGTGAATCCATTTCAAGATATACGCATGGAAATAGAAACGTCTTATTTGTACTGAGACAACTTTTACAGAAGGACTGATTTCATTATTCCAAAGTAGCTTTCTCGTGCTCTAGAAATTGTGAGATGACAAAATGCAAACTTGATACGACGCAGATTGAATGAATGTATGCTTTGATTTCGATACCAAGCATTGACTGAGAAAATTCCGTGAAAATAATCAAGGTGGACATCAAGAATGCAGCTTTTTGAATTGTCAACTCAAGTTTTTCCTCAAATCGATTGATAAGTGACTTTGTTCAAGATTTTTGGATGATATATCATTCCCTCAAAATCGTAAGAAAGTCAGCAAAAACAGCATTTCCAAACAGAATTTTGAAGATTATTCAAGAGTTTGTTTCAGTTTGTAAAGATAGCTACTTTCTTACGGTTATGGCAAGCGACAAAGTGCTTTATGAGGAGATCGATAAAATCAAAAGAGACGGCCAACAAGAGATGACATTTACGAACGCAATGTAAATAACAGAAAAAGAGCATTTAAAGATAAGATAAATTTCACGTACCTCTAAGTGGCATCTTTAAGGGATCTTTTAGCCCTTGATTAATGCCCTAAAAAGGGAAAATCGAGCCATTATCATCTTGTCAATACGATCCTCAGTTACGAACGAGCCAACAACACTTCCACACGGAGTTCTGGAATGATCACTTAGGCCGCGATGGGCAACGGCGCACGTTAGAATATCGAATATTCCATCATGGTGTCGTCTCCACGGCCAAGCGGCGGTTCGGAAAGGGTAGTAAAAGTCCACTGAAGGTTTATACTAGATGGCTATCTACTGCTAATCATCAAAATGTACGGCTGTTAGCGGATAGATTTAGTCAAATAGCTTCACTCTTGTCCATACAGGTGTCCCTTTGTTAACGTACGTGATTTCTGCTACTCCGTGTTAGCCGGCAACGGAAGCACGCTTCGAAATCAGCGTAACAGGTTTTTAGAGAACGGGTAATTAGAATATGGAACCTGTTGACAAAGAGTTAGAAGGGCAACCTCGGGTTTTGGTGGTTGTATGGAAAATTTGATCGAAATGCTGTCGGGGTCTGGGGATCATGAAAATAATTACAGTTATTCAAAAGATGTTTGCGACAAATAAAGAATCATGTTTGTCATAATAGTGATGGGTCACAAAAGCCCTTTTTGATCATGTCATGTCCTTGATGTATCCGTTTTGATAAATTCCAGCTTATCGAGCCGTTATCATTTCCAAATAAATCTAGTACAAATAAACCAAAAATGACTTCAATTTCTGGAAAATATGAAATGCAGAGAATAATTTAGATATTGGAATGAGGCGAAAAAAGACTACCAACAAAATTGGTGGCAACATAAGTCTTTATTGTTTCTAGATGTAGATTTAAAGTGGGCTAGTAGTTCTAGCACCTTGCTAGTTGGTGTCCCTGTTGTTCAACAGTTTTTATCTTTCAATGGACCTCAAGTTTGACGAAAAAGACTCATACTGCTAGAGGAAAAACTGTCTTCTTGTCACTCTAAATATTGTAAAATTGTACTGTAGCTTGTGTTTGCCAGATACGACCCCCAAATTCTGCCAACCAGTGCGTCATACTTGTGTGTAGATCTCTTATTTATGGTGTTCCACCATTGCCACTGGAGTTTAAGAATAATCTAGATATTGGAATGAATCAAAGTTTGAATGAAAACGAAAAGCCTGATTTTTTTGGCTATTTTTCTTCCATTTTGCTTAGCATTCGAAGATACAAGGTGAGTCCAAAAAAGTTCCCTTTTTAGAAATTCATAGCACCAAGAGTACTTCGTGGATTTGTGTGACTCAATTCGATTTAAAAGCCGAACGACCAAAGCACTTCTGTGATTTTTCTCTTCTCTTTACGAGCACCGGAAAAATAGGTAAATTCAACTTTATAAAAATTTCATGGTGCAAATGACAGAAAAAGAGTCTTAAAACACTGATCAAATCGTAAGGACTCTCCTCGCTCAGAACAATACGAAATGGGCGTTTCATCTCTGTCAAGAGTTATAAGACATAGATTTTCGAGATTTTCAAACAAGCGCTAAAGATTTATAAGCCCATGGCTAGAGGATATCTCTAACCCATGTGGAATAGCATTCTCTTCATTTTTCTCTGCGATGAGTCCTTTATAGTTTGATCAAGGTTTTAGTCCCTTTTAGTTATTTTGCAACCATGAAACGTTTGTAAAATTGAATTCGCCTATATTTCTTGTGCTCGTAAGAGAGCGAGAAAATCACAAAAATACTTTGATCTTAAATTAGCTTTCTCCTTACGATTCAAATTGACAACTTTCTTGCAAAATAGTCCGCTTTGGATGCGATCTCGTGTAAACGCACACAGCTATGGATCCGATCCTGTGATAAATTCCCTTCGAAAAGTGGATCGGGATCCGATCCAATGTGGATCCGATCTCGTGAAAACGGGGTGAGTTTAACGGGGTGAGTGGCCGAGTGGCTTATACAGTCTTCGTCAGGTGACTGAAGTTAAGCTTGGTTGTGTGAGATCAGACTCCGGATGGGTGACCACGGAGGCCTGGCCTAAAAACTCACCTCGTCGTCCTTCGGAAGGGACGTTAAACTAGGGGTCCCATGTCTTGTTGCCGCATGCACAGTGGGCCTAAATAAGCTTTCAGTAGCTAGAAATCCTGACAAGCCCACTCAAAATAAATTCATAAAAAAATCAGTCTGACCACTTTTCCACTCAACCACAAGACATAGTCACACAAGATAACGCAAAAGCCACCTGATAGTGGAAGGAGGCTAAAATCTTTGATTAATACTGAGAACGAGGCTCATATACGGGTGGTAACTCTTTGTCCAGTAAACATTTGCCGGAAGAAATAATTACTTGGTTCAAGGGTGCAACAAACAAACAGGTCAGCCTACTCTCGAGTACCGAATAAAAGGGGGGGGGCTGAGAATAATCGGGGGGAGGGGTTAGAAATGGTTCGGTATAACAATAATCTGGGGGGCTGGAACAATCGAGGGGGGTGTTTGGAGAAATTGAAAATAGTCGTGTTTTAGGAAACACGTAGCTTTATACATTTATGTGGACAGTGATGTTACTGATACATACACTGGGGAACTCTGGTTCTGTTGAATGCACTTCTTGAGATTTCTTCTTGCATTTATTCAGAAATTATGTTTACTATCATTCATTTTTCCAAAAGTAAATAAAAGGGGGTTGGAATAAAAGCGAGGGGGTTGGAAAATTTTTAAAAGATTAATAAGCGGGGGGGGGGCGACTATTCGGTACTCGAGAGCGAGAATACTGAGAATGATTTTCAATACCAAAAATACTGCCTCTGGAAAACAAGGGCAGATTTTGTAATACAATAGCATCAGTCGCTTTGCTTCACACCTCAATTCAAAGCGATTAGCGACTGCAGACAAAAAGAAATTCTCTCAAGCAGAAATTCAAAACAAATGAAGCTGCAAAGTTGCCCTGAAACCAGTACGGCAAACTCTCGTTTGGTGCAGGCGAAGGGAGGCTTTTAAGAGAAGGTATGTGCTTATAACGAAAGAGGAAGGGTAAAACTAAAGTTCTGTCTCGCGGATTTTGTTTATTTGATTCATGAGCTAAATAGTAACTGTGTACATCTGAGCAATGAATATACAAAAATTGTAATGCCCGCTGCTCGATTTCTGAATCAAATAAACAAAATCCGCCAGACAGAACTTTAGATTTACCCTTCTTCTTTCGTTATAAGCACATACCTTCTCTTAAAAACCTCCCTTCGCCTGCACCAAACGAGAGTTTGCCGCACTGGTTTCAGGGCAACTTTGCGGCTTCATTTGTTTTGAATTTCTGCTTGAGAGAATTTCTTTTGTCTGCATTCGCTAATCGCTTTGAATTGAGGTGTCAAGCAAGGCGACTGATGCTATTGTGTTACAAAATCTGCCCTTGTTCCTCTGGAACGATAGCAAACGACATATAATAGCTTTGATCAACTCGGTTGAAAGAATGGAAACAACATTTTACAGATTTGGTCTCTAAAGTTTCTAAAAGATTCAACGCCTGTGCTGGCAAATGAGAGCAATTATTCATCATAACTGCAATTAAAAATGGAAATAAAAGTGCATCGGCTCAGTTACCAAAATTGCATAGGATTCAAATCTTTAAAAGGGTGGGTTTAAAATTTCATTATTTTTCCTTTGCATTAATGTAAGATATTCGATAAAATCCAGAGTTGACCATGGGCAATAAATGCACCGTGTTTGTAGCTAAAAAAACAAAGTTTAATACCTCGATATTACTATTTTACTTTGTTGCTTTCTCTTTGGCTGAAGCCTAACCAGTCAAACTCAAATGGCTCCTGCGCGCCTGAACAGTTACTTCCAACACAGCATCCATTCTAGTTTCAAACTTCCACTTAACATAGACGCAGTTTGAAATGAGGATGAACGCTGTGTAGGAGCTAACGTTCAGACCCGCAGGAGCCATTTGAATTTGATTTCTAGCACGACAGAGCAGAAACTGCGCACGCATGCGCGAAAACACGTAACTTTGAGCCTCCCTAGCTCCCTGCAACAGATCTGGAAATTAGGCAACACTTGATATTTTCTTCCTAGGGCCTTAAACTCTTGCTTTATCATTTCTAAAAGCTTATCTATTCAAACATTTCCTTATCTCAGATTGGTCGATGACGCCATTTTACGCAGTTTCTACTCTATCTTCTAGCACTGGTTAGGCTTAGGCCAAAGGAAAAACAACGAAGAAAACTATGGTAAAATCGAGGTAACAACTTTAATTTTCAAGCTTCAAACACGGGGCATTATTGCCCATGAGTTGATGCCAGTAAATAATGTTTGCGATATGACACTTCATTCAATCTCCAGCAGTTGAAACCATGATTTTATAAAAACAGGCAGTCGAAAAAGACTTAGGCCTATCGAACAACAACAACAACGATCTCAAATCGCGGCTAATCGATGGCGTTATGAAAACTAAAAACAGTGTCTCTTTGGGGGGGGGCGAACAGCAAAACTAAAACTACATTTATCATAAAACTATGAACAATAAGATTGTTCATACATTTCACATTATTTAGCTCTGGCTAAAACACACATTTTCTGAAGAATTGGAGCTGACAAGCATAGCAATGCATACATGATTTGAAAGCCCATGAAATGTTCTATAGGGTCCATCAAAAAGCAAAAACATTAATGATTATGTGATCCAGTATATTATTTATCGTGGCCTGTCAAACTTGCATAGCTTATTTTGGCGCACCCGGTACAGATTTTTGCTTCCTATCATATCGTAGACTGTCATGAACTGTGGTTTTCTTACAAAAATTGCAATTTTCGAGCAATATGGAAAATTGATAAACTCATTCATCAAGGATTCAAAATGGCGATGATGACATTCTCTAGTCTGCATAGGCCAGAGGATAAAAATAAATCGCGGGAATTCCCATTAATTTCTAGCCGCTATGGATTGAAGCAATATTTGCAGACGTTCGTGACTTTCATCCAGTTCCTTTCAAAACCACTGACCCGCTTAAACCCGAGAAGATGGTTTTATGAGAGTAGCCGCGTCTGTCTCGCACTAAATATAGCAAATCCCGCGTTTAATATTCGCTGATCAATAGGTCAGTAGATCAACTCAGCCATAACAACCTGCCAATTACGCGAGAGGTTACACGGATCACATGAGTCATTGTTTATTGTTAGTAAATAGAGGCCTAGGAAAGAGTCTTGATGAATCTCCAAATCAGATGTGCGTAAATTATGCGGCTGAGCTTCCCTGAGAAGATAATTTCATCAGCTGTCCACAAAACGGACCTGGTCAACCGTATAGTGTCCGAACAATATATAATCCAAGATATGCTTGCATTTACAGTACAAACGCATCTATTCAGAGGGCTCACAAAAATGGCAGCAGCAAAGGGCCCAAAAGTGTGAAAAATTTAAAGGAAGGTTATGCGTGAGAAGATGCTACAACGCCTGCCTAAATCTTTGAACACCTTTTTTCATTTTGCCCCGTTCGCAACTTCCCCTCTCCCCTTTGAACAATGTAGTTCTGCGGCAATAAATCGAGAATGACACGGCAGTTCGCGAATCTGATGGAATGCTAGAACTATAGCCGCCTTCCAAATCAGCATTGTTTGGTGGGAGGGGATACTTCAACTATCCCTATCGAAAAAATTTAGAAAAGTGCAGCATTATCACAAAATGACTTGAATATTCCAAAAAACTTTGGCAGGCAAGACAGCTTTCTGCAATTAGCTGATCAAACAAATAAGGTCTGGTTTAAGCAGCTCAGTACATTTTCTCATTCTAAGCAACGAACAGAGCTTTCAAGGTTCTGATCAACATGCAAAATAGTATGTAGGAAGGAACCACGGGTACTTTCATATAATCCTGTAGATACAATTTTTGATGTCGTTAAGATTTTCAGAATTACAAAGCTTTCATGTTTCTAGAAGTTTAGAAGTCATAACATTGCTAAACCATAAACCAGGAAAGCGACGAGCGTCAGCTTACTAACTAACATAGGTTCCAAATCTTTTAAAAAGTGCTTGTAAAATTCAATGACCTATGGCTTCTAACTGAGTGGCTTCAAAGAGACCTTAGCTATTTTACTATGATTCTGCCGTTGGAATTTTATGAAATCTTTGATATTTTCAGAATAAAGAGCGCTTTTCTTCTTTTTCGAGGATGCAAGTCAAATTTTCAAAAAAACTTTGAATCGTCATAATTCCTAAACTGTTTGACGCAACATGAAACAGAATTTCCAGGAAAACCACAGTTTATGGATATCTGCAATATAGCATCAAGCAAAAGTCTGTCACTTTTGTGGTTTACGATTTAGAAATTTGATGATATGAAATACGCTGTAATTTGAAAAATTTTCAAAACTTTACTGCATTCACACTGATGCAGTTAAACGAAATTTAGCTAAAGCAGTTTAAATTTCAACCAATCAAATGACTGGATTTGTTGGATTGACCAATCCGAAGGCCTTATTCTAAAACCTGGTTTAGATTAAAGGCAGTGTGTCCATGTAAGTAGAAGGCTTCGAGGGAGGATCTCAGAAACATGTGATCTTTTGTTGTGTTTTCATTAGCCTGCGTGCAGACTATACCCAAGGAAAAGGTATAGTCTGCGTAACGCCGCCCACTTCTGTGTAGTGCGTGCTTCAGGATTTATTTGATAACAAAGAGAAGGTATTGTTGCAACAGCCAATAACATTGCTTTCCCGCGAAACGAGGAAGCAATCAGATTTGAGAACGGCTATCATGTTATTAAGTCTAAGGTTGCGCTTTGTTTTCTAAGCCAACTTAATTAGCAACACAATGCTCTGGAATTTTAAGTACCCAGCGGCAGACAATAAGCAGACGCTAAGGAGAAAGGGCCATTCAAACTGCTATCGAAAGGGAATGCTGACGCATACAATACACGAGACTGAGCGGCGTTGCGCAGACTATACCATTTCATGGGGTATTGTCTGCACGCAGGCTATGTTTTCATGTGACCAGTTGTTTAGGCTTAGGCCCTGACTTTGTTTTCGAATCGCCACACACCCTGAGTCCACCACTACTGTCCGCCTCCACCTGCGTTGTCATTGGGAATAGTTTTGGTAGCTTGACATTGCTTTCCAATCTCTGTTCATCCCTCCTGCGATAATGTTTTCAAAACTAACTGTGTATCGTCACTATCATTGCCAAGCATCAAAGACGTTCGCTTGGTCGAAGCTTGCTTTGCCGCCATTCCGCCATTGCTCCTATGGTCTTGACAATGAGGCTCTTATTTTCATGTGATCAGTTTAAAACAGCCGGCTCATAGCCAATCAAATTCTTGAACAGTTACATGTATGTCAGCAGCGTGTCAGCAGTTTCATGGTTCGTGCATGCAACTTATTTATATATGGACACACTGCCTTTAAGCTGGTTTAACTGGCAGTGTGGATGGGGCATTTGTCAAAGTCAAACGGCAGAATTAGGGACGAGTAACAATAGTTTCTTTTAAGCCATTCATTTAGAAGAATTTCATAGAATTTTACACCCACCTTTTTCAGCAGATGTAAAGATTTGGGGCTTATGTTCTGCTTACGACCATGTCGTAGACCTTAATAAACTGTAGTTTTCTTATAAATTCTACCATTTTCCTCTATCAGTTAAGAATTTAGGATAATTTCTGATTTATTCAATATCAACTGGCAATCAACCTCGTTCCCAGGGTGCTCTTACGTCATACGCTGATCGCAAAGCCGCATGAACACTCTGGTACACTTCGGTCAAGAAAATGGGCAGATTTACAGCCATTATGGACTTGCAGTTTGCTAGGCAACGCCAAGCGTCGGAAAATGCCCGCTGTTCTAGCGCCATTTCTGCAATAGATAAATCGAAATACTAAAAACAAACACATTGAGGACCTTATTTTAACATTTTTGAAGGTATTCGAACAATAATCTGGGGTTAGCCAATGTGTTTAATGTGAAAATAAGTATGGTTTGTTTGGGGCAAAGATGGGTCAAAGTTGAAAATTAGAGAAACTTTCAAGAACTTTCACTGCAGCTTCCAAAATGAAATGGCTCAAAATCAACAAATCATACATCATGTTATGGTGGAAGACCTGTCTTAGATATGAAACTTAATGTGACTCAAATCGGTCATACAATCCAAGAGTTGGCGATTTTGTTTGGAAAACGTTTCTTAACACGTAGCAAGGGTGTTAGGACACGGATGTTTTGATTGGTTATTTAGTTACCTTGTTTTGATCCTTGTGTCTTTCTTTGTTGTCTTATTTTCTGTTCTGTTTCGTCTTCAACTGATGTGTACAAATGAGTGTGGTTAGGATCAACTGGGCGTGGTTCAGTTGTTCAAATAGAGGTCCCTTGTAGTTCTGTGTCTCAGTGTGCCTTCGCACAAGAAATTTTTCAAGGGAGCTCTATTCGAACAACTTGAGAGCGGTTGGGCCTATGACGCTCAGTTGTGCACATCAGTTGCAGAGCAAACAGAACAGAAACCAAGACAACAAAACAAGATACAAGCATAAAACAAAGGTATATAAATAATCAATCAAAACATCTGGGTCCTACCTACAGCTCCTCCACAGCAGCCACACAAACGCGGGACAATTATTTTGAGGTACCCGTAGTTTTAGAACATTTCTACCTAACATCGTAGGGTCCACAGCAGGTTTGACATAGAGAGGTCTCGAGTTATCATCTCTCAGGTTGGTAGTCAAACGCACTACCACTGACCCATCCCCCATAATATAAACACTAAGTGTGCTTTCATTTAACGTTCATATGACAATATTCGTCTGCAATCTGATGTGATCAGTCCTGGCTTGCAGATACATATTTTGCGCTTGAAATGACCATTTGATGCAAGCGTGAAGTATACACATTGAAAGTTTGATATCTTGGAGGAACGCATGATGATGATGATGAACGCAGGTTCTGCTGCTGCTGCTGTTGCTGATGATGATGACGATGATGATGATGATGATGATGATGATGATGATGATGATGATGATGATGATGATGATGATGATGATGATGATGATTATGATGATGATGATGATGATGATAATGATCATGATGACGATGATAATGATGATGAACGCAGGTTCTACGTAACCAAATAAGGACATACCGTACAATCGGGAAATGGGCAATGTAAATAAAGCTTTTCACATCTAAGAGCGATAAATGAAAAATTTGTTGATTTTGTGTCCCGAAGCAAAACATTGACAATGACTTTTGACAATTGATTCTATAGCCGAAAACAGTGACGCTAAATATTGAACGATCAACGATTGTAGCTGCTATGGTCTCAGAAAATTCTTCCTCTTCTACGAATTTGCCATAATTAATATCAAAATACGATAATCTGGGCCTAAGACTAAATACTTCAGTGCTTCAACGCATTGTCTTGGGAAGCTATTTGGTTCTAGTTACTGGGTGTAGCTTTAATGGCGTCTACCCGTTGCGCATATGAATCCTCAGCCACTGTTATTGTGTCATGATAAATTCAGAATCCACCAAACCGATTTATTGATTTTGCGAGTAACAAAAAGTCAGACACTGTTGTTATGAGATATATCCTGTAGAACAACTGTGACAAATGCGTTACTCGTAAAGATTTTGGATAATGTTTTGAAATGCAATGTGCGACAAATCAATAAAATTTACGCAAAATAACGAACAGCAAAATTTCGCCGAATAATTTGAAGAGTTTTTAGAGATCGCAGCTTGGGTAAAATTTGAGAATACTTTGAGCGCGTAGCGAATCTTTATCGACGATCCACATCTATCAAGAGTATCATGTTGCACGTTTTGATTTCGTTGGCGAACTCGTATTGAAATCCGCTACGTGTAGTACACCTTACAAGCCGCTTTCTCCTAAAACCTCGTAAAATAGATAAAGTTTCGTCAAAGCGAAACGAAATCTTCTCGAAGCTGTTGTTATTAATGCTGATAATAGGAATAAAACAGACTTGATGCTAAGTTACGAGGTGTGATGTTAAGTCGCACCTTCGTTTTACACACAACGAAACCATGCCATAACAAGCGTAATTGTAAATCGAACCATACTTACACATAATGACTTAAATTTCCATAATCTTGTAAAACTCCATTTTTGAAGAAATCGCATAAGAATTTAGGCCTATGATTATAATATCAATCAAACTGTCCTACCTTGTTCCAAAGGAAATCGTTGATCTTCAGTTTTGTTTTCGGACTTGAAACAGTACGCCACCGTGAAGTAAGGCAGGTTTCTTGATCTGCGGGTATCGAACAGTAAAATTTTAGAAGGCGCATTATACGCGACTACTCTACTACGACCTACTGATACGGGGGTTTGATAATGCATTCTACGCTTGAATGGAGCTAGAAACCTCAGTTTGATAGTGAGGCTTAATGCAGAATTATATTTGCCAGAATGATATTGGATAAGATATCTGTAACCGTGATAACTCTGAACATCACAATTACGTCATTAGGGGTTGTTGCACCGTTTAGCATACTTTACCTCCTCTCTACTTTTTTGATAGGTTTATCCTGGGTTATCTACAAATAAGTTTAAGACAATACAGCAGAATATCTTTCAGAGAAATTCATTACATAAAGAAGACACATATCAATCTCGAAACAAGCCCACTGTCAAAGGATCACTAAGGCATTATGAAGCGTTTCCAACTCTGTTCCAGTTGCCGCAATTATACAAGATCTACAAACATATAAACTTGACTATCATCAGTGGCGGATTTAGGGGGCAGATGGGGGCAACTGTCCCCCCCTTCACGATGAAAATTCAGCTTTGGCGCCCCCTTCTTGGCAAGAAAAGCGCCCCTTATCCTGACCCGAATGCACTCTTTTTTCAGTGATTCGTTCTGAATGCGGCGAAACATATAAACTAAGGCTTTTCAGTAGAAAAACCAGAGAATTTTCTCGAATAAAGCCCCAAAAATTTTCGCGCTAACTTTTCACTGTATTTTTGGCGCCCCCTCTCCAAGTTGCCCCCCCCCCCTTCAACTTCGGTCTGGATCCGCCCCTGACTATCATCAGATTTCTCTTTCTATCAGATACGGATTGTGGGCATACAAAATTATCAGAACAATGTTGCAATAGTTGGGCAATAGTTGTAAAGTTGAAAATGAAATAAAAAATTCACAGACTCATCTTCTGGCTGAAGATAAGTTTATCTTTGTATCAGTTTTAAACTTTGCTAAACACTCTGATCAACTATTTTCCAAAGTAGATAAAAAGTCACAAGAATCTAAAAAGATGTTACGACTGGCTAAAAGCAAACAATCTACAGGGTGTTTCAGAAAAAACGTAACCCAACTATAATTCGAGATCTTAAAAAATTGCCAAAGTTTGAGCACATGTAATGTATGCCATCTGAAAGTTCAATCTTTCTTCTTTCTAATCATATGCAGTTTGGATACCTTCATGGAATTATTTATTTTTTAAATCATATTTTATTAAGTATGCCCAATTTCAAATGCAGCATCCTCCAAAAGCAAAATCAACCCCCTTTTTGGTAGAAATTATGAATAAAATATGTTCGAGGCAGTTCAGGCCACGGGGGGGGGGGTTCTTCCATAGTAAAGGTACCTGGGGATGTGCCGCCCGAGAGGGTATACTTTTTCAAGCCTTCTAGTCTAGCCAAGGGTATACTTTTTGCCAATTTTCGTCCATTTAGTCTGGGCAAGGGTATGCTTTTGGGCAATTTCGGTCAAAGAAATGTCAAACTTCGGTAATTCCTGTAAAGAAACCCAAATGTTTTTCAAATTTTGGTCCTTAGAATGCAAAGATTTGGCAAGTTTTGTCTAGAAAATGCCATCTCATGGCACTTTTGATGCAGAAATTAGTCTAGCCAAGGGTATCATTTTCAGAAATATTGGTCTAGCCAACGGTGCCATTTTGAAACTGCGGGCGGCACAACCCTGCCCGAAATTTAGTGGAGAATTCCCCCCCCCCCCCGTGGTTCAGGCCTAGAAGCACTCGAAGTGATGCCTTGAGGAGGAAAAAAGACAATTTCATTCTCATGAGATGAATTTGTAGATAATGATAAAATAGGCTCTCACAAATATGGATTATCGTCTATGTCAGTGCCCCATCACTTTCCAGCATCTAAAATAGGCCATACTTCCGAAAACGTCAATCAAGAAATGAAAAATTCAATCAATCCACCAAAATTGGATATCATTGGAAAGAAAATAGATTGTACTTTCAGATGGCATTCCTCGTATTGACTCAAATCTTATCATTTCCTGGAGAAACTCGAATGAAAGTGGGTTGCGCTTTTTCTGAAACACAGTGCAAACGCCTTTAATTCTTTAATGCATTACTACTGACTACGAAGCCTCAAGAGTTACAAACTGTTCAGACGAAGCTTAGAAAGTGAAGCATCTTTCATACGAGGTCGACTCCCCTTTTCTTCAAATTTCAAATTTGTTTTCCTGTATCTTACCTTTTAAAACAAAAATTCTTTGGAATTTGTCACGGAACACGAAAAAAACAAATGACTGACTCATACTGGACTAATTGTTTGTAGCTACCACAGCACAGTTCCTCAATGAATTATCTACCATTTCACACCTATTGCTCTAACCTATATGCCGATTACGAGTTTCAGCTAACCAACAGCATGCTTCAAGCACATATTTCCAACAAGCACAACCCCCGTGTTAGCTTGATACCAGTCACGCATGAATGACAAAGCTCAAAAGGGCAATCGTGATTATTCATTTTTAATTGGTTGCCCGGGTGGCAAGTGAGCAGTTAATCAACCGGTCAGAGCTCAATGAAGATTATAGAGACGGGGTACCATTTGATCTTCCGTTGTGTAGCGGCTCTCAAATCTGATTGGTTCGTGTCTTAGGAACCCAAAGGGCTGCGCAACTAGCCCAGGTGTAGGTAGGCAGAGTAGTTAAGCCTCAGTGGTAGCTATGGTTGCAGCCGGACACGCAGTTATTCCTAATAGGTAGCAATAGGTGTAACTGAATAAGCTGTTGTTTTATGTGGGTAGGGATGGCTGTGTGCAAGGGCTTATCATTCCTAATGGTTGTATTTGGCACTCATCATAGGCCTGACATGACAAATAAATTGGAATCGTAGACATTTACTTGCTTTTTGCTACGTATGCTGTACAACGCCTGATTTTTATAAGAACTCTTTTAATGATAACGATAAAATATGAAATATCCACTGATATTTATCGTATTTTTCAGGCTTGCCAACGTTACGTTACGACAATGTAGAACTGGAAACTTTATGGTCTTGTTCTTGAATCATCATTTCCTTAAAAAACTTTTTCCAAACATCAACTAAGACTGCGTTCACACGATGCTGGCACATTTTGAAAACGGTGAAAAATGTGACGGCTGCAAAATTTGAGCTAGAGTTCACACGATACCGGAACAATTTGAAAACGATACGAGATTTGACAGTAAGAAACTCTTTAAAAGACTTTGATGCCATAGAAAGGTACCTACACCCTTAGTGTCAATCAGTCTTGTTCCAAAAGCGTCGAAAACTGTTCTGTTTTCAAAATTTTCAAATGTTTACACGAGGTTATTTCCAAAATATGCCAATTAAAGTTCCGTTTTCAAAATCTACCGGCAAAAAATGTGCCGTTTTCGTGTGAACGGGAGGCCTATCCGACGAATTTTTCACCGTTTTCAAAATGTGCCGGCATCGTGTGAACGCAGTCTAAGTTATTTGTTTGTTTATAGCTCACTTGCGTCTAAAGCGTCTTCTTTTACCACCGTCATGCTATATTTTCTTATTTATTAACAAACATGTTTTGCACCCAGTATCCTAAATTCGTCATCAGTAGCAACAATGTCATTAGTGACACAATTTTTCAAGCACATTCAACAATGTGCACGATCAGCAAAAAATTGTATGCCTTTGCCAGTTCAATTTTCATATTTGAACGTACATTTCGCTTTTATGGTCGCCTAAAACTGAAATTTTGAGCAAGTGGAAAAGTGACGTGAACAGCAGAAAAGCAACGCGTTTACTTATCTTGAGTGGATTTTGCTTAGAATTATGATCTACGCGCAAGGGTCGTAGGGAGCGCAAGGAGCGTAGGGAGCAGTTCTCACTTGGGGGCACACAGGTCTTAGAAGCGCCACTTTCTTAGATTGAAAGTGCTCTTTTAATGTTGGTTATACAAAATTACGGTACCAAAATAATGAAATAATGAAAAAGTAAATCAAGGTTGGTGTAGGTAAGTAAATCAAAGGTAGGAGTAGGTAAGTAAATCAAAGGTAGGTTAGTTTTTGGCACGGCCCCCTGAAAATCAATCATTCATTATAACTAACGGGACTACGGTGCAAAAATAATTTCAAAATGATAGATGAAGTGAAATGGAAACGAAAGTGTGACTTATTCGCCATCTTTGCACCGCTCCAAGGCAACCTAAGCGAGCCTCTGCGATGTAGTGATGTGCAGCAAGATGCAGCTAGCGTTTCTTGTCATTGTCAAGCTGTTTGAAGGTACAGTTATCAATTTCACCGATCATGAAGAACGTTTCAGGACTTCAGGTCAGCACGCTCTATCCCTAGCAACTTTGGCAAAAGGTCATCTTTTATCTCTTGAATTTCCAATGAAATATTATTAAGACTGATGGGACTACCGTGCGAAAATAATTTTAAAATGATAAATGAAGTGAAATGGAAACGAAAGTGTGACTTATTCGCCATCTTTGCACCGCTCCAAGGCAACCTAAGCGAGCCTCTGCGATGTAGTGATGCGCAGCAAGATGCAGCTAGTGTTTCTTGTTATTGTCAAGCTGTTTGAAGGTACAGTTATCAATTTCACCGATCATGAAGAACGTTTCAGGACTTCAGGTCAGTACGCTCTATCCCTAGCAACTTTGGCAAAAGGTCATCATTTATCTCTTGAATTTCCAATGAAAAATTATTAAGACTGATGGGACTACCGTGCGAAAATAATTTTAAAATGATAAATGAAGTGAAATGGAAACGAAAGTGTGAGTTATTCGCCATCTTTGCACCGCTCGAAGGCAACCTAAGCGAGACTCTGCGATGTAGTGATGTGCAGCAAGATGCAGCTAGCATTTCTTGTTACAGTAAAGCTGTTTGGAGGTACAGTTATCAATTTCACCGATCATTATCAATTTCGTTTCGGGATGTCAGGTCAGTACGCGCTATCCATAGCAACTTTGGCAAAAGGTCATCTTTTATCTCTTGAATTTCCAATGAAATGATTCAGTCTATGATTTTACGATTGTTTGGAATGCTGTTTGCGCAGGGAAAGATTTTGATAGAGTTCACTTTGACCAGTGAGGCTTTTAAACTGGAAAAAGGCTGAATATTAGGATGACTTTGAGAAAAGGAAGGGAGGCCAGTTCGTGAGCATAGAGCTCAAATCTTTAAAAAGGTGGGTGTAAAAGTCCATTACATTTTTCTTTGAATTAAAGTGCTTAGCCGGAACTTTGGATAATTTTCTGTAAATTTGCCGTGGCAATTTTTTGATAGCTTGATTTTTTTATTTTCAAAATGGCGGCATTCATTAATTTTGAGGCTGTGACGTCATCAAATTTCTAAGTCCTTAATCAGAAGAGCTACAGATTTCTGCATGCAACCATATTGTAGACCTTCATAAACTTTGGTTTTCTCGAAGATTTTATCAATTTCCCTCGAGTAATATAAGATTTACGATGACTTTAATTTCTTCAGAATTTTTGATGATTTTTTGCAAAATAATCAAAATGCCGCCGTTTTGAAAATAATCAAGATATAAAAAATTGCCATGACAGATTTACAGCAAATTACCCATAGTTTGTTTCAAGCACTTTAATTCAAAGAAAAATGTGATACAGTTTTACACCCACCTTTTTAAAGATTTGAAAGATTTGAGCCCTATGCTCAGTTCGTGAGTTATTTACACAAAGTATGCTGCAAACATGCAGTATTAAAGGGGCAGGATCTCGTAACTGTAAACAAACCTGTTATCTCTATGATCTAAATTGTTGCCCACACATGGCTATTGTGTTCTGCACAGATTTGGCGGATGGGGTGAATTCATAAAAAAGGCACTTACAAAAATCCACCAATATCTCTGCAATCGCACAACGTATGAGTGTTCCGTTTGCTTCTCTACAAAGCTCAAGAGTCCATCTTCAAAATAACACCTTCCTTTAGAGAAAAATACTGGAAAATCATCATTTCGAAAGAAGTTTGTTTACATTGCGAGACCCAGCTCTTTTAAGGACATAAAAAACTAGGGATACCTTGTGGAATTGAATTTGCCAAGCATGCCATAGAACTAACTGTTAAGAGCAATGATTTACTTACCAGGAGCCATCAGTAACTTTCTTCGGATGGTAGGCCAAATAGAGCTCCTAGCCAAACTGTTTATTCTGTAACGGAAAGTCAGAGAGGCAATTGAGAGCTCTAGTTTTCACTATGCCATGAACGATGTCTAATTTTCAAACGTATCAAATTAAAAAAGGTTGTCAGGTTGAGCACGAACAGCGTTTTCCAAGAAAAAATGCAACAATTCATCTTGATTGGATACATTTTGCACGAATCCATGGAAGATCAGTACATAGGGGGGGGGGCGGGGGAAACATATTTGCGCTTATATTGTAAACTTTTATTGTAATTTACTCTTTTCTTTTGGTAATGCATTTACCTGAATGGATGTTGTGCTTAGATAAGATAAAATAAAAATATGCCGCTATTGACACAACAAACTTTGGATTAAATCTTTTCACAATTTGAGAAATAGTGCCACATTCGGAGCTCGCTGTTCCAGGAAATTATGCCCAAAAAGATGTGAAGCATTTATCATAATAGTAATGAAATTTGACTCGCAACGTTTTAAAATTTTGAGGTGAAGGCAATGAGGATTTATTTCATTATCAGTTTGAAAGATTTTAGTGGCTGTGATTACTGGCGCAAGAGGAATCTCAAAAAGGTGTTTTGCAGACAAGCAAGTAGCTCGCCACCATCCTTCATTGTTTTTGTGACTGCGGAGGACAAACTACCGCTGACCAATATTTGCGGCTACTCGATCCAGGCACGTGAGCTGATGAAATCATCGGTGGCGACACGACCCCCTTGCTAACCAAAATAAACTCGCGCGTAAATTTGCTATCGACGCGAAGTGTCCAAATCAAATAAAAACTGAGATCCTATAATGAAAATTTGTAAACTGTACATTAACAAATAAATTCCTCTGAAGCTTAAAACCTTAAACGATTGTGAAAGTTAAATTGATCAAATTTGATGACTGGGGTATTTTGGATTGCAAAAAGTTGATATATCATGGGGAAAGTTAATAAGGAGAAAATTGATTGGCAAATAATAGGTGGATAGCGGGGAAATTTTGAGGTGGGATCAGATTAGCCGTAAAACTGACGCTTTCTTTGAGGCAAACTGAAGGGAAGTTTTGGGAAATTTTATAGCAGATTTGTGATTTTTCAGGTAAAGTTTCTTTTCATTTGAACAAGAATTTTCAGCTGAATTTCAGTTCTCTTTTTCCACGTTGCCAGATTCCTGAAGCGGATGCCTAACTGCAGGTTCATTGAATACTGTGACCAAATCACTCATCTTTAACCCGAAGGGGCATAGGTAATTCTTGACCGGTTTCTAATCATGCATTGAATTATATTGATTAGTAGCCTCAAGGGATCAAGTAATTACGAAAACCAGTGGCTTTCAACAATTTAATTATGCAGTTCGTTGATTAAATTCACTGGTGAGGTTTTTGGGAGGAGGAATTTGGGGTATTGCGAAGGAGACTCTGTTATCTTTACCAGCCTTAATTGTTATCTGTTAACTGTTAACTGTTATCTTTATCTTTACCACCTGATCAATGTGTTTGAAAAGTCACAAACAAATGTCAATAAACAACGAATGAACAGATTTCCAATGTTGTCGTTTGATCTAATATAGGGAAGCATCACTGTAAAGCTGAGTTCACTCTAGACTAACTACAATTCAGTCCCAGTTTTCGCCTCGGTTTTCGCTTTGCTTTTTGAAAGGATGCCCGGGGGGGTGGGGGTACTTCACTATGGGTAAGACGGGGATGTGCGCCAGTTTTGGGTAGTTTTTGGCCTGAAAATTCTGGGATTGGGGTATCCTTTTACTGGGAAATTTCTGTGATTGGGGTATACTTTCACTCGGAATTTTCTGGGATTGGGGGTTACTCAAAATTCTGTAATGGGTGTTGAATGAAAGTACAACTGGATAAATTTTCAAGCAACACATTGTCAGTTTCAAGTGAACTGATTTCAAGTATTTTGTGTTGAAAAACGTCCTCAGATCAGAACCTCGTTCCAATGGCCACTTGGAACCAAAATAATCGTTCCCAGCCCTCAATCCCTTATCCTTTTGACGTCAAATTGCTTTTGTTACTTCTTCGATTGGGTATCAATATCTGACATGTATTCTGGGATTGGGTATCAATATCGGACCAAATTTCTGGGATTGGGTCGTAGCAGAAATCCTTGCGGCGCATACCCCCGTATGAATTTATAGTGAAGTACCCCCCCCCCCCCCGGGAAAGGGTGATGGCACTCCGCTTCAAGTGGTAGTTGTAGCGATTATCAGCCTATCAAGGAGCGAAACTACGACGATTTTCATCAGTCTAAGTTCACTCTTGAGGAGACTTTGTGGTGCGATGCGTCACGGAATAATAAGAATAAATTATATAGCCTGTCTCAAATTGGACTTCACGCGCGATGCCCGCGAATAACAATTTCATTTCATTTCATTTTTTATCCACGGTAGCCCCGTCAATCTGCATTGATTGCTTTACAGGGGGCCGTGCAAAAATACATATAATTTCCAAATTTAAAACCTAATCCTAATTAATTTACGATTGTGTTTACAAAAACGAAAAAAAAAAAAAATCAAATGAATGTACATAAAAAAGATCTTTCAATAACTCAAGTGTTTGCATGAGTAATTTTGCGTTATCGCAAATCTCACGAAACATCTAAGACAAGACTTTGATTCAACTTTGTCGTAGTAGGTTCGCCGCGTTTTACTGTCGATTCGGATGCGCTTGACTTACAACGCTTACAGGCCAATTTCCAGTCAACGGGATTTTCCGAGCGGGCGGAAATTTAGACAATAAGAAGTTGCTCAGCCGTAACTATCTATTCAATTTCAGAGCGATATTTTCTCTCGCAAACGACAGAGGAGAACCTGCACACGCATGCGCGAGAACTCGGAACTTTGCACCCCCCTAGCTCCCTGCAACAGATCCCGAAATTAGGCAACACTAGATATTTTCTTCCTAGGGCCTTAAACTGTAGATTTATCATTTCTAAAAGCTTATCTATTCAAACACTTTCTTATCTCAGATCGGTCGATGACGTCATTCTACGCAGTTTCTGCTCTGTCCTTGCAAACAATAAAAATTCCGCCCGCTCGGGAAATTCGACTGACTGGAAAAGGCTGATTTTCAGTCAGCGGAATTTTCCGAGCGGGCGGAATTATGATCCCTTTCCCAATTAAGACTTTGACTACACAAAGTTAAGTAAATACATTGTCGTTGCGTAGTAGCCAACTGTTAAGTGTAGGTGTAGGCTGCTTTGATGCAGAAGTGAAGACGGCTTTTGATTATGGTGGCAAAAACTCCATTGCTTGTCATTATTCTGTTATTCATTGATGATCTGGCCGCGTCAATCCATGAACGTTTTATCTTCTAAAACACTGAACCGTTCATACAATCGTTGGTAAATTCACGAATTGCACCACATGAAAATTCGGCAAAGTTTAGTTTTCAGCTTGAAATGTAAAGACGAGATCATGGCTTGCTAGACACCGCAGTTATTTTTCAGTATATTTGATTCTGCGGAGAAAAAATTATACGTCTTACGCCAGCTCCTCTGTAGCAGCAAATAATTTCATCCTCTGCAAAAGAACAAGGCGGCAATGAAGCACATTTGAGGTGTCTAACCACCCATGGCCAGATCAAGCTCATTATTTGTAGTATTCCTAAATTCGACGATTCTCTTATCTCACGAAAAAAGCAGCTCGTACGTAACAGTTCCCGATCAACAATTTGAAAACATCATCAGCAAAAAACGTGAGAAAAATGCAAAGGTTGTTAATCCTGCAATAAATGAAGGCTCAGCGAAATCTTTATAAAATTTACATATATTTCCAGAGCCTATGACTGCAATCACATGTCCAATCACAGGATAATCAAAATTAATAACTTCTAGATCCCAGGGGGGGAACTCAGCATATACACATACGGGGAGGTAAGTCCGATATTTTTGGGTCAGAATATTGCCAAAAGTGATATTTTTTGGTCCAAATTAAAGGGCTTGTGCAAGGCTAAAGCCTGCATTTGCACAGAGCAGAAAAATCTAACAATAGCCTATTGAAATTGATGGCCCACACGTGTTGTTAATAATTGCGAGCGACGAAGGAGCGAGATTACTATAGTGATCCAGCCAACCTTCTGTGATGTCCACGCATATGTTTATTGTATTGCTTTGTTACTTCTGATTATCTATTACCGCTGGTTAGTTTAAATTGAAAGATTCGCTGGCCACATTTCCTTTGTCACTACAGTTCGATTGTGTACGTGTTTGTCTTCGTGAACAATGATCAATAGTCATGATATTCTTCTGTCTGCCAAGATACTGTGATGGCGGTCGGGCCTATCCCAGAGAAGGGGCGACTAAATTGAACTTCCCTTACGTTTCATGAGACACAGGCAATAAGTTTGTGCACCTTCACACTACTTTCAGATCTTCCATCGACACATTTCGCTACTTCGTTTGGCCATAAAAAGATTAAGATACCAAACACGGCGTAAATAACTGTAAGACGGATTTGTTCAATGATTCAACTTCACCCAACGAAACGAAGCTTGGCTTGGTATGAGCATGGTATGAGCCCTGACCCTGAGCGGCGTGTGGTATCGATACGAAACATTCACAAATGCTGCACAACAATGATATCGACGTCATTCAGTGTTTACATGCAATCACATTTTCAACAGGATTAAGTCAACACAATAAGCAATAATCTGTTGAACCTTCGTTCAATACCCTCCTTTACCTTCATAAAACATGGAATACGGAATAATGGAACGAACAATTCCACTTCAAGGGGACAGCAGAAATTTCATTTACAAATTTAGTGTGGCTTTATCTGAGTTCACAAATATGAAGGAGTGCGAGCAGTTGATAACTTATAGTTACTTCTAGTCTATAGCTAAAGAAAAAATGCTGTGATTGCGCATTCTCTTTGTTGCTGCGAGTGCGCATGCGCGAGCAGCTATTTATTTCGAGATTGATAAGGAATTCCCGTGTCGGTTTGTTTGGATGGATGGATGGATGGATGGAGTATATGCAAATGAGGAACTAGCCTGCGTGCAGACTTTACTTTCCACTGCGAGGGAGAGCCAAATCGGAACTCGTTATACGAGTTTGATAAGAAATTTCCGTGTCTGTTTGTTTGTTGGGATGGATGGATGGATGGAGTATATGCAAATGAGGACAAGCAAAACAGCAACGAAGCAGACCTTATTCTATAGTGCTTTGCCGATGAACAAACTCGCATCGTAGCTCGACACCAAGGAAATTTCAACAAAAACAGGAAGGTAATCATTTTAATTTAATTGAGAAGTAACATAGACAATTCTGCAACATTCTTCATGTGTTAGAATCGCCCATATGGTTTCAGAAGAGATCGAGCTTCGAAGACGAAAAGGCATGGGAAGGCCTAGCGGCCTAAACCTGCTGTAATGAACAAACAGCACGTAGGGCGCGAGGAATTCGCGAGAGGCGGTTCACTCCCAAAAAATCTCGTACACCTTTGGCAAAAATCCTTTTGTTTCAAGAAAAATCCATCAAAAATCCTTAAGAAATCCTTTTGTTCTGATAAAATCTCGTACGCCGATTCGCATGAGTGAAATGCCCCTCGGGAATTCGGGCTTCCGTCAAGTAATACGTGCATAATGTTTCAAGTTTTGCTAACAAATAGTGGTTGAAGGTTTCATCATATCCCCTATATCAAACCCAGTCAAGCAGGGAATGTATTCAGGAATGCGAATGAATCGTTTGTAGAACAGAATAGGCGATAATTTCCCTTCCAAAAACAAGGAAATTATCATGCAGAAAATTGCACAAAAGTGAGTGATAAGGATCCTTGACCATGATCATTTGGATCTGATAGAGTTCCGATATATTACTTTCATTGATAAATATTCCTACAATGCAAAGGATATGTAAAAGTCACTTGTGATTCCATAACATTCCATGGACAATGAACTGCAATTCAATTGTCTACCAAGAGCAAGACCTCAAATTCATTTTATGCTGCCAACCAACCATATATCCTTTGCAATACATTTACACATACAAGCAAGCTCATTTCACTGTTTATTGTTGTAGGAGTAAAAGGATTCACTTGTGAGATTCATGCAAAGATCAAAGCAGCATTGGATCATTATTTATGCATCACCACTTGTGAGTGTCAATCCAACTTCGAACATTCAATGACCAACACTGCATTGGCACACCATTACGATATTTACGTGTGTCATTCTTGCAAAGACCTGACCAAGGAATCACAGGGGGCAGTATTTCAAAGACGAGACCAAGAAACCAGGGAAGATGTCACAGTCTGTTACGCCTTGTGACCTTACTTTGATGAACGTTACACTTGAAAGATTGTGGTGGCCAACTCATGTGCATCATGAGCTCTCAGGACTGTCCTTCAGACTTAAAAAACTGTTCATATTTAGATATCATTGATTATTGAGTCCTGAGTTTGTTGCCATATTGCTAACAGAAGCAGATAATGGACAGTTACTTTGTACAGTTAAATAGGAATTATGAAAGATATTGCTACACGTAAAATGATCTGTGGACAAGGAAGAAAATAATGCCATGTGTGGTACCAAAAAGGGTTAAAGAAAGTCATACCGTCTAACACATAACATACCAACATCAAATAACTCTGCCTTAAAGTTACAATTTAACACTTCAAATGAGACTAATCTTGTATTAGAATGTAATAGATGCTGTAGTAACACTAAACAGACTTGAAAGTTACAAACAGTTCTTTTTTGCTTGGGGCAATTTTGCCTCACAAGTCTAGCAAGTCACAAATCCTCCAAAACTCCTCTCCAACATTTATTGTTGACAAATTCGCAGAAATAGTGTGTTTTACACTACGGCTTGAGCAGCACTTACTTAACTTCGTTAACAGCTAGTTCTATCTATAGAGAAGCCTATTTACCATTGCATACGTTAACTCGTATTCGTGAAAATCGTTAACTGATAGCTTTGGGTTCGCTAGAGGCAATCCTGACTTCTATTCGCATTGTTCCGGGATAGTTTATGTTCATGTACGGTTTCGAAGTATAAAATGGGCTGATAATTTTGGGTTGCAATGAAGCTGAAGTGATATTTTTGGGTTGCCTGAAAATTTCTTGGACTGACCTCCCCATAGGCATATGTGCTGAGTGCCCCCCTGCGTTCCAGATAGCGTGCTGTGTGGTTGAAAATAGTACCACTATTACAAGTATGCTACTTTAAAACCAGCATCTGGGGGGGGGGGGTTACTGCACATGTGAAAGTGAGAACAGTAATGAAATGAATGAACAACTTACCATGCCATTTTCTTTTTGCCATCTACAGCAATATTCGTGGCAAAATCCATTCTACACAATACCGTGACTCCTCTTCGTTTGTTCACAAACAATTCAACTTTGCAGTTCACGAGTATTCCGATCGTTTGAGGTTGCAGCTTCTGTTCTTTGATAGCTGATAGCCATGTCTCCAAAGCGAGCACTTATTGCCTTGCATGCTTTGTCTTGACCAGTTTTGTGCCCTTTCGTTTCGTTGCAATGTTTTCTGCTATCCATTTTGAGCAAATATCTATGAAGGTGCTAAGAACAACTTCATGAACTATATTTATGTACAGTAAGCTATGGTTAACACTTTCTGAAAAAGTTGTGTTGCTTTCTAGCGCTGCTTTTACTGAGATGTAATTCTTAGTTTTGCGTATCACCTTGCAAGTCTACAACACTTCATCTCTCTTCAAGTAAAAGCAAATAACAAGGCTTGAAGCAATATAAATCTCGATAATGTGAAAGAACTATAAGAAGGCTTGCGTGTTGCAGCAAAAATGCTATATTTGTTTTTGCTTCTGATTTTAAATGCCTTTTTAATTAAATTACCCGTAAATAACCACGCTAAGAGTGCACTCGACAGCCCTCCATATCACCTTAGGCCTTGAACCACTGTGCTCACTGGTCAAGCAGCAGCGGTCGAATTTGATTGGCTGTGAAACAAAAGGGTGGCTAGATCACGTGGTAAAAGACAATAGGGCAACTGACGGGTCGGCAACCTGGGTTACTTTGTATCTGATTCGTTGCGAATGATTAAACGCGCATGTCTGAACAAAACAATGGTAAGAACAATACGATGGATGAACACAGTCAAAGCCAGATAACGAAACAATGGAGCAACCATCCATTAGGCTTACTGCCTGGGAACGTGTTGAGCAAAGCTCCGAGGTCTTATGTATGCATTCATTTTACGCTTTGCTTAAAGGGTCTGTTTCATCCAGCATGCCTTGAACGTGTCGTCCCTTGGTTTGCCTTTGTTGTCGCTATTTTCATGGGCCATGAAAATGGCGACAAACAAAGGCCAGCCAAAAGACGACACGTGCAAGGAATGCTGGATGAAACAGACCCTTTAACATTGAAGACAATTTGTTTGATTTGCCATTACTTTTTAAGCAAGCCTCGAAGGACAACATTGCATTTATTTTAGTTTGATAGACATTGCCCACTTAGTTATTAGCCATCACTTCTCAAGAAAAAGCCTCGAAGTCTAATGTAGCTAACTTTCGACGCTCTTTTGTGATTTGCCATTATTTCCTGAGCAGAACTCCGAAGGTCACAGCCTGTTAACGATGAGCAGGCTTCGAAGGCAAATATCTGCATTAATGTTTTTCCCTTGGCAATTTGAGATCCAAGATGTAGCCAGTTTCTTGAGCAAGAACCCCAAGTCCAATGCCTGCATTCACTTTCTCTTGGCTACATATAACCACAGATGTAGCAAATTTTGTGAGCAACGCACTAACGCCTTGCATTAGTCTTTTGCTTGGCTAAACGTTAACATAAAACATAGACATCAGCAGCGTTACACAGTGTGTTTCGTTCACATTCTGGGATGCAACTTCCGACAAACTAAAGTTTCTACCAAATCCTTAACAAGACACAAAATAACGATTTTGGAAGCATCGAACTAGTGTTTTATTCGCAATTAGAAAAGGTCCATGGTTCTCGAAGGACGGTCATGAATGTAACCTCTGGCTGAAGTAGGTGTGACTTTAAAATCAGAAATGTTCCGAAGTTTGCGAGATAAGATAAAAGATACTTCAAGTTGAAAAGCCCTCGAAGGACGATCTTTGAGCTCATTTTAGCTTGGCTGTAAGTTCACATGATAACAACTTTAGGGGCCTCAGCTTAGATTGTATTTACGATTTGAGAAAAGGTGAATGCTTCAACAAGGACAGATTTTGTAATACAATAAATAGCAACGGTTGTTTTAATTGACGCCTCAAATCAAAGTGATTGGCAACTGCGGGACCCACTCTGGAAGATCCCTCATGAGTTTCGAAAGGAGTGGTAGATTTCAGTCAGGTAAATTTTGAGATGGATTCGAATCGAACATGTCCACAATAAAAATGATATCTTTGCCAATATATATCATCGACTTGATATCAAGGGAGCAGAGGCCTTTCAAACGATGATTATTGTCTTTTCTCATCAGGTACAGCATATTAGGCAGGGACGTTAAACTAGGGGTCCCATGCCTGGATGCGGCATGCACAGTGGGCCTAAATTAGCTTTCAGTAGCTATAAATCCTGACAAGCCCACTCAAAACAAGTTGAAAAACGAAAAAAACGCGAAAAAAATTAGCGCTGCATGAAATCATTAGACTTGTGCCTTTTCGTCCCTTGTTTCCCTGCGTTCTTTGGGTTGCTAATTTCACTTGGTCAAAAGGGATTTATAGAACTGCTCTTAAAAAGTGGGCCAACTTTAGGCCCACGTAGAGTGGTTCCGTATTCACCAGTAAAATAGTTAGAAAATAGTTTTCAACCAATAAGGAGGCCCTATTTAGACAGGTGTTGTTGTTGCATAAGAAAAACGGTTGAAATGGCCTACAGTTCTCGTATTTGCAATGGATATTTTTTATTGCTTCTGGAGAGGAAGATTACTACTTGAAAGTTATACATTAGCAATTAGTAGGTCAAGAAAACATTATTCATTGTACTAAAAGCTTGCTTTTCAAAGTCCAAGCTCCTTAGACCGGACTTTGAAGTGATTTTGTGGGGCGTACGAGAACTCGTGCTTGTTTAGGCCATTTTGAAAAAATTGGTTCACTTTTCAAGAGCAATATACTGAGTCCCTATTGACCAACTGATATCAGCAAATCATAGAAGGCAAGGAAACAAAGGACGACAGGCATAAGTCTACAAAATCATTACAAAGTTTGGAAATTCACAATGAGTTGGCTAAGTCTTATTTTCAGTCTTGACGCTGTCAATGACAAGGCTAATGTGCATTATGTGAAGTAGTTGCTCTCGCTTTGCGTGATTTTTGACACCTTCATCTCTCTAATAAATTTATAATAAATCATAGAAATAGTCTAATCCTTGTCCTATTTCCCATATTGAAATACCTGTGCCAAGTTCTTTTGCCAGTTCGATTCTTTCGTAAATTGACTACAATGAAGCGCAAAAAATTTCACATAAAATCATGTCGCAACTAAAACGGAAAGTTACAATAATACCGGGTAAATGCAATAAACAGGGTGAAATTTCAAGAAAAATATCAAATTTGATTAGGTTCTCAACCAAAAACCTAGTTTAAATATCGTATTTTTACCGTGTCGAAACGAACTATATTCAAAACTGCAGAATTTGGCGTGCTCAAAATCTGATTAAACATCGTCTTTAGCCGTGTCGAATTGAAATAAAATGGCTAAAATGGCCATTTTTTAAAGTGCGAAAGCGCAGCGGCTATGATTTGAGAGATCTTAGCCCTATGCTATGAAATACCATATTTTGAAGAATAGCATTCTAGAAAATATTGTAATATTTACGAGATATTTTAATCATAATTCGGGTATCTTGAACCAGCACTCTTGCACAAGAAGCAGCATATGTTTTTTATGAAGAAATTTCAAGGAATCGATAAATGGGAATGAAAGAAGATAAATTTAACACTTACTTTCAGTGTTGGATAAAATATTGCGTGTGATTTGCCATTAGAATCCCTGCAGAGAGTATCATGTTCATTGAACGGAAGACACTTAGCAGTGAGGTTAAACAAATGTTAAAGAGAACTTGTAGGGTAGGAGCCTGGCATCGTCACACAGGCTAAAGAAGACTCCCACATACCCATTATTTCTTTAGCCACACAATGAAACGGCAAGTGCCTAGATTATCAAAAACAACATGTGAAACTTAACTGCGGTTGTCTGCCAGGCTTCAACGTTGCCGATTCCCTTTAGACAAAATTCTGGAGTAAAGATATGGACCAACTTGGCAGAATTTAACTTATTTAACTCTGTAAGGACAAAAGCTTACACAAACATTTTTTTCGAAAAAACAAGCTTAACTTCCAAAATCCATGATATTAATGCAGGTAAACAGCAGCAGACACACACTGCAAAAGAAGGGATTTTATACACGTTTGAAAACAGCCAGTGATGTTGCGTCATTGCAGTACAGCAACAGCAACAGAACATCCGATGTTGTCATAGCAGCAGGATGCTATAATGATTCTGGAGTATGAGGAAAGACACGGAGTTAATCAATTAACCATTAAGTGGTATGAATTTCAACTTTCTTCAGTTCAAAGAAAACGTACTGCTTGTTACAGTTAGAAACAGCAGCAGCATAAATTGCTTCAATGGGAAAGCTACGTAACCTCCATGATACACGATTGGGCCTCCCGTGTATCGGCCACATACAGCAGAAACCCGCATAAAAGAACCTAGGTTTTTCTTGGGCAGCCTGAATAGGTTCTTAATTTAAGTGGCTGTTATTCGAATTCCAGCCTGCAAGCTTCAAATAGATTCTTATATACAGCACTTACCTTGCACACATTAATACCGTTTTCAGCACAACAAATCTAAGGATATTTTGAGAATTTCTTGAGAATTCTTGAGAACATTTTATGTTACAATTATTGTTAAAAATCTCATAGTCTTTTGTACCACTGAAGAATTCTGATCACGAAGTCAAGAATTCTTAAAAGTTCTGAGGAAGGTTGAAGACATGAAACCTGTTATATAAGAACCTCCCCCAGTGTCAGCCTCTGGGAGGTTCTTATTTAGGGGGTTTAAAACATTAAATTTCAGCCTCAAAGTTCTTGTAAAAATAGGTTCTTGTACTTTTTGACTGAAGGATTATTATGATTCCCTATAAATAAGATACGATTTTTGAAACGATTTATTGTAAATATTCTTGTATCTATCTCGACAAGTTTATATTGTATTAGGATTACTTAATTAATTTATTCTACTTTTAATTTTAACCGGGTCGTTGTTGATAACAATACTTTCTAGCATTAATAAGGTCTTTACCATGTATTAAACATGTATAACGTAGAGCCTGGTTCGCGCTGGGTCTTTTGGTTCTTTGGGGTCGTGCGGAGGGACCTGATAGACAAAGGACTCAAACTCCATCTCTTTGTCATTCGGGTTTCTTTGCGTGGTCCTGGCGGCCCGGGGGACCTAGTGTGAACCAGTCTTGAGTGTATGTTAATTTTGTTTACGTTGAAAAAGTATGTATTATTGTAAGTTCATAGTTTTGAGATGTATCAAGGGTATTCTAATTTTGACTTAATGTTAATTTTATCGTAATTTTGTTTACAATGTATAAAAACCTGGCTGTCCTCGTTTGTAAAGCAAACTGACGAAGATTTTTTAATCGAAACGTATTTGGCAAATCACAGTTGTGTTTTCTTATTTTATTTTCTGTTATTTTTAGATTGTGCTTTTAGTTTATTCATGTATATTATTATTATTATTATTATTATTATTATTATTATTATTATTATTATTATTATTATTATTATTATTATTATCATTATATATCATTATTATCATTATTATCATTATTATCATTATTTCTATTCCACAGCCCCCCAAACGGGTCGGGTAAACTTTTATTGACACATCCGGTACAGCTCTAATAACAAGAATTTTAGACTGCGTTCACACGATGCCGGCACATTTTGAAAACGGTGAAAAATTCAACGGATAGGCCTCCTGTTCACACGAAAACGGCACATTTTTTGCCGGCAAATTTTGAAAACGGTAGATTTTGAAAACGGAACATTTTGGAAACGATATTCTGTGAACACTTGTAAATGATGAAAACAGAAAATTTTTCGACGCTTTTGGAACGCGACTGATCGATTCTTAAGTGTAGGCACACTTCTTTTGCATCAAAGTCTTGCAACGAGCTTTCTACCGGCAAATTTCCAACCGTTTTCAAATTGTTCCGGCATCGTGTGAACGCTAGCTCAAATTTTGCTACCGTCACATTTTTCATCGTTTTCAAAATGTGCCGGCATCGTGTGAACGCAGTCTTATACTCACTTATACTGTAGTTTATGCTCTTTTTCTGACGACATCCACTTTAATTTTACTTTGTTATTCTTTAACACTTCAATATATCTGTAAGATAAAATGAAAATTGATCTGTTACTCAGCAATATACATCACAGGGAGACCCTAAAAAAGTAGCAAAAACGAGACAATATGCGTCCTCTGCGATTCGAGTGATACACGTCGCACGCTGATCGAACGTGGCACCTGCAAAAAAATGATGACGGACAGAGCAGAAACTGCGTGAAATGACGTCATCGAGCAATCTTAGATAAGGAAGTATTCTTTGGATAGAAAAGCTTTCTGAAATGATAAATGAACGGTTTAAGGTCCAAGGAAGACAATATCAAGTGATTACTGTAAAGTGTCAAGCTCGAAACGTATAGTATTGCAAGCCCAAGGCTATATTCTATATTCAACGAAATTTATGTATTTTCAAAATCTGCCGGCAAAAAATTGTGACGTTTTCGTGTGAACGGGGGACCTATCCGTAGAAGTTTTAACCGTTTTTTTTTCAATTTGTTTTGAGTGGGCTTGTCAGGATCTCTAGCCATTGAAAGCTAATTTAGGCCCACTGTGCATGCCGCATCCAGACATGGGACCCCTAGTTTAGCGTTCCTTCCGAAGGACGACGAGGTGAGTTGTAAGGTCAGGCCTCCGAGGTCACCCAACCGGAGTTTGACCTCACTCGACCGAGCTTAACTTCAGTCAGCTGACGAAGACTGTTTAAGCCACTCGGCCGCTCACCCCGCATTTTCATATATAAAAGGACGATGGAAAGTGCAAATGTTGCTCTGTTAACACAATGACAAATACTATTACTTGCAGCATTCTCACCCCAGAAACGAGCAGGCAAATCGAGAAGGCTATAAAACCAGCACCATTGAGGAATTTCATAATTTGAGACGACCCGAGGTGCTCTTAAAGCCCTGACTGTCTAATGATTGTCATTATGGTGATCAAGACCTTGCTGATGACTGGAACAAAAATATACTCGAATTGACTGTACGGTTCATTCTCGAAACTGGTTGCTTTGACTAAGATCTTTCAAACCTCAGTTATATCACAAAGCAACCACCATGCCCGTTAACGTAAAAGTTTTGTTTGCTTTGTAAATTCTGTCTCACATCAGATGTCAGCCATTTGATTTACTCAAAACGGATAAGTCATTGCACGTAATGAGTTGTGCTCGTAAAGTTATTGCAACCCTGACCTACATCTGATGTGGGACGGAATCTAGTTATAGTATTCATTAGATATTCAAATCGTTCGTTGTGTTCTTGCAATTAGTTTAACATTACGTGTCCTTCCAAATTGGCCATGGGGTAGTCATAATCTTTCGCTCCCCATGGTATGGTCCCTGTAGTGTTGTATAGTTGTAACGTATAGTAGAATGTAAGATTTATTATAAAAGTTTTATATGAAAAACTATGGTTTCCCTACGATAAGTTTGGCTTTACCCTAGAGACTGCAATAAAAGCCATGTAGAAATAGGAAGAAATCTTGATTACTTACGTGTTACCAACGATCGCTGTCGAAAGAAAAAATGCTATTATTCTGAGTAGATTTAAATGAAAAATCTGAACAGGGTGACCAATTCTACTGAGGTAAATTGTAAAATTTTGAACATGTTGGCTATTCAATCAGATATTACGAAATAGCACTACTTATATATTCAGGAAGAGGTAGCTTTTCAAATGCTGGGCCCATTTCTTGCCTCTTCCGGTATACTGTGCGACGTATGTATGTATGTATGTACATTTTCGCCAAAATAACAAAAACTATCAAATATTAATACAATGAATCTATTTAAAAAGAAAAGAAAAATCTAATAACAGGCGTGTGATATTAAAATATATACAGCTATCTAAATTAAAAACACCCTTAGGTAAAATGGCAGGGATAGCATTAAAAGGTCAGTGCGACCTTGATTCCATAATGGTCCCTCCAAAGGTGTCAATGAAAGAAAATTTTAATGGAGGAAAAGAAAATTCTAGTAGATGTTGAAATATTTTTATTTGAACCAAGTCAGTAGTAAAAGAGTGTGTGAGGTGTTAATAATACACATATACATCATCTTCCTTCCTTTGTATATCTTTGAAAAAATTTTCTTTGATCTTATGTTTAAATGTGTTGACATTGTTGGTAGATTTCAATTCTGATGCGAGACTGTTCCATATTTTTGGCCCCTGGTAAGAAAGACATTTTTGACCTGTGCTACTCTTACAAAAAGGAACGTTTAGTCTAAACTTAGACCTTCGCGTTATTCGACTTTGGTCGGCTGGATGGAATATTTCGTCAGCATAAGCTGGGGCAGTTCCGTTGAAAAATTTCATTATATTAACACAGATATTTTGTTCTACTCTGTGCTTAGTGGGGAGCCAGTTTATTGATTTGAATTCTGTGGCCCCAACGTGTGCTGTGTTTTTTAAATTAAGATAAAATCGGATGCATTTGTTTTGAGCCACTTGGATTTTTTTGGACAGCCTCTTATTTAACATTGGGTACCATGAGCTACAAGCATAATCAAAATGAGGTTGAATTAGAGCATTTAGGAGCAACCTACGAAGGGAGGAATCCAGAAAATTTCGTTTTCTGTACAGGAATTTAAGCTTGCCATTTATTTTTCCAAGCATTTTGGTCGCCATCGACTCCCCAGAGAGATTCTCATCCAAAACAGATCCGAGATATGTGACCACTGAGTGTTGTTTGATCTCTATATCACCCCTCCTAATATCCATCTTATTTAGGTTTTTGTATTTTTTCCGTGCAAAAAGAATGGATTTGGTTTTATCCTCACCAAAGTGTATACTTAGCTTATTTTCAACAAACCAATTGCAGAGAGAGTTAAAGTTTCTATTCAAGTTGTTTTCAATACGCTCGACATCTGTGTCTCTAAAGATTAGGCAAGAATCATCCGCGTACAAAAGCAAGTCGCAGTCAACAGCCCGCGCCATGTCATTCACATAAAGGAGGAAAACTTCATGAGACCTCAACGAAACTTCATGAGATACACCAAATTTCATCACCACAACTTCTCCAACAGCATAGTTAAAAAAGCACAGCTCCCTATTGAGATAGGGTCAACGTCTGTGATCTGGCTCGTCAAAATCAAAAACTTCAGTACGATCTTGCTCGAAACCTCAAACTTTATTCTGTAATACCTAATAAATCAGTTCAGGTAACTAAAAGAGATACTTATGACCTAGTAATGCGAATAACTAAAAATTGACGATATGAAACAACGCAAAAATTTATGCGGAACTACTTACGGGAAGGCCCAGAACCAGAGTAATCTGTACCATAGAAGTTCAATCCTAGCAAAATCTTTGATCGATCGGCATCCGAATTCGGTGCAAGTGCTAGGATACAATCACGCACCCAATCGATTGGGGCGACTGGACCTGGGCTGAAAGGAACATAAAATGAAACACATCAGTTGAGCTTAGGCCCAAAGTAACCAAGAGTGGTAAACATGTGAGATAGAAGCAGGCTGAAAGTGGGACACTTAACTTGAATGAACAGGAACAGACCAAACTTTTGCAAAATCAACTATTTCCTATGATTTTGTAAGTCTTTCAAATGTCTTTAGAATGTTTTTAACCTATTGCATGCTGTATCATTCGCAAAGTTTTGAATAACGAGAAGAGAGTAGACATTAGTTTTATGAAGAGGCAATATCATACCACCTTATTTTCGAAGAATCAAGGAAGATGAAAACGATACTTGTCATATTCGCCATGTGGGGACATAGGCGAGAGAGCGATCATCCACAGTCACACACTGTTGGAGCTGAAGTAAATATAATTCTATTGATAAGGTATTTACAAGCGCTTTTGCAATTACAAGTTATAGCATTATTACAATAGCTATTGACGTTACTTCCTTGAATGTCAGAATACTACAATACCTTCCATGATTTGGGTAATCATACGTCATCAAACTTAGCCCATCAACAACTGGTGAGAGCAGGTCGAAATCTTCCTTTGAAAACATTCCCTGAGTATCCCTGTAAATGACAAGACAGCATAACTCAACAAATGAAAATACTGCAGGGAAGCATAAACAGAAAACTTACAACACTTAAAATCTCTATCAATCTTCAATTTCATTTCATTTTTTTAGGCATGGTAGCCCCTCAGTTAGAGAAAACTGATTTACAGGGGGCCCATGCAATAAAATACACTAAACTTAATTAAATATTTTACACAAAATAAAACTAATCAATAACCTAATTACAATCGTTAGAAAAAATTTCAAAAGAAAACATTAAAAACGAAAAGGGGGTTTTGTTGACTCTTCGAGGACAGAAGATCATTTTATGGCTTTCATAAAATTTTTTAAAGTTGACGTATTTTTAGTCTTTTTAGATAAACCATGCCAAATTTTCGCACCCTGATAAGAGAAGCATCTCTGTCCTGTGGTCGTTCTTAGCAAAGGGACTCTTAGGTCATAATCCGAATTTCTGAAAGACTGTGTTGTAGAGACGTTGACTTAAGTAAACATGTCACTCATATAGGACGGTGCATCACCAATCAGGGATTTGTAAACAATCCTTGCAGATTCAAGATCAATTATTTCCCTTACAGTGGACCATCCAAGTGCACGAATGACTGGCAGTGGCGAAGCATCGAATGGGCTGTTAGTGATCAATTTTGCCGCTCGATTTTGCAGTTTTTGCAATTATCCTATAATTGATACACCAGCATTACCCCAAACCGGGCAGCAGTATCTGAAATAGGGCTCAACCAAACTTCTATACATTTATAGTGCACTAAAAGCTTCTCCCGTAACTGTAAGTCCTTTAAATTCATTCGGCTCTAGCAAAGGCAGGGGCTTGGCCAAAGAGGGGTTCAGCAATTTTGTGATACTAACTCGTACCTTTTCACCACATCTTTTGGCAAAGTTGGCCACGTTGTATCATCGCCAACGCTGAACCAAGAGAAGGCCATTTTCGCTTAGACTACATTACAGAAGTCCCTCCAACTTACGCTCGTTGTTGTTGTTGTTATCGCTTCAGTTGAGGGACTTATGTCCATACGCTTCAATACAGGGACTAATTAGGCCAAGTCCGCCGCGTTCACGGCGCTACCAATCAGATCGCTACTTTCTTAATATGGTCAACCCACGTGCCTATTTGTAGCGTTTGATTGGCTCATTAGTTCAAAGTTCGATTTCTCGAAGCGAAGCGACGCTCGAAATGACGTTCGAAGGGACGTTCGACTTTTCTTTCGACGTTCGTAGGATGGAAGATGTTCTAAGTTTCTTCTGACTTTTCGTAAGATTTTAGTCCCTGTTTAGAATCTGTTTGGTCGTGAGTCCTTTGTATGAGTGAAATTAAAACATCAGATTATAAATGTCGAACGAATACAAGGAATCACGTCGTCAGTCTAATTTTCGCTGGCAAATTTGGTTTCTTCCCCTCCCCCCAAATATTTTTCTTTTGTAATATCCAAGGGGAAAAGAAGATAAATACTGCTATGCACAGGACTCATTGCAGATTATTTGTTGCGCAAAACTCGTTAAAGGACCACGTTACATCTTCAGTTTCCATAGAAGCTTCCGGAGTAAACAATTATTGCTCTGGTCTTCAAAACTATCTGCAAGTTACAAAGCGAAAAACAACTTTAAAGAGGAGGATTTGATTTGAACTTCTTCCAAAGAATTAGGTTGAACTATTAACAAAGCAAAGCCCTGATGGACTTACCTCGAATACATTGGCGGCGGAATAACAAGAATAAACCTCAGCTGTTTTGATATAAGTGCCTCTCCAAGCTCTTTGACAAGACCAGCCAGTTCGCTATAACAAATGAAATGCAAGTTTTGACATATGTGTTTCATCTGACTTTAGTCAAGTAAATTGATATCGCGCAAGACCCAAAATGAACGAAACTCTTGATACAAAATTTATTTAAAATTAGAAAATAATGCAGTAAAGCCTTCTCGTGGACCATGGTAGCGGCAAGAGGGAAGTTTAAAAACGATGAATCCATCATCCGCATGATGTCAAGAACAGCAGCAAGTCATTGTTATCTCCAGAATCGTTGCAGTTTAGAGCGAATACTCTTTAAACAAGACATGGTGGGGAGGGATTTCTGATCAGCAAACCAGCTATCATCGTGTGACCTTTAGATTTCTGTACAGACTTTTCAACATGTCACAATTTCACGTGCAAGAACACAGCTTGCTCGCTGGTATTTTGTTGTAACCTACTAAAGTAGTGGCAAAGCCGCGTGGGGGGGATGGGGGTCGGGACCCCCACTTTTCTAAAAGATAGGTCCTGAGATTCGTACAAAAATGCAATAAAATTGGCCTCTCAGGAGGGGTAAGTCAGATTAAGAGTCTTTGTCATATAACATAATGTATTGTAAAAGACCTAATGAAATATTCTTGTCAGAGCACTTTTCTGGGGTTACTCCTCAGACCTCCTCACTTTTCAAGTGCTTGCTCCAATGCTGTACTGAAGACTCTTCTCTTTTTCCTCTCTAGCGACTAAATAAATTCAGCTATAAGAAAAAAGTAGGGACCTTTGGCAGTGATGATGCTACGATACAAATAACGAATGTATGTAATACATTGCTTACTTTTTGTAATGTCCACCAAACTGTGACCATATTTCTAAGACAATTCCATCAAACATTTGTTCCTGTGAATACAGAAAATGATAATTTTTCATAAGATGTTACTAACCTTTTAAAGAAATTACAACATACACAACAGATGATAAATTTTATATCTTTGTCGGGAGCTTTGCTCGTCATCAGGTTGCATATCAATGATAAGTCAATTCTTCATGCAAGATCACATATCATGAACTGTTATTTTACATTAAACTCTCACATTAACTTCGCATAAAATTTTAACTTCAAAAGCCGTAACTCTGAAAATTTTTAGCGAATTTGCAAGATTCTGGTATCAAAATTAATTCAAGATGTCAGCATTATGGTTATCTTACCGTGGAGCCCGTTCATTATTCGTTATTTTTTAATATTAACCAGACGTCGAACAATGTTTTAAGTCGGTTGCGGTACACTCAGTTTGCTCCATCAGTTGCTGGTAGCTGCCGAGCGGTCGTGACGTGTTGTACGAGCTTCCGCCATTCTTTCCTGTTTTCCGCCAGTCTTATCGCCTTTGCGATTCACATCCCTATCAATGATGTTATGCCGTCTATCCAGCGAGTTTTTTGCCTACAATATTTTAAGAATACCCTAACCCTAATCCTAAACCTGGATTCTTCATTAACAAGACAAATTTTACAGTTGGAGCAAAAATAAAAATGTTGTTGTTGTTATCATTGTTACGACAACAGGAACTATGCCGTGAGTCACGTAGATTGAACTGACGTGAATAACTTCACACTTACCTTGATAAAACCAACAATAAAATCCACCAATTCATACAATGCTTCTTTGCTTTGAAATATCGTATGAAAATCACTGACAGAAAATCCTTCAAACAGCATTCTAGGAACTGGAAATTGATACAATGAGTTCGATATGTACCTGGCAGTCAGCCTCATTACATAACGACCCTCAAGCTACGCTCATCTAATTGAAATGAATTGTTGTTGCTATCGTTCCACTGAAGGCCTTATTCCAGAGCTGCAAAAAGTATCGGAAACTGGGAACTAGGTTCCCAGAAAATTTTCAGCCTTGGCAGCAAATTTTTTCAGTAAAAGTTTGCCCAAACAAGGGAAAATGATTGCCTTTTTTCTCAATTTCTTTTAAACAAAGATAACTCGTTGAACTTTCTATACTACTGATCATTATCCTTACTAAAAGTGCAAGACTACAGGCCTTGGGAACATCAGAATGGGAAGAATTCTCAAGAAGTTTGCATAATGATAAATTCTGAGCAATTTCAAGAATTATTCAAATAAATAATCAGTTTTCTTCGACCACCTCTTTTTGATACACTCTGCAGTTTGGTCAGAATAGCCTTTCGACTTTTTAGCAAATTGTGGCCCGGAGAAACAAAAAGTATTTGCATAACATAATTAACTCTCCGGAAAATTTTGCCCTGTTTACCAGAAAGGAAAACATTTATTACAGCTCTGCCTGGCAGTGAAGTTTGTCAAATTAACAATAATTCATCGAGGACTAACTTTCAGTTTTGAAAACTTTCGATGAAATTTAACTGAAATATGTTAGATTCAACTTGCTTTCTTATTATTAATCAAAATCATTTGAAGATGAGAAACAAAGAATAAGTATACACAGTAATTGAGCAGTGTTACTATCAACTGGCTCGATAAAGAGACACACCATTTCAGTTACTTGATAAAAACTTCGAAATTTACAAGCATTGCAAAGAAATAGACTATTACCAATCATGATGTCCGGATTTGATTTCTTTACATCTGATATCCACCCTGTGGTCGATCAAAGTAAAAAAATTAAGACAATTCATGAAAAAATATTTATGTGGTTAGTATTCATGCTGGAAGGCATATTGTATTCACTACCACAACCAGCGATAGAAGCTTGGAGGAGGGGGGGAGGGTGTGATCCCCTCCAATGCTGGCTAGAACAATAGAAACAAACAATCCCTTTCAAATGAAACAGTTAGCTTCACCCCTCTCTTTGGCGAAGTGCCCAGCACTGACTGCAACAGTTGCTAAACTAGATACTTTAAAAAATTTAACAGCCATTTTTAGGCTTCCTTTATTAGGTAAACACTAATAAAGGTAGTCACAGGTAGTCAATTAGGTAGTAAGTAGGAAGCCACAGCAGACCAAGATTTTTCTAACTAGAATAGCAAAACAAGTATTTAACAATGAATGTTGGCAATAAAATTTGCCCATTTAGAATATATTTTGGTGAACAACAGATTTGGTAGAATAACAAAATTGTACCCTAGGTATGTTGACCATACGTTCTTCTTATTTAGAAGCAGATCTGACATTGAAAAGTTTCTAAAAACAAAATAATTATTTACAGAAAGGAACATTATTACCTCTGTCTACATCATGAGTCCCTTCAACTGCATACCTGCCTCCTCTCCTGATAGATAACAAGTTTCATCAAGTATTTGTTGATTACAGTTTATTCCCCATAGTGACAAAAGGGATAATACAATAAGATATCACATGGATTACAAAATGAAAAACTATATATATAACTGAAAAGCTCTGTGATTATGAGAAAGGCCTATCTTCATATGATTTTTACAAATACATTATTTTGAGAAAAATTGATTCAGCATCAAAAGTTGCCATGTTTACCTCAGTTTACCTCAGTTTTACGACATTGTCAGAGACAAATGAAACGAGGTTCAGGAAGATTGAAAAGAGAGCACTTAAGATCATTTTTGGAGCGCAACATAAAATGCATCGCGTCTGGCGATCGTTTGCTTCCATGAGATCAATTCAATGTGCAGATTTCGTTTTCAAATGCTTAAATGGAACAGCTCCTGAAGTCTTCCACAACTATTTTATGAAACTTGAACACGGAAAAGCAACGAGACGTGATGGTACGGACTTGCGGATGCCGAAAGTTAGAACGGAAAGTGGAAAAAGAGGGATTTATTACAGCGGAACAAAGATCTTTAACGACTTGCCATTACACCTGAAAACTGAGAAGTATTATATTAATTTTAAGAAAGCTTTGAAGGAACATTTTATCGATTAACGTTTGTAATTTTGCCATGGACGAATTTTTGTTGAATATGACATTTTACCAGTTATTGATAATTTTTAACGTTTTTAAATGATTTGTATCTTCTTCCTTAAGTATGACAATTTTTCTTTAACTTATTTAATTTTAAACAGGGCTTCTCTTGATAGCAGCTATATTTATAGCTGATTGAATTACCCTGTAGAAATATGGTATTATTATTATTATTATTATTATTAAAGAAACAGTCAAGGGAACAACAAAGCTTCAAAAGGAGCTTTTAACAAACAAACCTTCTTTTGACTTGTAACCAAACTGGAGAAATGTATGTGAACTTTTTTCCAAATGTCTTAGCAATATCATAGCCATGGCTATTCCACTAAAATGCAAACAATTAAGGATGAGTTCATGATAAAAGCATGTGTGAGCCAGAAAAGGCCCAAAAGGAATTCATCTCTTGCAGGCCGCATGAACAATGTTTTTCTTGGCAAACATTTGCTTGCTACTGAAGCTAATAAAACATGTAAATTACGTTGAAAAAAGTGTATAGCCTAGAGCTTGAAATACTATATGTTTCAGAATTGACCCTTCATCAGTAGTAACAAGAAAAAGTAGGGTCACTTTGTCCTTTTTTTTGTTACTACTGATGAAGGGTCAAGCCCAAAACGTATAGTATTTCAAGCTCTAGGAAAACACTAATATATTCAATGTAACTTATGTATTGGTTATTATAGCAGCACATACAAACAAAACACTTTATATCTAATAAAACATAACTTGCAATTAACCATGCTCTGATATTTGTGCCTGCAAGTAGCACTCGTACACCAACAACATTAACAAGGCCTGATTTTTGCTCAAACGAGAAACTTTCATCCCACAGTATCAATTTGGTCATTGATATACAAATACAAGGTCTTGTGCACATTAATATGGCTATTGTGCCTAAGAATTCTTAATCTTGTTTAGAAACATTGAAAGTGGTCTGTAATGATTCAAGAATTCATTTTGGTGGGTATTTTGGAACAGTGGTGGAATCCTCTGACTTTCCAGCCAGAACAGTGAGGCAGACATGGCTTCATCTCATGTAGAGCCCCATCACTAAAGCATCATGACATGGGGTTATGGACTCATGTAAAGGTCTTTAATACTTCTTATAATAACATAAAGGATAGACCTTATAGACAGTCAGGATAAGAGTCTGGGTTGAGCAATATTTCATTTTTATGAAAGGCGTAGACCCACGACATAGTCCTAGTTATTGCAGCAACAACAACAACAAGAAAATTTCGTTCTTGCTTGCACTGGGACTGACGAACTTTCATAGAAAATTTTGAGACAGAAATGGGTTGATATTGAAATGTCTCAAAGTTTCTGTCATCCAAAGCAATACTTACAGGTGTGACATAACCAAGAACATCTCCATCAAAGTTTCTTTTACTTGTATCTTTCTGATGTGTTTTGTGATACTTGACAATGCTTTCAGGTTTTGGATTATCTGTCACCAACTTTCTTCCTATTACTGACTCTGAACTCTTGAAAGACTGCAAAACAGAAAAATGTATAAACCGTACTTTCATAAAAAAAGTTCAGCAATAGTTGAAGGAATGGGCTTATGGACAATTAAATTCTTCTAAGAGTTCCTATGACTATCCAATGCAGCAATATACATTTTGGTAAAAAAATGCTGCAGGGAAATCCATAGATAAAAATTGGTTTTTCTAAATGTCTATAAAGCAATTTCTGTCACTGTTTCTATGTTTTCAGATGCTAAATTGAACTGTGCAAAATATCTAGCTCTCTCATGAGTAGGTTTGAAAACAAGTATCTTAAAGTTACACCAAAGATCTTTGTTGTGGCATTAAGCTGGCTTAACTCTAAAGTGATTTCTTTAGAACATAAAATAATTTTTTGTTCCTTTGTGATTTACTAGCATGACATAAAGCCAGTATGGAAAATAGGGCAGTTTTAAAAAAGCTCTTGGGTGTGCAAGATGAGTCCTGTATTGTCTGTTTTGAATTATTGTTTTTCTTAGGTGTGCAAGTGTCATGTTTCGATACATGACATGCTAGTCCAGTTTGGCTCTATTTAGCGGTACCAGCATTATTCATAGCTGACACAAGATAAGGCTCAAATCCTTACTGGTTCTCAGAACACGCGAAAATCATCCAACCTTACGAAAATCAGCCAATGGCATCGCCGCTTCTAGCCCCTTGAGACAAAATCAGTCATTTGAGGTGAAGTTTCTAGTACCCTCACAAAAACTGAAATGGATGCTAAAATATTGCAGTTATTTGAAATATTTTTTGATAAATCAGTTGCAGAGATATCCATCAGGAGTTGTTTACATGTTTAGGCAAATATCTTATTTGGGGCCGGAGCTACGAGCGTTTCCGGTCAAGAAAAATTGACCTTTCTTCGAAAATTCATATAAATTGTTAGAATAGAGATATATCGTTGAAAATTTCACAGAATATGTACATTAACCTGGGCAATAACCCAGATTCATTTGGCTTCCTACGATCTCAAAATATTTGACAAATTTCAGTGATTTCCAACTGGCAAGGCAAATGGGCCTACGCTCATCCTGGGTAGAAAGCCATTCTTGGGCCTGGAATTGGCCAATTACACAATCCTTAGAAAGGTAATTCACTCACCGTTGACTCCAGCACCAATTTGAGCTCATTTATCCATTATATTGGGGCTAACATCGACAGAAAGCAAGCAGTTTTGTGCGAATTTGAAGAAGCTTCCACGTTCCATATTATGTCCAAAAACGCAACAACTCTCCTCCACTATTCACAAACACTCGAGGCAGTGGTGTTGCGACTCAAGAGAAGTATTGTGTCATTGCTCTGCAATCCTGAATGTTTAAAATGTAGTTTTACATTGTTTGAAACATGAAATACCCTTGTTTTCAAAATATACGAGAAATGTAAAATGGAGAGCTATTTAAAAAAGTCCTTTGTAATATAAAATAATTTTGACATTTTTAAACATTCCCAGGAGGGCAGGGCAATGACATCATACTTCTCTTGAGTTGCAACACCACTGCCTCGAGTGTTTGTCAACAGTGGAGGAGAGTTGTTGCGTTTTTGGGCATAACATGGAACGTGGAAGTTTCTTCAAATTCGCACAAAACTGCTTGCTTTCTGTCGATGTTAGCCCCAATATAATGGATAAATGAGCTCAAATTGGTGCTGGAGTCAACTGTGAGTGAATTACCTTTCTAAGGATTGTATAATTGGCCGATTCCAGGCCCAAGAATGGCTTTCTACCCAAGATGAGCGTAGGCCCATTTGCCTTGCCTGTTGGAAATCACTGAAATTTGTCAAATATTTTGAGATCGTAGGAAGCCAAATGCATCTGGGTTATTGCCCAGGTTAATGTACATATTCTGTGAAATTTTCAACGATATATCTCTATTCTAACAATTTATATGGATTTTCGAAGAAAGGTCAATTTTTCTTGGCCGGAAAACGCTCGTAGCTCCGGCCCCAAATAAGATATTTGCCTAAACATGTAAACAACTCTGGATGGATATCTCTGCAACTGATTTATCAAAAAATATTTCAAATAACTGCAATATTTTAGCATCCATTTTAGTTTTTGTGAGGGTACTAGAAACTTCACCTCAAACGACTGATTTTGTCTCAAGGGGCTAGAAGCGGCGATGCCATTGGCTGATTTTCGTAAGGTTGGATGATTTTCGCGTGTTCTGAGAACCAGTAAGGATTTGAGCCTTATCTTAGCTGACACAGATTCTGTTTCTTTCTCGGTTGGGAAACCATGTCTCAACTGATAGAAGATGGAAAAGGAAACATTGCCAGATCAGGCAATAGACCTTTCCACAATTTGGAGAGAGGGACTAGGGAGAGTGCGGTCCATTCTGACAACCTTGGCAACATCATGAATTAAGAGGAGTCGCCTCCTTGCGGCTCAGTTGCCTTTCCTCCAAACATGACTTCTTTTCAATTTATTTGCACCCTTCAAGAGTCACACCATAGTTGTTTGGACCGGTAAGTGTTTTCCCTGGGTTTTTTTTAGCCATTTAGTCATATTAGTGAGTGTATTTTGAGCCATGCAGAGTATGTCAGTTGTTGATGAGATCTCCAGTGTGCAAGGGCAAAATTACTGGTGTATGGGCATGCATCGTCAAAAATTTTTGGTGTGCTGTGCTGGTGTGCACCAACCATTATGGTTCAAATTTTGAAAAGTTACTGCATACGTTTAATGAATTCCAGTAACCCAATGAATACTTTTGTATGCAAGTTTGTTTGCAGTTACCATAATTTCTACTACTACCTACATATCCTTTACAAAATTGTCAAAAATTAAATTGTAACACCAGCAAATAAACATGAGAGGTGTTCTGAGCAAAAGAAGAAAGAATGTCCTCCAAAAATTTAATGAGGGCTTTGCACCTCCAAACCCCTTCATTGCGTTTTAGTCCTTTATGCTTACCTTGCCCACGCCACACTGATTTTACAATTAATACATTGAGTTAATGTAGCTATAACAGTACTTGTTGCTTGGTCCATCTTTTTTCCAAGATAATGGTAATTCAATAGGACCACACCCCCAAATCACTCCTATTTCTACTGCCACACCCAAATCTACCTGGTTTGCAAAAGTTTCTGGAGGAAAATATATCTCAGGTTGCGGTGTGCACTGCCATCTCTCCAGTCAGTGTCCATTCCAATCATAAGCGTACAAGGCAGGGGGCCAGGGGGCGGTAGCCCCCCCCCCAACTTTGGAGGAATTTTCAAAAATCCAGCACATTCAGGCAAATTTTTGCGCTTAGTCGGGCAAAAATGTTGGCAAACAATGAGCTTTGTCTAGGGTAGCCCCCCTAGATTTTTACTTCCCGTACGCTTATGATTCCAATGCCCTCCCACCACCAGACTGTAAAGTTTGGTCTGCGCAATTTCTGGCTTATTTTCCGTCTGCGCAAAATTCTTTGAGAAACCAATTTCTGCATAGATTTTCCAACCATTTTGCTGTGTTACCTGCGCAGTTTTCAACAAGAGGCTTGCAAATTTTGCTTCTGAGCAGAACGGAGCGGTTTCAATACGATCTTTGTGGCTTTGCTCTTCATCTGGATGGCTTGATGAAGCAAGGACAAGAACAATGCGAGACACAGTCATGGGCCTGGTGGAGTAAGGCTGTAGTGCTGGGTGCAAAGGCGGTATTTAGCGGTAGAATCTGCGCACAAATAGTTTGCGATAGAATTTTTTCTGCGCAATTTTTCGGAGTTAAAACCAATGTTCTCTGTGCATAGAAGAAACTTTACAGTCTGGTCCCAACACATTTATGTGGAGGAACGGCATGAGGAAAATTATCCGCCAGTGGTTTTTGGTGTGAAATGTATACTGTTTCAGCAGCGGGAAACTTGATTCAGTTTTTGAATTACAACTTTTGCCGTAAATTTTTAAGCTACCTAATTACTGACGAAAATATGTGGCGGACAAAATTTACAGAAGGCAGACTGGACCATCTCTGATTTGAGTGAGATAAAACCACAACGGCTGATAGGCCTACGTCACTGCTGTTTTTAAGAGTTGGTTGAGCTAAATTTTCACAGCACTCACCTCTTCATTGTTTTTCTTTGGACTTTTCATTTTTGACTTCTTGTCTTTCTTTGACAGAGTTGAAAGTGAGAGAAGAAACAAGCCACAGAACACGCAGACAGAGAAAAATCTACGCGCCATTTTGCTGCCAGGCCTTTTGAATAAATTGTTGTGGTTGTTGCTATTTGTTATGGTTGTTGCTCTTGTTGCTCTGTTGCTCAAAATGGCAGAAAAGGGAATGAGGAACGGAGCTACGAACCTGAACAGGGAGCGCCTTCGGCGCTCCCTGAACCTGAACGACTAAACCGCGGACTAAACACTAAACACTAAACTAAGGTATCGATGGCAGGTGAGAGAAAGGAGGCTATGATAATGGGTGGGGGCCCTAAAATTCCCTTGCCCCTTTCAAACAAAGAAGCAGGGCAATGCTTGAGGAGCTCTCAAACGAGATATTTTTTGCAAACAAGTTCGAGGCAATTCATCTTATCAGTGTCCAATTCTAACAAAAATCCAGATGGCCTTGCTCGGAGGTAATATGTCCTTATTTTATCTGCTTTTTCTATCACTACACTTTAATGGGCATTGGCTTCAGGAGTCTAGTAACATTATGCCTTGGCCCTGATAGTTAACTGCCGATCCAGGGGTGGATTCAACCCCGAAAAAGAGTGGTGGACAAAACATGGAATTAATTACCAGAAGTTAGACCTGATATTTTTCACATCGTTTTTGCTCAACGAGGCTCTCTGCTGTCGTTCAAAGACACTCTGTGACCTTCATACCACAATTTTATCCTTTGGAAAAACCCATCTGCCCCCCTCCCCCTACTTTACAGTTTACAGGCTTCCAAACACTCATTGAGATCATTTGATCTTACCTTTCTCTGCTAAGGGAGCGGTCATAAAGCATCAGCTATATGGGGGTGGATGATTTTCCAAAAATCTTGCAAAAAAATTTATGTCCCATTCTAGATTCCTACTCACTTATTTATGGCCCAAAAGCAAGAACTAGGATATTTTTCATGACCCCATAAAATAATTCAGTTTTTAGAATGTAGGCTAGATGAGTTCCCCGGTAGTGTAATTTCAGAATTATAACTTGATAATGAAGCACTGGTTATCAACTACACAAGAGAAGGAGAATAAAAGAAATGAACAGAAAAGCAAGTGTCAAGTGGGAAAAAGTAACAGAAAGCAATTTTTGCAGCATTTCCACCCGTTGCCAAACTTTAGAAATAACATTTTATGATAAAACTATTATGGTCCCATTAAATACATCTGATTATTTTTCATAGCCCCAAAAAGTCATGTCAGAATTTTTCATGGCCCATCCAAATATCATCCACCCCCATATAGCAGATACTTCATGACTGCTCCCTAACCCCTTTTCTTCTGTCAGTGTCTTGTTTGTATAATAGGTGCATACGGTAAGGTGTTTGCGTTTCCTTTCCTAAGTAAAAAACATAAAAAGAGGAAGGCTCAAAATGTTAGAGCGTGCCTAATCAATAGACCTTCTTACTTGCCAGAAAGAGAATTAGATTGAGCGTTCAACCTGATAAAATTTGAGAAGGAAAACGAGAGCATAGCCCTTGTTCTAAATATAAACGCTGCTAGTAACTGTTGCAAGGAGTTCCTTCACATCTCAAAACACTTTCTAGATAGTTAATCATCAATAACTTTGCTCCCCCCTTTTGGCGTTGTTTGTCACTATAGGTGTCTTCATTTAGTTTCACCATAAAAGTAACGTTTCTTCTATTCATTAACTGCAACTACATGGTGTCTCAAAAAATTGTTCTACGTTTGATTAACTACTAAAAAATAACGACACGCTGAATGGGCACATGGTCAAATGACCCTATTCCTGACATTCTAAATCAATTTTTGACACAAGAATCTTGCGAATCGCTAAAAATGCACGGAGTTACAAGCCTTTGAAGTTCAAGTTTGTGCGAAAACCGAAACCAGAGGCCTCGAAATGGCATTTTTGGTAAAAAATTCATCGACTATAAGTTCTTCTACTTCTCAATTGTTTCAAGGCGAACCAAAATGGATCTGAACAGCTTTTCGATAACATAACTGTCAAGCATATAGATGCTTTGAGGAAACAGATTCAGTCTCTCATCGATTATGTTTTGAACCATGTTTTTGGGCATATGCAATGTAAAGCAAATTTTGATAATGATCGCAAGAATTAAATTACTATGGAAATCCTATCTAGTTTGCTCTGATATTAACGAGAGGTATCACATTAGACAAGCTGCTTTTACCTCGGTCTTCGAGGTTTTTTTGCACTACAAGTAATCTGGGGGTCTCTGGTTTCAGCTATCGCATATTTTTGATCTTTGAAAGCTCGTAACTCAGTGAATTTTCAACCGATTTGCAAGATTCTGGTCTATGAAATTATTTCATAATCTTAGGAACAGAGTTATCTTCCCGAGATTCTGTTCATCTTATCGTTATTTTTTTAGTATTCAATCAAACGTCGAACAATTTTCTCGAGACACCTTTTATTAAAAGTACACTAAATGAAGCAAAATCGAGGATGGAAATCGTGCAAAGATGAAAGTATCATCACAGCTAATCTGCATGAACCAGATGGCTTACTTCTGGATACAACCTGCAGCCAACTGTTGACCTGTATGAACAAATTCTTAAAATTTGATCGATTGAGATCTGTGAAAAAGCAATAGTCTAGGTCGCTGTTAAGTTCTTCTTTATTTCAAAGCTCACAAGTCTTATCCTGCATTAATGTTTCTCAGTAAACAAAGCCAGGGTCTGGTTAGAGTGGGATAGTTGCGGTTCAAAATGCTTTTTAGGAGGTTCACATCGACTGAATACTGCAAATCTCATTGCTCAATGCAAGAAACCTTACTGACGCTCCTAGATCTGTCAGACCAATGAGCATTACAGCAACGAATTGAGAAAATAGTATATTTTGCTGCAATACGTTTAACGTCAGTTTGACACCATAAACAAGATGCCTGATATTAGTGAGAAAAAAACGAGCTAGCCATAAAATTTAGCTGAAGATGCAATTAGAACCAAATCCATTTTAGACGCTTTTTCGAGTCTTATCAGTTTCCAAATTGTCAGTTAGTTTCATCGCTGAAGGAAGAAAGTTGGATGATGACATCCAAGCTTTTCAGAGGCAAATCCATCGATGACTTTGGAGGATGCACTGTTTCTGGCAGAGGGTGAGTACTTCTTTTAATGAGGACAATATGTCCAGGAGAGGGGGGATCTTAGTAATTATTGCGGTACGGGGACATAACATTTTTAGGACTACATTTTTCATACCGACTTATGGATATCATTTTCATAATTTTTAGACATTTCACTGAATTAGGGGCAGCCATTTCTGGGAATGTTCATAATTTCCGGTATCATGGCCAAGATTTTTATTCTATTTGCGGAATTACAGCCATAAACTTTTTCCGAATTTACGGAATTATCTTTCAGGCAAAATTGCACGTTCCTATCAGATGATAAGTCAAGATACCCCCTCCCCCCGGAGACAATATGTCAATAGAACTTTACCACTATTTTCGTAACGGAGAAATCTGAACTGTTGGAGAGGTTGCTTGCAACTATAAGTTATTACGTGTGAATCACTTGGCACGAGTTTCTTTAAGAAACCTAATGGGCGAGTCAAAACGAAATAAGTGGAAATTATCAATTTTTTCACTGAGCAGGGAAAATTTGCTTCATTTATTAACGGGAACGCTGTATACACATTTGGTGTACACCGTTCTGGTTACAGCCCGACCAGAAAGAATGGCCCATATTCAATCATGAGCGGTAGGAGACTGCTGTGTTAGCCTAACAATGCTTGAATCGCCTCATAAAGAAACATATTCATTCAAACTTACGACGATGTGGTTGTCTATTTCTTCTTCATTGTCTTTAGCCATACATTGATTCTACGCATGCGCATGTTGTGCTAGGGCAATTCCTAATCCCTTCTCGTTTTTGCGTTTGGGGGCTTCCCAGGAACCCATATCGAGGCACAGCGTAGAATCAATTCAACATGGCAGCATGACAACGCCTACCAGGCCACAGTATACTTGCATATTGGTAGAAATATTTGGCCAAAGACAATAAAGAAGAAAGAGACAACCACAGCATCGCAAGGATGAATGAATATAACTCTTTATGAGGCAATTCAAGCATTTTTAGGCTAACACAGTAGTCTCCTCCAGCCCATGATTCAATGTTTTCAATGTCGAGGGGAAGCTTCTTTCTACTGCAGTAAACGGGAACATTGTATACAAAGTTAGAAGACACCGCTCCTAGCACAGAAAAATGGGAAATATTCAAATGCCTTTCAATATCGACGGAATATCTGCTTCCAATGCACTAACAGGAACGGTGTATACACATTTAGTATACACTGTTCCTATTACAATCTAAACAGTAAAATGGAAAATATTCAATGTCTTTCAATATCGACGGCATATCTGCTTCCCATGCACTAACAGGAACAGTGTACACACATTTAGTATACACCGTTCCTATCACAACCTGAACAGAAAAGTGGAAAATATTCAATATCTTTCAATATCGATGGCAAGTCTGCTTCCCATGCACTAACAGGAACAGTGTATACACATTTAGTATACACCGTTCGTATTACAATCTCAACATCAAAATGAAAAATATTCAATGTCTTTCAATACAGTAAATCATCACATGTAAAATCTTATTTCAAAGGCACTGAGGAAATTTCAAGATACAAAGATTTTTGTTTGAAGGGTGTAGGCCCTTTCGGAGTCTTACAAAAGATTTTCAGGCCTGTTAATTGTTCAGGAAAGGTTCTTATGGACCTAATAACTAATTGGGGAGAATAATAAAACTTTAACAGCTAATGGGGACCAAAATGACATTAACAACAGCAATCAAAATAAGAACCTATGTTTCTTCAAACTGAAACAGGTTCTTAAATACAAGGTGCATAATTTAGAAAAGACAACCTCTAGGTTCTTATTCTGATAGGTTCTTATAAGCAGGAACTTACTGTATCGACGGCAAGTTTGCTTCCCATGCAGAAAACGGGAACGGTACACAGTTAGTAAGCACCGTTCCAGTTACAACCTGAACAGAAAAGTTGGAGAATTCTCAATTTTTTTCAAAGCTGAAGGGACGTTTTTGCTTCTTATGCAGTTACATGAACGGTGTTTATACATTTAGTATCCCATTTAAGTAGTACGTGAATTTTTTTGTTCTGTTTTGTTTTGTTTGTTTTCTTTTTCGTCATTTGTCTTTTATTCGTACATATAATGTCTGCCTCAAATTAGATACCACGCGATATCTGATGTCAATTACTCACTCAATCACTTCAGTTGTTCGATCGCTGACATTTCTCGTGGTGGCATGTAATTTGAGACAGACACAAATTTTTATGTTAAATTGGCCTCGGGGTAGTCATAGCCTCTTTGCTCCTCGGGGTATCGTTTCTAGTAGTATTGTATAGTCGTATAGTAATTTTGTAGAGTAGTGTAGCTTGTAAATTCATATTGTAATTTTTTAGTGGATATAAAAAAAATACATTTAGTATACATCGTTACAAGTTTCAGTTGATGACGTAAGTTTGTTTGCAAATTACTGAGATGATATACTGAAATATAGCTGTATCTGATCTTTGAAAGGTTGCAGTTGTAGGAGACATTTAATGTGAATAGGAATTGTGTCATAGATTGATATGATGGTTAGAAAAGCATGTCGATTGAAGAAAAATTCTTCAAGTCAATTTTCTTTTGGAAATATGGTCTTTCTTTTGGAAATATGGTCAGCCTCGCACATTTTTCTTTACTTTTTGCAAACAAAATGACGTCATCAGCCAAACATACAAAATAGTGGATAACTCGAAAATGAATCAAGGTATAGGTATCACAAAGTTACAAACGACATTCTTCATCATCAAAGGGTGTGTTTGATTGGTAATTCCAAACCTACCGACTTCTGGAAACGGTATACTTCACAGAGATGGAAATACATTTCCCAATCAAACACAAAACTCTTCAAAACAGCAGGTTTCAGAATTATCCTGACGAAAACGAGGTTTCCAGTTGAAGAAATATGAAGATGAGTCCGGAGAACTGACTCAATTACCATAGCAGCACGAGCTAATTCGCCTCGTTTTCAGAGCTTCGCAAATAACAACGAGAATCTCTTCAAAGTCCCCCTGTGGAGCAAGAGGCTCGGCAGGCCTTCCAAACCTGCCAAACCTGCCGTTTTCGGTATTGGTAGTCAATCAAACAAAAAAATTCCGAGTCTTCCAAGTCTACTGTTTTCGGTACTGGCACCAATCAATCAAACACACCCCTAAAAGTGCTATTCATTTGAATCAGTAACAATGTTCACTTCAGATCACTTTTAATGGCATCCTTACTAAGATGCGGCTTCCTTGATATTGTTTTATTTTATTTTCAGTCTGGATCGTGGGGTAGTTGGCAAACCGACGTCATTCTTTGTTCACACAGCTACGTATGATCTTCTCTATCTTGACTGCAAAATACAAGGCCCGACCAAGGGTAATGCAGAAGCAGAGACACTAAAAGCAGATATTTATTGCATTGAGCCTAATTTACATGGCTTCGTTTATGTTCCAAGTCATCCTGGAAATTACCGAGTGTTAATGAAATGGAATGGAAGAGAGGTTCATGGTTCACCTTTCACTGTAAAAATTTACAGCAAAGAAGCGGAAAGTTTTTTAGAAGAAAACGAACATGATAAATTAAGTTTGAATAGCTCTAGTGGTTGACAGCAAAACAGTTACGTCCCCACATAAAATTGACAAATGCTTTTTTTAGTAGAAGCTTCATAAACGGACACTTCTATATACCCTGGGTACCCTGGTACCCAGGGTAACTTCTATACAGCAGTGGCGTAACAGAGCAGCTCGGGGCCCTTAGTAATTTGCTATACAGGGGCCCCCTGATGCGGCAGATAGATAAGTAATTTTGACAAATTTTCAACATAAAAGCGGCATTTTTATCCGCCACAAAATCAAGGCGAACCCAGTACATCAAAACCTCTGTAACAGGTGTCAAGGACGTTTTATAGCTATTTTAAGGCACGTTTGCACAAGGAAAACATCGGGGGAAGGTGGCTGAGCGAAGCGAGCTACATTTGGGGTATTCCCTCCGGAAATTTTCTAAACCATACTCTTTAGAATGTCGGAAAACGTATCTTTCATAGAATTTTGACATTGAATGCAGCAAACAGGATTTTAATCAACGACATTCTTCCCTAGGAAACAGTCAATAGTTAAGCCTTGACATCGTACAGAAAAGGATTTTTGTTAAGTCATCTGCTAGAATATTTATGTTCCCTAGAAGGAAACAAGGCATCTTTGAAAAGTTTGCAGTTTACATCATTTATATTAAGCAAAACTTGTGTTCAGTTCAAATAACAAAGGTCTTCAATTCACCAGAAGCTTTGGGGTCTCTTAAGAGGGGCTTTAAAGTATTCAGTACAAACAGCTACATCAGTACACTGGTGAAACTCATAAGGGCCCCTGGGGGCCCCTAAAGCTCGGGGGCCCTTAGGAGTTGCTCTAACCCCAACCACCGTGCGTTATGCCACTGATACAACGGAAACCTCCGAACAACCGGCAAATATTTTCGACCCAAAATACAATATAACAAAAGATGATACCTCCGTACAGAGTCCCACTGGTGAGGCTCCACTGTATCAATATCTAGTTCAAAAACTGGGCTACCTTTTGAGATGCTGCGTGATCACCATGAGCAAAGGTCACCCGGTGTGTAGCAGTTTGAAATTTATATCAGAGGCAAGTGTTTTTTTTGTGTTTTTTAACTTATTCATATATGGTGTACAATCACCCTTCACTGTTTCGTTATTTTTGACATTTTACGTTATTTTGAAAAAATGGTTTCACGAAGGATAGTCATATTTCTTAATGTAAATCCAATGTAAAACTTTGCAATTTACGAAATCACCTACGACTACGAACGAGCTACCATACAATATTGCAAAAAGATACCAAGGGGAGCAAAAGATTATTACTACCCCAGGGCCATTCACATGAAGAATACTTATCTAAAATACAACTAAACATACAATAACGAAATGCTGCACATTAGCAAAGAAACGAGACTCAGTGACAAAGACTTTATGAAAATGAACTTGGCATGGTGGTTTAATACCCTGGGTACCAGAGCCAAAAAAAATAAAAAGAAAAAAATAAGGAAGGAAAGAAAGTTGGCTCTGGTCAAATGGTGACATCAATTGTAGGAATTGACCAATAAGAAGCCTATATACCCGATCGGGTATACAGATTTTGTGAGATTTGATTGGATAGCGTGTGTCACATGACAAGACTACGATTGTGAGCAGAAAAATTGATTCAGACGGTTGTGATCACGTTTGCTTTCACAACAATGGCGAATGTTCTGAGGCGAGCTGTGGAGGGCTGTGGAGTCAGTAACAGGAAAGCTTTTCAGCCAAAATAGGAACTTATAACTCCACAACAGTTTGAGACAATAACTTCCTGATCACGGAAAAGTCGTTGCTGTTTGAAGTTGAGATTTCATTCGCCCAGTGAACTTGGTTGAAAGTTTAGGCCTAGTTGAGGCAAGGAACAAGAAGTGGAGAGCAGTTTCGAGAATTTAGCCGTGATATAGTGATTGTCACGCTATTACTGAAAATCATTGACACACTGGCAAAGAGTAATCGTTGCTGATGAGGACTGCATTCCTAACTGGTAGGAACGTAATTATTGTATGTGATATGATATCGAAGGAAAGTCTCAAAAGATGATCGTCGCATCGTTGACCATAGATTTTGGATTTCAGATTGATTCCTATCGAAACGTGACATTCTCGTCTTCAACCCGTTTCTTGCGATAAACTTTTCCTACTGGTACCCAAGAAATACTTCCTGTTACGGTCATTTCGCAGCGAAACTGATTTTTGTTTGTGTCAAGGACGGCTTTGTTTCGTATCATTTTTCTCGGCAATTTTAGTTGTTCAAAGTTTATTTGAGCACAGACATTTGTTAATCATATAATGTACAAATACCAACACAACACGACTTTTGGATTTGACCTTGGCTTCGCCGTCCTGGTACCCAGGGTATCCGATAAGTGACTTGACCTTGGTTTTCCCATAAGTGTTTAACAACCGCAGACAGTACAGTGCAATATTTCGTGTTTCGTGATAAATACTTATTTCGAAAAACGTTAAACCACTCTTACTGTAGATCTGAATTTAGGATGTTTTGCCTGAATCGCGCAAGACTGACTTCAGTTCCATGTTGATAGTTACAAATGCTGGATGCAACTGAAATCAGTTATTGTGGTTAGACGAATTTAGCATTACAGGAAGCTTTCAGCAAACATCCAGCTCCACAACAAGGAAACTTTTCTCGCCATAATAAAGCTCAGAGAACAACAAAATATGTGATTAATAGTATGAATGACGAAGGTGTTTATTGATTACAATCATTGCGCAAATGGTGATCGAATTGATTCATAATCATGCTGATCAGCACCAAAACGAGGTTGTGTTATCATTTGACCAGAGCCTCCTTTCTTCCTTCTCTCTTTTCCTCTTACCTTCCTTTCATCTAAATTTCGAGGCTCTGGTACCCAGGGTAGGTGGTTTAATTGCATTTGGTTTAATTGAATCGACCCCCGGTTATGTGAATGTATCGTTGTCATAACTTGCACTGGCCAAGCAACATCTCAAAAGATAGGCAAGACCTACAATCCTAGACAAAATGAATTGGGACACTGGCAAATTTCCAATGTTTCCTAAAATATCGAGGCAAAAACATACGTTTAGGACCTTCTGAGCCCCCCCCCCCCAAATTCAACGTTGAGATTGTCGAATGGCGTTTGATTCAAGTAACATTGAAACGGGGGGAGCGGAGGGCACGCAATCAAAAACCGAAGTAGTGCAATTTTGCGACCTTCCCCAAGTATTTTGACCAAGATTGTAGACTGATTAGAAGCCGTAGTTTCGCTCCTCCGCCAAACTGATATATCCCGCTGCAACTAGCCAATTTGAGCGGTCTCCGTTTGGCAAGCAGTAGTCTCGTTTTGGTGAGCGATAACTGAGACTCACTGTAATCAGTATAGGCAAGACCTTCATCCACGTGATGATACATAGCTTTTATTGATAACACCCTGATAACATTTGCTACAGGATGCCATCATGGGGATGTATTCTCCTTTATGAAACAAGTCAGCTTTTTCAACTTCCCATGAATATGAATGGTTAAAAACATTGTGAAATATTAAAATATAGTATTTCAATGTCATAGTTATTTTCCAGTCTCCCATATTTGACATTTTGTCACATGATAATTATAACTAGGAAGTTAAGCGCTCGATTCGCTCGCGCTTCAACATTCCTAGCTCCTGCGGAGAGCTTTCAAAGAATATCTGATGATCCACCTTGAATGTACAATAAGTAGTTGTGGTTGTGGATAGAATGCTAAAACTTCTTGTTATGCACCCATCAAAGTGCTAAAGTGGAACGCTGCAGTTTGTCGTTGAGCAGGTAGATTGTTACAGCCCCTTCTGTTTGTAAAATTAATTTCATGTTCTTAAGTTCATTCAGAAAGCAACAATATTTTCTTGCTACATTTCACATCCAAAAATGGCTGTGATTCATCTCAACTGCCTATCAGCATATGAACATCAGCAAAGCCAGGCCTGCGCTAGCCTGCATGCAGTCTTTCTGTGGTGTAAGTAGAAAGAAGAAGAAAATAGAAAGACTGCGCATTTGGCCAAGTGAACCTTGTTTGCATTGTGACAGAGAAATATCCATTATAGCATGAGGTAATTACTTCCTGGCCAGAAATTTTTCTGAACCACAACAAAATCACCTTACACAGCATCTTTCTTTTGTTTTTGTTTGGGTTTGAACAGTGTGATACAACAGATTACTTTTAATTGATTTCATTTTGCTGCACCAGGCATAAAACAAACCACTTTGTGATGCACAGTGTCCAGTTGTTAAAATTTTACAAAAGAAAGACCATAGGCAGGTGCGCAGTATCATAATTCTTTTGCCTTGAGAGAATTCTTATGAATATGCTTAATTTCCTGTTAATTCCTGTTAAAAATTCTAGCATGTCTTTTTCTCATTCGACTGAAGAATTCCTTCAGAAAGTGAAGGATTCTTGAAAAATATTAAGAATTCAAAGAATTTTTGACAATCAACTTGATCAATGTGCTTGTGGCGGGTACTATGAGCTTACACCTCACATCATATTTGTTCATTCTTGTCCTGAATATATTTGTTTCATAATATTGTAACAATAAAAGAAATGCAGTGAGTTCTTGACTGTGTAGATCATGTTTCAGTTTATCAGTAGAACTTCTTCACAGCATATATTTTTGTCAGGCTGATCCTGAAATAATTGTTACATAAATTTTAACAATGGATCAAAGGAAAATACAGTACATTGTTTTTGACTCATGACTGCAGTCAATATGCAGAGCAGTTGTGCACTCCCATCAGATTGCCAAGATCTGCACCCAATTATGATCATATGACCAAGAAACATCCCTTCTCAGTGATAATAGCTTATGTTTATCATCTCCACCTTTGATATTTTTTTATATCAAAATCTTGCTAAATTCAATTAGCAATAAGCCCCACATAATGCATTTGTCACCAAAATAATTTATTTTGCATTAAATGCTCCCATGTAAATCTTTTTAAAAATAGAACCCAATGTTCCTTAAAGTTTCTTCTATCAAAGAGTCTCAAGATTGGGTGCCCTTGGCAAGATGGTTTGCTCTGCTGGCCAGCTTTGAAAACTTGCATTCATAAGGTGTACAACTTTTGCAGCTTGCAGCTACAACAAAAGGTGCTTTGCATCTGATAAGGATCTATTTTTACCCTCACAGCCTTTAAACTTTACTTGCACTTGCATCTTTCACTTTCTTTCACTCACCACTACACTGGGGCCAAATCATGCATGCATTGCAATCTGGTCTCCAGGAACCTAAAAGAAATGAAGAAAGTAAAATCCTAAATACACAGGGTATAAAGCATGTAAACCTTTGCAGCATGTTTTTTGTTAGATTGATCTTGAAATATTTGTTCCAAAAATTTCAACAATGAATGAAAGGAAGCACTGTATGGAACAATACTTTTGACACCAATTTTCCTTATCATCGAGAAGCACAATACATTGTCACATTATGGCATAAACTGCAAATGGTGCATTCACAGTAGACTGCCAAGATCCCATATAGAAATTGATAATGAAAATGGACCTATGATCTCAGCCACCACACATTCCATCTCAATGATAACTGTTTGTTTATCAGCTGTACCCTATTTGTAGAATCAAGATGTTTGCAATCTTGCAATACCCCCACATAATACTTTTGCCATCAAAATACTATTTTTCATCAAACAATCTCATCTTAATCTGTTGAAAATGAAACCAACTGTTTCTAATAAGTGGTTGTTAAACCAAAGAGGATAGAAATTAGATACTCTTAAAATTTGGCAAGTTGTAATACTGCTTTGGTTACTCCAGGCCAGCTTGGAAAGCTTCCATTAATGAGGTGTACAACTTTTTGCAGCTTGCCATTTGCAGCTACAGGAATATGTTCTTGCATCTGATAACAGAGGATCTATGTTTACTCTTACAGCCTAAAAAGTTTATTTGCAGCTTACACCTTCAATTTGTAGAACAATTTTATGATACCATACCAAATACAGCTTTGTTTGAAATTTTCATGAGCAACCTGTGTTGTAAACACTTCTTGAAATTTTAGGGATAACTCTACTTTGAGGCAGGGGTGGCGCCAGAAATCTTCCAACGGAGGGCAGGAGCTTCCGACAGGGGGGCTGAAATGGCTAAAAAATGCAGTTTTAGTACATCATTTTGCCAAAAATTTCCTCCTACAGAAACCTAAAATTTCCTCCGACAGGGGGTTAAATGGCTTCCGACAGGGGGGCTGTAGCTCCCTCTAGCCCTCCTCTGGCGCAACAACTACTTTGAGGCCCCACCATGTCATAAAAACAATCAAAACTGAGGCTCCAAGCAAAAAGATAGCATGCTGCATGGGGCCTAAGCTGAATGAGGATTCAAATCATTCAGAATTGAGAGGCGTCTAGCTATGAAAATGTTGGCTAACATTACCTTTAATCTGCAATGTTTACGAATTTCTTCTGATCTGATAATGCTCCCATCTGAGTAAGGCCTGCTAAAAAGGCCGAAGTAGCAGTGATCATCTGGGCAGCACTTGGCAGCCATTTGCCCGTCATCTTGCTCGTCATTTGCTGGACACGAAATGGAAAGTTGTGACCTTTGGTGACCTTCCAGGAATCCCCAAAAGGATCCACATCGCATGCGCATTTACGATTTACTTCACTGACGTAATATGCAAATTAGAATGGCTTTTGAGAACAAGTGCAAGAAACAATAGCGCGGCAGCGCATGACATCGTGAGCCGTGGTGAGCCCCAAAGCTATTGTTTTTTGAGCCAATCAAAAAGTGAATAAACAAGGACAAACATCGAATGGTTCCTTTATCATTACATCGAATGCCCCCTTTGTCTTCCTATTGTGTCGATTGTTAAATTCACAATGGAAAACAAAAGGAGAAAGCTAATTGGATAATCGTTTACCTGCCTTATATATATAGACTAAATTCATCGTGCGTGAGTAGTCTGCACAACTAAACAGTACCACAGAAAGAACATAAACATCTTCCAAAACCCATCATCCATCTCCTAAAGCAATGGCGGAGCCAGGGGAGAGTATGAAGGGGTAAATACACCCCCACTTCAAAAATCTGACTACAATTGTAATTGAAGAAAGCAGTGAAAATGTCTGGGCATACCTTTTGGTAACTGATATGTATTGGCTGTTGTTCGTCGCATTGTGGTGTTCCTGCTTTCAAACTTATGCCATTTACCCCCCCCCCCTAGTCGGCAAATTTTGAACTTTTTCCCCGTCACTATTTTTTGTCTCGCTCCGCCACTGGTCCAAAGTCATTTGAAAAGCAATTTTTTTGTCTGATTCGTCCTGTAGTAGGTAGCTTAATATACAAATAAGTGTCAAAGAGTTTTTCCTTGAAGTTAGCAGTAACGAATTAAACGAATACGCATCGTAAAGAAGCTTAGAAGAGAAAGAAAGCGTTTTGTTATCTCTTTTTCTAAATTTGTTATCTATCTTCAGCACAGGAAAGACTTTTGCACTTGAGGGGCGCTGAAAGAATGATTGTGATACAGCGAACATGTTTGGTTCATTGTTTGCACAAGTTTAGCAACTTGTTTTGTTGTGAGAAAGCAAAGCGTGTTCACAAAAATGAGGAGATTCATTTGTTTTTGGGGAACTCGAGAAACTTTGAGTCACTGAAAATGCATTGTACGTGGACAGTTGACGACAACAAAGACGTATGGTCTAGCAGATTGTGACATTACTTTCAATGCAAAACAGCTATAGCTGTTCGGCTACAAAATAAAAACAAAAACAACAAATCATTTCAAAGGCACACTCAGTGGCGGCGCCTGCTCCGAAAAATCCGAGGGGGGAGGGATTTTGACGTAATTATTTACTTTAGGGGCAGAAACTTTCGCGGGTAGAAAGTTTCGCGATTTTCGCGTTTTTGGGCATTTTTCGCGAAAGTTTCTGCCAAGGCATAATCTAAAGTCAAGATTCGCGAAAGTTTGTGCTCGCAAAATTACAGAAAATTCTCGACTCGCGAAAGTTTTTTCTTTCCAATTTTTTCGTTTCTTCAAGATCTTGTGTTGCTGTTCCTTAATCAACCCGATCTTTAGTCTCTTGAGCTACAAAACCTTGTAAATTGTCACCGTGACAATAAGTAGTACTGAAAATAGATAGAAAATTGTGTTTTTCCTGTCACTTTTCGTCAGTCGCGAAAGTTTTTTCACGCGAAAATGCATCTTTTTTTCTCGATCGCGAAAGTTTTTGCTGCAAAATTTGCCGCAAAAAACGTCATTCGCGAAAGTTTATGCCCTTAATTTCGCGATTTTTTCTTCTCGCGAAACTTTCTGCCCGCGAAAGTTTCTGCCCCTAAAGTAATCTAAAGGTATACCCAACTAATTTTATGCAATTTTTCTTTAACAAATTTGCCGACTTTTGGGATTTAGGGGGACAAGTCCCCCAGTCTCCCTTCTGGCACCGCCACTGGGCACATTGTCGTGGTTGTGATTGGCTAATGATGATGTTGAAATCAAAAACAAAGCCAAGGCCTTGGAGTAATTACCAAAGCTTTATGCTCTCGGATCATACTTTGTTTTGAGAATAAAGGGAATCAGATCATTATCATCTTCGTGAATTTCACTGTCCATCGAAATTACTGAGCCTTGCCTAGTTCTTTTCTTCTTGATTGTCTTGTTTATCCAATCAGAACCACGACAGACGTCACGTTAGAAGTGTGGAGTGGAATTCCATTGTTTTGTGACCTTTTGCTTCTGCGCGCATTTCTGCTTCACGAATTAGCCTCGATCCTGTGCTTTTGTTGCCCCGCGCCGAAGCGGGGCTTATGTAGAACAATGCACGTAAAGAGAATAAAAGATGCTGTGGGCTCAATATCTCGAGAATTTTCAGCCGGTTTCCCATCAGAAAACAAGTCTGAAAAACTAGTTTTTCTTGAATTTTCAATTTCATCGCGCAAGTGGCCAATCATGCGTCAGGTAATAAAGTGATCGCTCCAGAAACTGGTCATACCAGTTCCTAAAGGAAGTCTCAGAGAGCAGCAATTGTGAGGGCGTATTGTCGTTTCGATCATGAAACAAAGGCTATCATGTCTTCCCAACTGAAATTACACAACAGAAATATTTAAGAAATTAGCTGATAAGAAAAGTATTTGTACTTCGTTGCCACTGACGTCAACACTGTCTTGCGATAAAAGGAGGTTGCTTTGGTTCGCGATCTTCAAAACACGGTTTGGGGAATGGGGAATGAAACTGCAATCGGATCGGGGAATCAAGGCCCGGGGAACTTTTCGGATAATTTCCTCTTGAAAAAGAAAGCAGAGAAGTTTTATCTCTCTTAACTCATTCATGACTTCATTCTGATCAACAAGGCCGTACGCAGGAAATTTGGCCTGGCCCCCGGAAAAAAAATTGAGATTGCACCCTTTGAACCACTGGAAAATACCGTTTAAATCTTGTTTAAGAACGAATGTATCATTAATACCATGCTTAGCAGTTCTAGAAGTCCATAGGCTTAGCCGATGGTGGTTCTTTTAAGACAACTTATAAGGGGCTCCACAAAATAGGGCCTCCAACTGCAAGAACAGTATTGAGCAGATAGCCATGTTTTCGCTTTCCATGTTTCAAAATACTTGCTCTGGACAGTTATTCTTCGGATGCAATGAAACAAAGGATAATTCATGCAAACCCAAGTTGCTGTGGATCATTGCAAATACTTCTTGAATACTCATTTGTCTTTAAGTAGTAGCGAATATTCATCAAAATAGTAAGTTCATAAAGACCTTTGATTTCAATCTTCAAAAAGCTATAATTTAAGATACCATTCATAGCATTCCTTGTGCTAAGTTGCAAGTCCTCCCTCACATTGACTTGAAAAACTCATAGTTTTATGTCATGTACATTATTTTAGAATTTAGATGTTGTATCATGCACAGTTGTTTAGCTTCTGTGCTCGAGAAAGTATTGCAATAAGGACCTACCAGCATTGTTATTCACTGTACCAACATTTTTTAAACTTGTGTTTCACAGGTACTAGGTTTGCAATGTCAGATGGTAGATTTATAGGGCTTTAAGAGCCTTGATTCACCAAAGGCACGACGTATCTCTGGCAAGGCACTGAAAAGTGATCTTTAGCGAATCTTTAAGCAACAAAACTGTTACTGTATTATTTAGAAGCATGAAATAACGAAGGTATGTAAAGAAGTTAAATGAACTGCTTCATACCAGTCATCGATACAACAAAAATGTCAAAATTCAGCTACATGAAACTTGTATTTCACAAAGCAAAACCTCCGAAACTTATTTTTAATGGCAGCAGTCAAAGGCAACAGTCCATTATTAAAATTAGTGATATTATCGGCATACAGTGTATAAGTTGTTTGCAAGTTTGAATAGCTGCTTGACTTCAGAAGTCGAATGTGATATACATTGTACAGTAAAAAAAACTTAAGTTTGAAAATTTCTGGGGGGGCAACAGCCCCCCTTGCCCCCCCGCTATGTACGGCCTTGCTGATCAAGTCCAATACTGGGGAAGGCAAGGGGCACTATAGTATTTACTATTGCTAGTAATAAACAATAGAGAGGATTGTATCATGGAAAGGCAATCAGGTTCATCATGACATATGTACTTTAATGAGCTTACAAAATGATAGGAATGGGGAATACGTTCTCAATACCCGTATCCCGGACAACTGTTTTCTCCGCAACAAATATGCAATGTGTCCATGTCTTAACAAAACAAAAGAATTGAACAATGTAACATCCTATTGTTTTCATTTATCGAGAACATCAACAGCATCGAGCCCTCAGCCAAGTCAACTCCGAAGGTCGATCGATAATCAGCTCATCTTCAGCAAAACGTGTTGAATCCTGAAATGCAACTTCAGAACAAGTTGTTTAGACTTACTCCTTGTAAAGCTGTAGACCTACAACTGATGCGTATGCATTTACACATTAGGATATGATTTCAAGATGAAGAAAAAGATCATTATAACTGTGTTCTTATTGAGTGTTGTATGCCTTCTGATTAGTATTTATCACCAGAATGACCCTCAAGCAGTTTCAAGCTATTTTGTTGACGTGGAATGGTTGAAGGGTCATATGCAAGTAGTGGAGAAGCTGGAGAAGCTGGAGAAGCTGCCTCCTCTGCCGTGTTGCCAATGGGATGAAAATCTGCTAGGTGAGATTCAGAAGTTGCACACGTATTCTTTTTACACGAAACTGCTTACAAGGGACCTTATCAGACTCTCGGATCGCCAACGAATTTAGGAAGGAAATCCCTCTTACTTTTATTATATTTTCACTTGTTTCCTGTATCATATTACTTGGAGGGTAACTTGAGTGGATGTATGAACACTGGAAAAGGCTTCAAATAGCTATGTTTTGAAATGATCACGAAGACACAGGAAGTGAAAGTGAAAATTTGGAAATGATCTTGTCTTGTCTTGAAATTTTCTTGAAGGAACTGGTAGGAAATGAACATGAAGATTGAAGGGGCATGCCGGAAAAACCAGACCGTATGACCCTGAGACCCCTAGGACCCTTAAGTCATCCCTAAGACAGCCTTCGAGAACATGGCAGTTTTCTTGCGAATATGCCACCAAGTATCAGTTTAAAACAGGTTGGCTTAAGTTTCGCTTAATGTTCTAACATGATTTCAATTATTTGACTGTTGTTTTTTTGATCTGCTCGTTTTCAATTCAAAGGTAGTAAAAGCCTATCTGACTGATTGCACTTTGGAGAAATTTGTTACTTTGCTTGGCCTAACAGAAAATAGTTTTAGGTAGCTTACGAATGACCGAAAGCCCATTTCTCCTGTTTTCGTTTCACGAAAGATGCCTCCATAGGCGTAGGAGACAGGGGGCTGGGGGGGGCTGCAGCCCTCCCAACGTTGGAAAAATTTGCAAAAATCAGCCATAATCGGGCAGAAAATCGGCCTAAAATCGGGCAAAATTTTAGTAAACAATGAATCTTCTATCGGGCAGCCCCCCTGAATTTTATTTCCCCCTATGCTCATGGATGCCTCGAAGAATGCCAAAGATAATGACTGAATTGAAAATAATTTGCAAGGATTTTCATAAACGACGGGAAACTGACATGCCTACTGTATTTGTAAGAGCCTGAAAAAAGGACTGAAACTCAAATAGATCATATGACATATGATTATGTAAACAACCAGAAGACTGAAGACATCTAATCATTTGGTAACACAGGGGCATTTCCATTGCAGGGGGATCAAAACCCTCTTGTTCTGCAATTCAAAGAATGAAATGTGTTTTTATCTGTACCCCGGTCATTTCTGTTCTCACCCCCATGCTGCAATGAACCGTATTGGCACTAAATTTGAACTATCATAACATAAGTAACCTGATTGGCATATAGCATCTTGAAACACTGCCTTTATGCAGAGAGGATGACCCCTCTATGTTAAGGGTCCTTTCAAAACTCAGTACTTAAGGGTTGTAGGGGCCATAGGGGTCTCAGGGTCGTACGGTTTGGTTTTTCCCGTATGCCGGTTAGCAATGGGTCTTTAAGTCTTTGGTCCTCCTTTGCTAACGACTTTAGCACTATTGTGCAATGTGCAATATCAAAGGGGCGTCAGCGGTAAACTCTTCAAAATCTGACAAATTTACGAACCTTTCAGCATAGTCACATGTGACCACAGGGACCACAGGGAAGTTGTATAACCCCTCCCCCCAATGAAACTGCCTTCCTCTGAGCCTCCTTTGCGATTGCGAAGCTATGACGTAATGCTTTAAAGATAGAGATCGAAAGCGAGGCGCGCGAACGAAAAGTTATACAACTTCCTGGGGGGTCCCTGTGTTGTGCTTTCAGTGATGGCCCAGATGTACTGAATTATCATCTAAAGATATCTTTTGAACGTGCCGATTGAGATATTTTACGACACAGATTTTTAGTTTCCTATGAAACAGATATGAGTATGCCATCGATGCAAATTTCACACGATCCTAGTCATAACTTTTGTCAAACTTTTTGCATTTCTTTAGTGGGAAAAATGATCGTAGATCAAAGTAAAATTGATATGAAAACATTGGTGAAGAAACACCGTTCTATGCAAGCTGTTAAAGAGGGTGGACGATGGAACCCAACAAATTGCACTGCAAAGCGAAAGGTAGGCCTGTATGAACTCATATTTATAAGAAACCTCTTTCAACACAAATGACGGGAATATAGCGTCCGGTTTAAAACTAGGACAAAATATGGCTACATACTTTCTCTGAAATTTGCTGACAAGGGGCGCGGTCATTGGGCGTTGTTGTGATGCATTTATGACTTGACAGTCACTTTTTGAAACATTTGTTTATTAGTTTTATCATCGTTCTCAGCGCATTTTGACTTGCGAGGAAAACAAGTGCAATCAGTCGGACCAGAATTAGCCTGCGTGCAGACTTTGCTCTTCACTGCGAAGGAGAGTCAAGCCGAAAGAATTAGCTCTCCTTCGCATTGGAAAGCAAAGTCTGCGCGCAGGCTAGACTGAAATAGACTATGTGGGACAGTGTGGTACAAATTTTCCTGGATTGGGTCATCCATGGCTGGACAAGTTGTCCAGTTGATCTGATCATCTCTCGTGATCATCAAATACTTTTTTTAATGAAAAGCTATCTAGGGCAAGGCAAGACGTCCTCTAAACTAATTTTAACAAATATAACTCTATAAGATAACTACTGCATGCAATTCATTAGAAAGAAAATAATTGTCCTGACAAACATACATTATGGTAACCTAATTTACATGATGACAGTTACATCATGTAATTTAGTTTTCTCAATCTTAGTTTTTTCAGTTTTCATTCATTCATTCATTCATTCATTCATTCATTCATTCATTCATTCATTCATTCATTCATCTCATTCATTCATCTCATTTTCATTTTTAATTCTTTATACAGGGTAAAAGCTTCAGCAGATAAAATTACTGCTTTGCAGCTTGCCCTGTCAACTAAACAAAGAGAATATTAAAAAAACCTATTTACAATTTTATGTCGCAATGAAAAGCTCTTTTGCCCAAAGGATGTTTTCAACAGCGGAGGGTTCAGATCCAGTTTGGAATTGCGTATTATTCCCTGACGCATTTATCAGAGACCCTGGTAAAAAGACCTTGCAGATAGTCAGGTCATGGGCAATGACTTGTGAACAATCAAATATTGTTCTGGGTGCGCCTCCAATTAATATCTTGAATCGATCTTTCTTTGCAGGTAGCAATCATAGTTCCATTTAGAAAGCGTGAGGAACATCTCACGATTCTCTTACGACAGTTGCACCCGATATTGCAACGACAAAAATTGGATTACAGGATATTCATCATCGATCAGGTATGACATAAACTAAAGTCAAAATTCAAATCCTCCCATTTCGCTTGTTTTGTGTCAAACTCGAAATAACGAAATAATATGAAATAAAAATATTTACAAGCGACTTTATGCTAGCGTTCCCTCTTTTTAACTTTATCCACAAATTGGTAAATGAAGGTGTTATGGCGCCTTGTTGTGATCCACTGACTTTGCAGCCAGAACAGTCAGGCGGACGGGGTTCAAATCCCACCAGCACCTTTGAGCGTCAAGACAAGGGGTCGCGGACTCGATTAGCGTTTAGCTATTTCTGCGATCCCAGCGCTTGGCGCTGAAAACCGCAACATCACCTTCACCTTCACAAATCTTGATTTAATCCTTGATTTGTTCCAAATAAAACCATGGGCAGTTCGGACATTATTGTTGTGCTGTCTAAACGAACCATGAAACAATAATGATTCAATACTCACCCGGGGTTGGGGGGCTAACTACCATATATGTAGGTACGGTATGTGCCATTTTTTGGGGTGCTTTTTTCGAGCAGCAAATAAATTTTGGGGTGTCGTCATAAATTTTGGGGTGTCATTTTAGAAAAATAAAAAATTTTGGATGGCTGTCACAAATTTAAGGTATGCATTTTCTATAGCCTGTAAATTTGGGGGTATCGTTTTCGCAAAGATTTATAAATTTTAGGATGCGATTTCAGACGTCAACTGGCATATCCCCGTCACCCGCCTATTGAAGTTACCCTCCACCCCGGGGGCCCTGGCTTCAAGTTCTGAATCCCAACTGCAACAATATTCCGCCTCCCAAACTTACCCTAAACAATGCCCTCGCAGCGACAAGCCCTTGAGAGAAATTTCTCCAATGCTTCTCAAAAAGGTATTTGAACTGAAATCTTACACCCTACAGATAAGCCTGGATATAATAGTCACAGAGAACTGTTTTATCATTTTTTTGCAGGTGGATAACCATCCATTTAACAGGGCAAAGTTACTAAACGTTGGATATAACCAGTCACAAATGTATGATGATTATGATTGTTTTGTTTTCCATGATGTTGACCTTATACCAGAAGACGATAGAAACGATTACGGCTGTCCTTCAAGTCCAAGACACATGTGTCCTGCAGTTGATAAATTTGGCTATAGGTACGTCGAAGATATTTGTACTATATATTCCAATGAAAAGTTACAATGACATTACCCTGGGTACCAGAGCCTCAAAATTTAAATGAAAGGATATTGGTAAGAGGAAAAGAGAGAAGGAAGAAGGAAGAAATCTCACAGAATCTATATACCCGATTGGGTATATAGGCTTCTCATTGGTCAATTCCTACAATGGATGTCACCATTTGACCAGAGCCAACTTTCCTTCCTCATCGCAGGTGAAGTTGAGACGAAAGGTGCAGAATCCCAGCAAGCAATGGCGCCATGGACTGGGGGAAGGGACGTGATCACACTGAACCAAAACATCTTCATGCATATCATTCTGCACAGAGGAATCTTCGTGACTGCTTGTCTCAAATTAGATGCCCGCGAATAGCAACAACTGAAACGTTCTGTAGGGTTCTGCATAAGTAATTTTGCGTTATCGTAAATCTCACATGACATCTCATTTGACACAGATGCACCAATAGTTTTGTGCACGAACTATAAGCAAACTAGGGGTAATGACTTTTGATTTTTGCGTATCATTCTCGTTTGACATAAAGACCAAAATATTGCCTTTGACCTTGAGGCGATTCTTGTCCTTATACAAGGCGCTCGATTTTCCATTGAAGGCAACTTTAGCAGCAACACTCATCTCTCTGACTGTAGCAAAAAACAGAATCAACGATCATTTGGGGTTATGAAGAAATCAATAATCAGATATTCTTATGCTTGTTTAGCTCAGGACGGACTTTGTAATCATCCAAAAGGATCTTATGTTTTTTTCTTTTTATTAATTTTTGGCTCTGGTACCCAGGGTACAATGACATGTTATGTTAATAACCATATACTTACAAAATGACTCTACTAATTACGCATTTTAATGGGCCATGAGCCCGGGGGGGGGGGTACTTGACTAGGGAAGTGACGGGGGTGTGTGGCAAGCCGCTCAACACCCTGTACCCTGTCACATAAAAAATTGCCCAAAAGTATACCCTGTCGCATAAAAATCTTGCCAAAATCCATTGTTTTATGATAACTCTAAAAGGTGTGCTTCCACATGATACCCTGTCGCATAATTTTCTTATCAATTATAATACCCTGTCGCATAATTTTTATCAAAAAAGGACACCCTGTCGCATAATGTTTACCGTAAAAGGACACCCTGTTGAGCGGCACATCCCGTCAAGTCAAGTATGGGAGTACCCCCCCCCCCCCGGGGCCATGAGATGGCGACAACAAAGGTTGACTTGAGACAAGTCTTCGTTTTGTTTCTCTTCGTATTGTCATGGTGGGAAGCTCGTACTGCGCCGAAGGCGCAACGAGCGCGCAGCGCGAGGGGAAGAACGAAAGTTTCTCTCCCTTCCTTCTGACACCACTCTCCGTCGCAGAGGCCGTTTGTGTCAAAACCGAACTGTGCCGAACTGTTGGAAACGAGCTTCCAAAGCGCCGAAGGCGCAAACACAAACGGCCTCTGCGACGGAGAGTGTTCTGACCCCTTCATTTTACACTGTATCCTGTCTGAGATATTCTGAGATTAAAACTGAGACTTGTAGCAAGTCAACAACAAAGGCAAACCAAGAGACGACACGTGCAAGGAATGCTGGATAAAACAGATCCTTTAAACGACAGGGAAGATGTGATAAGGCAATTTTCGGCTGCTCTGAAAGGCTGATTTTTCAATATTTTGAATTTTACAAAGGCTACTAACTTTGAAGATTACCAATAATCAATCCCTGTACACGTTTTTTTATAAGAAACTAGGATCAGGCCATAGTACTAAAAGTTTCTTAATCTAGCAAGAAATTTTGTCCACTTTAGTACTAAAAGTTTCTTAATTGGTTTCTTATTTTTTGAATGCATGAATTGTCAATGTGGTCGCTAACACTGCTGTAGATATGTTTCTTGATATTCAAAACATCATATAGGAATAAACAGTGTTCTGTTATGTTGAAAACACAAATGGTTAGATAATATTTCCCAATAATTAAGATTCAACGATCTATTTGCTATAAAATTCATGCTTTAAACTTTGAAAAGTTTCTTAGTACTTCTCAGACATAGCACTAGAGTTTCTTAAAATTTTGGCCATCTTAGTACTAGTTTCTTATAAACCAGTTTCTTATAAAAAACGTGTAATCATCAATCAAACAGGGCACAGGTGGCGGAGAATCGTTTAGGAATGCTTGCACGATTCAGTAATACTTGCGGTACAACAGGGACATAGGAGCCATCTCAAACTTGGGGGGGGGGGACGACACTCCGAGGGCATTATTTTCCTAAGGAAAAAGGGGACATTTTCTACAAATCAAAAGATCACTTCCTTGTTTATTGCAAAATCTTGGGGGGCACGTGCCCCCAGTGCCCCCAGTTCCTACATCTATGTGCTAGAGGTCAAGTTCGCTCTTCTAGAAACGAGTTTCTACTTTATGCTTCTCTAATTGCAGTTTGTTCTCTCCCTACTTATTTGGTGGCGTAACTTCATTTAGAAAGAATGAATTCATCAAAGTGAATGGATTTCCAAACAAATATTATGGATGGGGAGCTGAAGATGATGACATGTATTCAAGGTAAATTCCTTCTTCAACATTAGACTTACTACAATCGTCGTAGTTTCGCTGATTGCTGGACTGATGATCGCTATAAGTCCAACTCGTGATAGCTATTCGAAAAATCGGCCAGAAATTGACGAATCTCACTTTGATGCCGTGTGCCAAGAGCAAGGGCAATATAATGCACCTTGTTTGTAGCTGAGAAATTAAAGTTTATTACCTCAATATTACCGTTTTACTTTGTTGCTTTCTCTTCGGCTGAAATCTAACCAGTGCTAGGAATCAAGTTCAAATAGTTCCTGTACATCTGAACTGTTAGCTCCTATACAGCGTCCATCCTCGTTTCAAAGATCCTCTTATATTACAAGGAGGCAGTTTGAAATGAGGATGAACGCTGTGTAGGACACAACAGTTCAGACGCACAGGAGCCATTTGAGTTTTATTCCTAGCTCTGGTTAGGCTTGAGCCAAAGGAAAAACAACGTAGAAAACGATGGTAATATCGAGGAAACAACTTTAATTTCCAAGCTACAAACACAGTGCATTATTGCCCATGCCAAGAGCTCAAACCAATTCTACCCGATTTTAACTCACGGATTCTATTGATTCTAAAACACAACAAATTCGGCTTTGATCAAGGCTGAAGCGAAAATAAAGCCTATCAGTGCCAAGACGAGTACTTCTTCTGTGCATTACGTAAAGATTCCTTCCCTTTGACACCGAAAACTTGCTTTAAAAGCCAGAATATTCTTCAGATTTCTCCGCAGCAATTGAGAGCAATCATTAACTATGCAGCAATCGAAATAGCTTCCTTCGCCTTTGGTCACGGGACATAGGCATATCAAAGTAACATGTTAACTTGTTTAGCTATACAAATAAGAAGATCTTTCGTAACCTCTGGCATTCGTAGGGGGCTTTGTAAAACGGGAGGCTTATTTAAAAGTTTTGGCTTAGAGGGGAGAGGCTTATGGAAGTGGGGGCTTGATACAGAGGGGGCTAAATAAAGCTTTTACAATCGCTGTTTTAGAAACACTCAGCAGCTAAGCTTGCTGAAGATATGTCATGGGTTTTCTTCCTTCCTTTTTGCAGAAAATTGAGGCAAGATTACGAAAAACCGAGTTTGTAATGTTGACGCTCAAACATACAATACTTTCTCGTAGGGTGATGGCCAGAGGCCTAAAAGTGGTACGGCCACCAATGGAAGTTGGAAGATATACAATGATAAGGCACGCGGACGAGGAGAGAAACGGGCTAGCGTAAGTTTCCTTTAGCTCAAAGTTATTGGTTCTCTCAAATGGATAGAATGGGTAAGATGGGGGTACGTGAGCAAGTGCCAGGGTCCAGAAACGGTAGATCATTAACAATTCAGGTAAATATTTGCAAAGTCAAGGAGGATTTTTCAAGCAGTTTTGATACGAATAAATCTGTAAAAAAGCCTTGTTCTTTAATCAATGCAGAGAGAATGCTTTGATTTTACGGAAGCGCCAGCTTTGAAGAGGGCGCTGCAAAAAAGAAAAATCTAGCGCCTTTGCAAGGATTGTAAGATTCTCCCATCGCTGTCTTCGACAGGAAGAAATCGCAGAATTGATGGAAGCAACAAGCAATTAATATTTCTGTGAGTAAGGTCACACTTTTTAGCAACAACTGTTATCGTTGCCCATTTATTCCCAATTTGTACCCTATCCATTTACGACGAACTTTCCCATTGTATACCTTGTATACCCAATCCAAACAACCCAATCCATTGTATACCCAATCCAAACAACCCAATCCATTGTATACCCAATCCAAACAACCCAATCCATTGTATACCCAATCCAAACAACCCAATCCGTTGTATACCCAATCCATTGTATACCCAATCCAAAAACTTGATGAAAAATAAAAATCGCAATTCAGGTTTGTCACCTGGCTATCACTATTTGTCTGTTGCTTTATTTGGCATGAAAAATTGCCTGGTATACAATTTTATGGTATGTTTGACACTCGAAGTTTGGCGATTTTTCGAAAGGGAGTATTTTTTTAATGGGACAATCGGTACCCAAATCTATTATTTCCTTCCAGGAAACTGATGCTGAAGAATGCAGCAAAGTTTATGGACAAAGATGGACTGAATACATTGCATTTTAGAGTAAGAACAAAAAGAAATTTTGAACTATATACTGAAATTGGCGTAGATCTTCAAATGACTGACGAGGAACGTAGACGGACGACGCTTAAAGATAGTCCGACTCAGAAAGAAGTAAAAAGTACGAAACAATAATGGCAACATTTTAGGCCATTGTCAAAACATGCAATACACGTATCTTTTATAAGAAACTAAGAAATTGAGCCAGTACTGAAAGTTTCTTAAAATTATCAGGCTTTGAGTACCAAGAGTTTCTTAAGAGTTTCTTAAAGGTTTCATAACAATCCTCATGTTCACTACCTGTGCCCTCCTGAACGTTTCAAAACGACGTTGCTCAAAAGCTTCAAATGTAGTCACACTTGAACAGTTCACACACAGGGACCAGCAAGGTAACGAAATACATTGATTCATTTTAGGAACATTTCGGCCAGGTATTGTGGACGCAATCGACACAAATCGTGTCCACACTACTCATGCTTCGATTGCAGATTTTCGGCCTGTTTTGGGCAGCCTTGAGATGCAATAATACATTTGCATAAAACTGCATGTATCTGAGGAACAAACAAAGTTTTTGTATCTAAGCTGACATGTTAGCTACAAAATATTAGCAGTTTGTAAGAATGGACCCCTTTCGCAATGACGTCAGTTCTTTTGAAATTCTTCCAGGAACATCACTTGCCTCGATTTAATGTGGATCGAAAACTCTAAAAAGCAAAAAAAGCATGCATTGCTCTCAGCAACGCATGAAATTGTTTTGTAAGTGTAGTTGCAACATAATGACACGATGTAGATTTCTCGCTGCACAGGGAATCACATCTTTTGCCTCGATTTGAATGTTATTATGAAATGGGTCCAGGAACGCCGGAGAGGGGGCGCAGGGGGAGGCAAGCGCCCCTCCTGCCCTTTTCTAAGAGGGGCAAGAGTGCCCTTTTGATGGAACAATACATTTCTTTAACAACGCTCTATTCGATATTTTTAAAACCATGAATTTAATCCCTTAGGTTGGATAATCATTGCAAATTTGCATTGGTCATACCCAAAAATGCAAAAGAGAACATTGTCTACATCAGTAAGAATATTCTTGATAGCATTTTAAGCGAATCTAAATGGTGTGGTGGCTGCAAAAAAATTTTCCGGGCGAGGACCCAAGATCCACCCAGTTTTCGGTACGCTTCCCTCGTTATCAGCCTAGAATGCCCTCGCGTTCTCCTTCGACCCCCTTACCCTACCATCGCTCCGGCGTCCCTGAATGGGTCTATTCAAAATGCTTCAAACATCTAAGTATTTTGCTGCCTCCGCCGGTAGTAATGGGATGTGTTGCATCGCCAGGCTCCTTGCCGAAAGTTGTTATCGCCAAGACTCACGACCTATTCCCAGTTATTGCAAAAACCACAATGACAGCAATAACAACAACATTAGTTTGAGCGTTCATCAGTTTATCAATAGCAGCCTCGTTCCCAGGGCTGCCATTGTCTTGACCTTTGACCTTTTAACTATTCTAGAAAAGAGCCTGGATCGAGCATTATTTTTGTACACCTTCATACACGAGATTCGATCGAGTGGCGTTAGAGCTTTTATCACAATCGTGCACATTCGAAAATTCTACAAAATATCGTTCGATTCAGATTCTCTTAGCAATAACTACGAATATGTAATCAGTCTAGTGGTCGCCGCTTCAAGATCAGCATCGCTGTTTGACATTTTCGTCCGGATTTTGAGCTTTAGGGAGATAAGGCCCTCAATAATGGAGTGAGAAAAACAAAATCAATTGGATGAGATGAGATGAGCGTGAGTTGAGACCTTTTTTCAATTTGGTTTTGAGTGGGCTTGCTATTCTAGCTACTGAAAGCTAATCTATGCCGGGACGACTGCACTTTAGCGGACCAGCTTTATGTCATATCTCTCAGGAACTAACCCTAACCTAACCCTACTAACCTTTTAACTTAACCCTAACTTACCCTAAAGCCCCATTTCCAAAGCCTAACAATAACCCTAACCCTTACACCATGACACATAGTGTGCCTATTTTGAAAGCTGGTCCGCTAAAGTGCAGACTAGCCTTTATGCCCACTGTGCATGCCACATCAAGGCATGGGACCCCTAGTTTATGTAACAGGAATTACGTCATCCTATTACATGAAGTGTAACCTCGGTATGAAACATAACTAGCCTGGGCCTAAATGAATGATGAAACATTATATTTCCTTTCCTGTCATGCGCAGAACGTATCTATTGTTTTGTAGTTATATATGATTTCCGTTCAGTATAAATGTAAATGTAGGTTAGTTTTTAGCAGTTCTTGATCGTATAGCAGAAAAGACACACGTGAAGTTTTCTTGACACGAATCTCGCGTCGCACCGCGCCAAACCAGGCAAAATTGGTCTAAATTCGCTCGGTTCAGCTCGATGTGGCACGACTTACAAATAGGCCTTTGAGTCTTTGAAATTGCATTGTGGAGAGTTGACGACCACAAAGACGCGTGGTCTAGCAGATGGTAACATTACTTTCAATGCAAAAGGCCGCAAAACAGCTACAGCTTTTCGGCTACAAAATAAAAACAAATAAGAAGCCGAAAGGCTTGAGTACGGTAGCAAAAATTTGAAAGTTGCCTACAGTCAACAATGGCAACAACAATGGAGATAATTTGGATAGTGGATATCTGGTTGAAATGTTTCCATTGAAATCCAACCAATGTAATTTATGCAGCACTAAAGTGAAACTTAACTTTTGTAACTTACTACTAACAATTAGAATATATGGTATATATATATCCTCTACTTATCCTATTATTTTGTATTCCATCACACCACCATTATTCTCTATATCATCAACATGTTACTTTCCTCCTCCACATTATCATGTTTCCCACATCCACCCACCTTTACCCCTGCGATGCAGCACAACTTAGCCAATCATGTTACAGTTAACCTTTATTCAAATTATTGTACAATTGTGATTACGTTAGTTCAGCTCTGAGGAAGCCTCGTATGCCGAGGCGAAATATCAGCTCTTTTATACAATATATATAATCAACATTTAATCCAAATAATAGTCGTCTTTTATTTTGCGTCGTATTGTGGTGTTCCTGCCTTCTAATATTTTCACTCGTCCTTCGCTGCAAGCATCTTTCGCTCAAGGAAGATCCGACGCACAGCCTGCCATCGTGGTTTTTTCTCGATACAATTCACTAAAGTGAAAGTTTCGTGCGGTTGATTTCTCCACCGCAGGCTTTCAACTCTATTTGCAAAATTGATGCGAGCCATTGATGGTGCGAATTGATGGTGCGCCGTTGCGGCAAAAAACATTGAAACTTATGTGCATATCAAAATTCTTTTTCGTGTATGGTATTTATAACTTTTGTGCTTGTCAAAATAGAAATTTGTGCATGTGATACAGGAATTTGTGATACAGGAATGGACAACAGGAATTTCTGTAATGTGCTGTGTGCTTTGGATCATTCCATGAGAACCTTTGCGTCTAGCTCATTTATCTAGGTCACATATATCTTATGAATATTTGAGGAGCTGTTCGCGACAAGTCGTCACTTTCTTTCTTATATGACGACTTGGGCAAGTCCATACTGGTAGTGGCAGCAGTCCTCAGTGATTACATGTCGACGTAGTTCAGCAGTCCTCAGTGATTACATGTCGACAGCAGTCCTGACTGATTACATGTCGCGTAGTTCGCTCTTTATCCGAACTGATTTACTGCACTGCTGCGATAACAACGGTATCGATTCAATTCAATAAGACCTGACTTAACCAGATTTAGGACCTAACCACATGAAACTTGAAAACAAGGGGGTTAGTTGTATCTGTCTACACAGGTGCGCTGTTTTGGAAATGGGGGCGCCAGTATGGTTCGTTTTGACATACAGCCAGTTATGTTTCAAAGTTGGTTTGCCCCCGTCAGTTTCCTTCAGGGAAAAGCAGAATCTTGTCTGCCATTGGTTCCTTTCTTCCAGGACGACTTGGGCAAGTCCACTGCCAGTACCACTAGCTTAGACTATCTCGGGAGACAGTGCGCTGTGTTTGTTTCCACCGCAAGAAGGGAAGTTTCAGCAACTCCGGTACGTATCCTTTATTTCTTCATTGAGAGGTGTTCTTTTTCTTCTCTCTGTTATTTTGACCATTTATGGTTTCACAGTTGACATGTTTCAGAAGAGTTGTCTACGATGGCGGCCTAGGCCAAAGAGGCGTTACTTACTATTGCACAAATAACAACAGGATTCACCGCATGCCACCGGCAAGAGATGGATTAAGGAACAACGTTCTAAGTTAAGAAGGAGACTTGCATGAAATCTTGGGGTTAAGTCCAATGATGGTCGCAGATGTAGTGCTTCAAGTTTTTATTTGTTTTTTCTTTTGTTCTTAGCAGGAGATCTTGAAGTGAACCCAAGGCCAACGACTACATCCACAGCCCTTCGGAGAATGCTGTTATGTAGTCTGCGGTGCGACCTCTACGGGGGAGAAAATCCACGGGCGAGAAAAATTTGAAGGGAATTTTCCTTTCCCTTCAAATTTTTTTTTCTCCCCCGTAGTGGTCGCACCGCAAATTTTGATAGGGATGCTCGTGTCATTCTTTTGGGTTTGAAATTTACGAAAATGTCATTTTTTTGGGTTTCGCTAAGTTGGCGTCATTTGTCGGGGTTGACAAAATTGCCGTCATTTTTTTGGGTTCATTAAAAATTTGCGTCATTTTTTTGGGTTACTGAACTTTGAATTTAGAAAATTATAATCTCAATCAATTAATGGAAGTGCTATAGGTTGTTGAAAAATTCTTTCTTCCCAATTACACTGAATCAGAAGTTTTACCTACTCTATGTGTCAATTCATTGATATAGTTTTTAGAAAGAATAGTTGGTTGTTAACATGACGATTTTGACAAATCATAAGAGTTGCTGTGATGGTCTCCAAATTCAATCTTGTGCAGAATTGTAAGGTGCAATTTTCTCAATTTAACTTGTTGTACAAAAAGGATAGTTCGAGGGGCACTTCACTCATTGGAAATAGCGTACGAGATTTTTGCAGAACAAAAGGATTTACACGGATTTTTGATGGATTTTTCTTAAAAACAAAAGGATTTTTTCCAAAGGTGTACGAGATTTTTTGGGAGTGAAATGCCCCTCGGGATAGTTATGGGGGCTCTCGAATAATTCCGTCATTTCTTTGGGTTTGAAAACTTTGGGCCTGTCATTTTTCTTGGCAGATTAAAAATCTGTCCAAATGAGCATCCCTATCTTAAATTTTATAGAGTGCCCCCCCCCCCTCTGGGCAATGATTGCAACGGGAAGTCTACAACTACACCAAACTTCAGAAATTCTGTTTGAGGCAACCAACAGCAGAAAGAATAGTGACTTTCCCATTGTGGAAACAAAAGCAAATTCTTCAGAAATGCCCTTTGCGGCATCCAACAACAGAAAAACAGTGACTTCCCCATTGTGGAAAGAAAAAGTTTTTCTTTCCACAATGGGGAAGTCACAAAAGTAAATTGCCCATGCCCATTGTTGCAATAAAAGCCACTTCAGAGACACCAATTGAGGCAAAGAAAGAGAAATTGCACATTTGGAAACATTTATCAAGGCTGTTTTGTTTCTGATTCATGTGAAAGGACTGAAAGTGGAGATTCGCCATTTGTTTCCTTACATGTTCTTGAGAATGTTTTCACTGATAGCAATAATGCCATTTTCATATTAGAAGGCATTATCCATTATTTTCAATCCAGATTCAGGTTATTATGTACTTGATTCTTATGCTAGAAACTCTTTTGGCGTTACAATTACCCCCATTACAAACAGGAACCTTTGAATTTCCATTGGTAGTTACCGCAGTTATGTTTCAGTGTATACACTGCTGTGGCGGAAAATTTATACGTTTTTGCGAAGGAGGTTTTGAAGTTTTTGTCTTATGCTAGCTCCTTCGTAGTAGCAAATAGTTTTGTTCGCTGCAAAAGAACAAAGCGACAATGAAGCACAGTGTGTCTAACCATCCACGGAATTGCCTGCAACAGCTTGTACTAAAAGTTAAGGTCTCTTTCGAAAGAGGAAGAGAAGCGTAATATCCTTAAGCGGCATTTTCGAAATTTAAACATACAGAAGGGGGTTGAAATCAAGCCTCAAAAAGGCAACATTTGGCCTACGCAGCCGTCGAGGTTGAAAAATATATGGTTAAAAAGCTCTACTCTAGCTGTATCCAGATCTGTGCTCGAGCTGTGCTCCGTTTGTTTTTTAGCTAAGTAGATTTTTGTCCGTATGCGAAGGAAAGGCCAAAGTCTAGCAGATTTTAGAAAAGTACCTATTACAGCAAGAAAAACAGCGCGAAACAAAGTCTCTTGGGGGCAGTTATACACTTAGCAGCTCTGCAATAGGAATTAGCTGCTTTGGAAATCGGCACCTAACCATAGTCATTGCAACAAGGGCAGATTTTGTGTAATACAATAGCATCAGTCGCTTGGTTCACACCTCAGTACAAAGCGATAAGCGAATGCAGACAAAAGAAATTCTCTCAAGCAGAAATTGAAAACAAACGAAGCCGCAAAGATGCCCTGAAACCAGTACGGCAAACTCTCGTTTGGTGCGGGCGAAGGGAGGTTTTTAAGAGAAGGTATGTGCTTATAACGAAAGAAGAATGATAAATCTAAAGTTCTGTCTCGCGGATTTTGTTTATTTGATTCAGAAACCGATTCAGAAAATTTCTTTTGTCTGCATTCGCTCATAGCTTTGAATTGAGGTGTGAACCAAAGCGACTGATGCTATTGTATTGCAAAATCTGCCCTTGCTATTGCGAACTAATTAGTCCATGTCAAGAGATCAAAATGTTTTTGTTGTTCAAACTCAGATACTCCGAATGGTCGATCATCAGCTCATCTACAGCAAAATGTGTTGAACCATAGTCGTGGTTGAATTCTGAAATGAAACTTCAGAACAAGTTGTTTAGACTTGCTCCTTGTAAAGCTGTACCTACATCTGATGTGCATGCATTTACATAATAGGATATGATTTCAAGATGAAGAAAAAGATCATTATAACTGTGTTCTTATTGAGTTTTGCATGCCTTCTGATTAGTATTTACCACCAGAATGATCATCAAGCAGTTTCAAGCTATTTTGTGGATGTAGAATGGTTGAAGGGTCATCTGCAAGTGGAGAAGCTGAAAACTCTGCCGTGTTGTCAATGGGATGAAAATCTGCTAGGTGAGATTCAGAAGTTGCACACGTATTCTTTTTACACGAAACCGCTTACAAGGGACCTTATCAGGCCCACTCTCAGATTGCCAACGAATTTAGGAAGAAAATCCTTCATATTCTTCACTGTATTTTAACTTATTTCCTGTATCAAAGACTATTACTCGGAGGGTAAGTATAACTTGAGTGATGTCTAAACACTGGAAAGGCTTCAAATAGCCATGTTTTGAAATGATCACGAAGACACAGGAAGTGAAAGTGAAAATTAGGGGGTGTGCCCACGAAAAAAATTTTTCACCCTGCTCTAGAATTTTCGCCTTCAATGATACCCTGTTCTAGGAAAAATCGCTGAAAAGTATACTCAAAAACACAAAGATTGGACTAAAAATTAGCCCGTTGTAACAAAATTTCCCCTTTTGACATGTTTTGACAACCTGCTCCAGAAAATTTGCCTTCTTTTGATACCCTGTTCTTGAAAGAATAGGCGAAAACGATACCCTGAAAAACGGCACATCCCCGCAGGACGAATATACTGAGTACCCTCCCCCCCGGGACTGAATTATCGCCTAAAGATATCTTTCAGATTTGTACGAAATAGATATGTGTATGCCATCGATGAAAATTTCACACAATCTCAGTCACAACTTTTGTCAAACTTTTTGCTTCTCTTTAGTGGGAAAAATGATCGTAGATCAAAGTAAAATTGATATGGAAACATTGGTGAAGAAATACCGTTCTATGCAAGCAGTTAACAAGGGTGGACGATGGAGCCCAGCAAATTGCACAGCAAAGCGAAAGGTAAGCCTGTATGAACTCATATTTATAAGAAACCTCTTTTGACGTTTGACACAAATGACGGAAATATAGCGTCCGGTTTAAAACTAGGACAAAGCGGAGATGGCGCCAGGGAAGAAATGCTGGGGGGGGCAAAAACTGTTAGAGTTCCGACGGCGAGCGAAGCGAGCAAAATTTTTACGGGCGACACCTTTCAGATTGGCTTAAAATGCGACTACACTCTCTAAAAGCATAACAAGCAAGTTACGAGAGTGCCGACAGTGCACAAAAATTTTCAAAAATTCAAGTTCCGACGGGGGGGGGCTCAGTGAATTTTGGGGGGGCTCCTGCCCCCCCAAGCACCCCCGGTCGCGCCATCCCTGGGACAAAATATGGCTACATGCCTATGACAGAGCTTAATTTTGACCAGATTTTGACCTATCCTTCCCCTCAAGTAATTAATGATATACGAAAGAATGTTTCCTTTTTACGATAAATAAAGGTAGGACGGACAGCTTTTGGAACAAGTGTCTTGAGAAAGCTCTTGTATCCTTGCCAAATATTCTTGGTCGCGCTTTTCTAGTATTGAGATTGCATACATATGCACATTTTTGGAGTTTCAGGACTTTCAGTGCTTGTGAGAGACTGTGTAGTGCCTTCTTGAGGCTCTGAGAGATGAGCAACAGCGAGCAACAGAATCACCTTAGCCTTGAAACTGAATGTGTTACTTAAAAAGTAAGAGTAGCAACGCCTAGCAACTACTTAGATTTAAATCAACAAAGTTGTGTTGGTCAAGAGTTGCTATGTTTACTTAATGTCAAAAATGTCTCGATTCCCACTTCGCTTTTTCCGAACTCAATAGAACTAATCCACAATCGTCACAGGAATTAAGGGTGCGAAGCCTAGATTTCACACCTTCGGTCATGAATTAACCAATCAGACCCTTTGTTTTGACAGTCGCGAAGCAACTTTTGTTTGTGTATCATTATAAACACGTTGTTTACAGAGTAACTGAGTATGCAAGGTTCAACGCAAGTCACCTCGCCGAACCACACTATATCTAGATATAGTGTTCATATAATTCTACGTTAAAGACAAATGACGGAGATATAAGGCAACTTAAATCAGGGGCCTGGGCAATCTAAAAATAGCCTATTGTATTCCTATATATTTTGTGATCTCAAAAGATTGTCAAAACAATGGGACAAATCTTGGAATGGCCTCTCAGCTGAGCATAAGAATGCTTCCACAATTTACAAATTCAAACGTGTTGACAATCAGTAGGTGTATATATGTATTTGGATTTATTTTTATTGTAAATATTCATTTTAGATCTTAGGCTATTTTATTAGTATTTTATGAAATTGTAATTAGGTTAATTTAGTTTTTTTTTCCAATATATTTTAATTTGTATGTATTTGAGTGGAGGGCCCCTTGTAAATCATCATTGTTATTGATGAAGGGCTACCCTCCTTAAAAATTTGAAATGAAATGAAATGATGGCAGACGGCCATCTTTTGCTCTCTTTGTAAGCTAGGCGTTATAAGACATAATCTAAGAGAACTTAAATCAGGGCCCTGGGAAATCTAGATATAGTCTATTGTATTCCAAAATTGCATTTGAGAAAAGAAATATGAAAAAAGAGAATGAAATGTCATTGCTGTTCTTCTGCAGTTCTACTTGGTACATTGACCGCTCGGAACCATTTTACACTTGGGCTTGATACCTGCCACTGCCATAAAATGAAATCGGATGATTCATTTGGACATTTGGAAACCTAGTTTTACACTGGTGACAGTTTGCTTTGGAAAAAAACCACTGAACATGCCTAAGCATTTGCCCACAGGACCGTCACGAGGGAAGTTTAGGAGAGGGGGTGTACTGTAAACCTAAACTTTGCCAACAAGGGGCGTGGTCATTGGGCATTTTTTGTGATGCATTTATGATGTTTTGAAAAATTAGCATATTGGTTTTATCTTCTTCTCAGCGTGCTTTGACTTGCCAGGAAAACAAGTGTAGTCAGTCGGACTAGAAATAGCCTGCGTGCAGACTTTAGGGAGCGGTCATCTTTAATCCTGGGTGTTATGGATTGTGGGATTGCGTAAATAATTCGTAGTTGTAGTTGGATAGTATGCGCATAATTAATTTGCATAATTAGGACTTTTTTGAACTACGAGACTGAGACAGTTGGAGAGTTGTTGAGACGAGAGTATGAGTTGGAGTTTTGATTGAGAACGCGATTCAGATGAGAACTGGATATTAACGAGAATTAAACTATTAATATTGATTTTGCGACTCGAATACCGAGATTTAAGAAATGAGGACGGAGGTTTGCTGAAATTGTAAATAATTGTACATAGTTTTTATATTTATCGCTTCGGAAGGACGCTTTTTATCGTACGCCATCAGCTCGTCGTATATGTTTGTTAGGATCGCCCGAAGAGACTGCTTGAATCGCTGGGTTTCCACGATTATCTGAAGATCCATAACATGGTGCCGTGACCCGGGAACACGAGCTGTTGGATGATTGTTTTAGTTTATTTTTTGGAGAATTTTATTAACTGAAGATGTCGTTATTAAAACGAAAATCGATCGCGCGGATTGGACTTCGAACGAGCATTGAGAAACTTGCGGACTCCACAAAAGTCCTATTGCACGATTACAACGACTCTTTACGTGATGAACTCCTAGCTAACAGTGAATATATCGAAGAACAATTACGAGAACTCAAGTCATTAGACGTTGAATTACTTGCATTTATTGATGAAGACGATATCGAGAAAGATGTAGTTGAAAGCGCGGATTTCGCAGCAAAGCACCGCGTCTTATTGGCAAAAATCAAATCGAAAACTGCGGTCACTCCCATTATTCGTCAGACTCCGACAGTACCAAATCAAGTGCCGAAAAATAACTTTGTTAAATTGCCATTTTTACATGTGCAAAAGTTTGGTGGAGACCCCACGGAATGGAGTTCATTTTGGGACGTTTTTGCGTCGGCAATAGACAAGAATGATGAACTTGAGCCGGTGCAAAAATTCAATTATCTCAGTATTCAAGAGGTTTCACCAACGAGCTTTTTCATTGGCTATTGGGGGAAAGCGGGGGATTACAGCGTCTCAAAGGTCTCAGAGATCCCATTGGTTTTCGTAGAGGAATCTTCCTCTTAATAGTAGCCCACGATTGGTTAGTGCTCATCTTTTGTTCAAACAACCAATCAAATCAGTGCTCCATCTCAGTTCCTTTTGACATGCGCAGTTACTTCACCTGGATCAGCAGCAGCAGCCCAACCGTTTCAACATGGCTGCTAACAGTAACAGGATTCCGACCAGAAACAGCACCAATTGATGTCAACAAAACAGCAAGAAAGAAGAAGTGACAGCAGAGGGAAAACGCATCAATCACATTCAAAGACAATCCTTGGGGCCTACCTAATCATAATTGACTTGCGTACAGTAAATTAATTTTAGGCCCCTAGGCAGGCTTTAGGCCTACCCTCTTTGCCGTGTGCCGTTCCTGCCCCAAAATGTGCAAGCACATGTGTGATCCATTGTGTGATCAGATCCTCCAGAGCAAGTGCAGAAGGTACCTACACATTTTTCATATGGATTTAAAAGTTGATGGCAACCTGCAACTGGTATAGGCCTGCTATAACGCAAATGCTGTAAACCAGAAAGATGTGAGTTGAGTTGGCAAATTCGTATTTATTTAATGTTATTGTTAGCGAATGAGAGGCCTAAAGCCTATTTGTTCTCTGCATGCAAACTGGGCTCTGTGCTTGTTTTGCTTTGTTTCAAGTCATCATGATACAGCCAAACACAATATGCAATCATGCATGCCTTCCCATTAAAAAGTAGGAATACATGCAGTCAGAAAAGTTTGACCATTAGATATTACATAGGCCTACCTACTCCTGAAAAGTGCACACAGAAGATGCACACCAGACTATTGTTTTGTAAGCATTGATTCTATTGTTCTTTTTTGTTGTACATGAAATTGTGCATGGAAAATCTTCTGCACGCAACATGAATAGAATGAAATCTGGAGAATATGGTAGACGTAATTTTCCAAATGTTAAGAAACAACAATAGGCTATCTTTATTTAAGAAGCTAAGAGACTTTTGTAGTTAACAGTTTTAATTCATTCAAAACATTAAAAAATGTTTTTGACACTGTACAATGATAGCAACTGTTTGAACATTATTTTGAGCGTGAATCTTGTTTCTTCACTTATTTTAGGATCTTGCTAAGTAATTTGACAGTTCTTTTAACAAAACTAAATGAACTCTACACTTCTGGTGTGAAAGTTGTAAGAAGCAAGTAAGAAACTCTAGGCCGCAGCATGTGCCAAAAATATAAGAAACTGCCACTAGCTCTGGACCTTTTTTCTTATCTCATTGAAATTGAACTAAACCAGATATGGTCAGAAACAAATTCCATAAAAATTGAATTGGTTAACAAATGAAGAATGTACACTCATTTTTTACTAAAAAACGGTTAATTGTATAAGAAATGGTACACTCAGTTATTGGAAACTTGAGAAACCACACTAGCTTAGCTGAATTTTAAAAGTTGATACTAAGAACCTTTCCTAGTTTCCAGCTTTAATTTTCCCAAGTCACTCAAAAATATTTGGACACTGTACAATACTAGGAACTATTTTGTTATGAGTGTGAATTAATTGTTAATTGTTTTGAGATCTTAGAATGTAGTTCAGGAGCCCCTCTGACAAAACTAGATCAACTCTACATTTCCTGCATCAAGAGTAGTATAAAAGACTTGTTCACAAACTTTTGGCAGCAAAAGTTTCCTTAAATTCAAGGAACCACCTGATCCTTGGACCTTTAGTTTTTGTAAAAAAATACAAATTGTTCACACCAACTATTCACACAGCTATCCCCAACTTTTTATATGTTGTATGAATATGCATCCTTTATAGTTTGTCAGAGGCACTGCATTTATATTTTGTTCACATTTTGATAAATGATGTTATTTATTGTTTATTAGAACGTTCTATTGGGAGTTTCTACTGCACTCTAACTGCAAGTTTTCCAGCAAATGGTTTAATTAACTTGCTTTTTTCTTGTATCCTTTAGGTTCACAGAATTTGAGGAGCTTGCTGTGTATCTAAAGCTGAAAATACTCCAAAGATCTGAAGATTAAAGGACAAGAGAAACTATGCTTAGTTGCTATCCCCTTTACAATTACATTTATTTTTAGGATGGTTGTGGGAAAGAAACTAAGGATTTGGACCATTACTGAAAGTCTCTTAAAATTATGAGATTTTGAGCACTTAGAGTTTCTCATGAGTTTCTTGAAAGTTCCATAACAGTCTTTATATTTACTGTCTGTGCTCTTGTCAACATTTCAAAGTATAAAGTCTTCAATGTTTAGACATTCAGGAAACAAGTGAAAATAAAGTAAAAAATATTAAAAATATATGTACATTGAGGATCTCTTTATCATATAAACAGCTTCTTAACATGTTTTTCCTGGTACTAGGGCTTCTTAGTTTTTTGGTGATCTGAGAGAGTTGAGTTTCTTATAAGCAGTTTCTTAAGCTGGATGCAATAGATTATTATATAACGTGAATTATTATTAAGACACATTCTTTGAACAATTACACTCATTACCCTCAGCAGTTAAATGTATATTTTGCTTCGCTCAGCCAACTTAGTATATAGATAAACGTGAGGATTTGAGTAAAGCAACTATACACCATAGCTGCTGTCATTGTTCAAATAAGAAACGTTTTTATAGAACAGACAGTTAACAATTGGCGAAGTTCAGCAAATTATGTATAGCAGGGATGAAGTCCGCAGCCCCTGCTGCCGATGGGCTAGGCGTAACAATGAATTGTGAACTCTTTAGTAAGGTTTTTTGGCTTAATTGGAACAGGGGCAGACTGGCTGTAGAGTAAGAGCCCAGGCGATTCTGAAATAAAGGGTATGAGACCAAAGGCGAGCGAAAATTTTGCAGTGTTTTGCAAAATTTTGCAAAAAAAATTTTTTTGTGTGATGATAGAATGTGATTGTGTAACCGGGCTTCACAAGTTGCTTGAAGTATGTGATGCAACGAAAATTAATCCCTTGTAATTTTGCCATCACATAATTTTCATTTGAAGACTGGTCAAATGAAAAATCTGTGATGGCAAATCATTGGGGATTAATTTTGATTTCTTTAATATATAATTTCAAGCAACTTGTGAAGCCTTGCCTGATACGATCACATTCTATCATCACATAAAAATGTGAAGCAAATTTTACGTGAATATGATCGTGTAAATCGGCCTTTAGAAAACTTTTGCAACACACTCTCTAATAGACTAGGAAGTAAAAGCGCTCGCTTCGCTCGCGCTTTAACATTCCTAGCTCCTGCGGAGTGCTTTTTATGGTTACCGTACTCCTTCAGTGACCACCATTTAAATTCAACATGAAATCAGGGTTGGTAGATCTCCGGACCGCCCCGAAACCAAACCAGGGGTCGTAAAAAGGCCAGATAAAGCAAAACCTTTCAAAACAATGATCCATTGTTGTACCACCTATCGTTCTATTGTTATTTCAAGCAATGGACACTTGCATTCCATTGTTTTCATATACTATATTGTGTAGCTCCGATGAAGGCCCTGATGTTGCCTTACAAAGAAAAATGTCCTAGATTGTGATTGTCTGTACTCCAGTTTGAAGCGAATTGAATGAAAATTGTCCAAAAATCTTAAAGAAGCCAAAATTAAGCCAAACAGCCAAAGTTAATTTTTGAAGCTTCCAAAATTTTGCTGAAAAAAAGCCAAGTTACCAGCCTTGCATCAAATCAGATCAGTTATGCTAATTCATAAGAATTCAAGTAACTAAGTAAGAGTGGTATGCTATACTCCATAAAATGAGAAAATCAGACATGTCTCTTTTTATAACATTCCTTTACTCCCAAATAAGCCTCACATAAACCTCAGCAAAATTGTTACGTTTTCAGCACATGAATCCAGCAGCAGATGCTTCAGGGCTTCCTCGTGTCTCTTAGCTTCAGAATGATTAATGAGACAATTGCGCCCTTCGCCCCTGGCCACTGTTTGAAATTCATTCAAATGATAAAGTTGGTCCCCTCAATTTTTTTCTGAGTTCCTAAGTAGCCATTGTCACCTAGAGGCTTTTGTGTACAGGCTGCATCTTCAGAAAGTCTGTAAATCAAATTTGGCGTAGTAAAAGATATCAGTCTCCATCAGTTCATCTGCTGCAAAGTGAATACATATTTCCGCTTACGTATGCCAAGTTTTATTTTCAAATAATCTGACATTGCAACATGCCTGCAAAGGACCCTGGGTGGCAATGGCTCTTTAATTGCTGCCGACCATTGATGCTCTAAATCTACTATAGATAGATGATACATCTGTCTCTAAGCCAGCGACGTACCCAGGAATTCGAAAGGGGGGTCGGATGGTTGTTTCCCTTCATACAGTTTAGGTGAAACCTGGAGCCTATTGATAATGACATGTCATGCATAGATTCGTTTCAAATATCTAAAAGAAAACTTTCTTCCTCCTAGGGTAATTCTTTGAATGGTCAGATTTGGAGAAAAAAGCCTCCCCTTCCACGCTCCAACGTCGCTTGGATATGTTGCTAACTTACCCGACCATTTTCTTCTCAAATTTAAAGAAGTGAAAGTGTAAATAAAAGCTGAACAGTATGCTTTTAAGCATATCCTTTTTATTTGCTTTTTGCAAATAAGAACTCTTCTTTTTCTCCACGGTGACTCGTCTTTTCATTGCAGTTTCGATCTTACCTAAGGATTTCTGGATTTCTGACTTTTAAATAAAGTTTCCCAATCTTTTCGAATTTGACAAGTGGCATTTCACTCATTGGAAAAAGGGTGCGAGATTTTTTTCAGAACAGAAGAATTTTTACGGATTTTGGTGAAACATTCGTGGAAACAAAGGACTTTTGTGGAAGATGTACAAGAAGTTTGAAATGCCCCTCGGAATTTGGGGGCAATGTCCCCAGTCACCACAATTTCTGCCACTGTTAAAGAAGCCTACCAATATTTAGAAATTGCTCTAGTGCCTTCGCAGTAATACAGGAAACTGCGAAGGCAGTAGTAATACTTATTTCCTGTATAGTATGATACAGGAAATAAGTGAAAATAAGTCAAACTATGCCAAGGCTTTCCATGAATGAAATGAATAGCTGCTAAGATATATTTTCTTGCAATGAAAATATCAATTTTTTGATGATATAAGAATGGAGTTTCTTGTCAGCAGTTTTTTTTGAAAGAAACATTCGTGTTCAACTGTACACTTATAAAATAGATGTGTGCATTGATATGTAAGGAATTGGAAATAAGGTGCTCTGTGAGAAAATACTACGGTATGTTAGAATTCAGCTTTTCATATAAATATACTGCGATTTTATTTGTTGGTTCCCATAGGTAACCTTTAGCCTCAAAGGATTCAGTGGCATGGGATATGTCCTTTCAATCGGACTGTACGACCACACGACCCTGGACCCTGTGACACTGGACCCTACGACCCCAGACCATACGATTATACGACCATTCGACCATACGACCCCGGTCCAAAGTTTGATACATATCAGGGGCGGATCCAGCATCTTAGCTGAGTGGGTTACATGGGAAATCTTTTGGGACCATGCCCTTCCAAACACAGGACACGCCCTTTGAAAACAAAGTAAAGAGCTCCCTTCAGATAAACACGGTTTCCTTGCGCAGTTTTTTGAAAGGGAAAAGGAATGGTATGTGTATTTTACCATTTTACCTAGGTAGGCCTACTGGATTTTACCTTCTGACTCTGCTTTCAAAATTCTTCGGTGCATTTTCCACACACTTAATGACATAATATTTCCATCTTTGAAAATCGAATGAGATGTTTCCGGCGTAGCAAGTTTAAGTTTATCTAGGGCCTCGACCCGGGGGGGGGGGGGCACATAACATGTTGAGGGTACGGGTATGTGCCGCCCATATGGGTGGGTTTTTGGGCCCCAAATTCTCTAAACAAGGGTCCCTTTTTCGGCAGATTTTCCATAAACAAGGGTGGGCTACCCAGAAATTGGTGAAAAATAGCAAAAAATAGGTGGTTTTCCGCCAAAATTCATCGTAAAAGTGGGTATGACGGTTACTTTCGGTAGTTAGAAGAGGGTACCTTTTTGAAAACCGGGCGGCAGACCCCCGTCCATCCGCAAGTCATGTAGCCCCCCCGGGGGCCTCGATAACAGACAACTGAGGCAACTGAGTGTGCGAGTCGATCATCTTCTTCGGCCTAACCTGAGCTGTGTGTGAAACTGAAGCTGGATCGTCTTTGCATTGTTGCTGTAGTTGTCTGAAACCTCAAGTATCACACGCATCACTGATTTTTATGCATCTGACTTCTATTGTTCTCAATGACGAAAACAATCGTTTGAGCTTGGACAGCTTTTGTCAAAATTAAATCAAGCACGTTATGAGTTTACTGTAACCCTGCAAGGAGGGTTCAACCTGCGCAGTGTGTCCTGAAATCGTCATATGCGCACGTTTTGCAGGGTTCTAGATCTCATTGCCACGCTTCGTTGCAAATAATTCAATTCAATGTACGGCGATGAATAGCGCTGCTGGTTTACGATTTGGCTTCAACCAAAGGCAAAGATATCTGCCTGCTTGTGATTTACAGAATTCAGTCTTTATCGATTCAAGATGTTGACTGGTTTACAGAATCCTTTGAACCCCCCTTGGATCCGCCCCTGAATACATATAGCTTAAGAAAATTTTTCACCACCGATGGTTTAGTGAACACACAAAACATTAGTACGTGTCAAAGTTTTCTTGGTCACGTAGAATTCTGTGTATTCATACTGAGCTAGCCAGTTGTTGTGAGCAAAACCGGCCCCCCTAAATACAATTAGAATGGATGAATATCTATGTTGAATATCCACAAATATGCACTTCTTCAAATTTTCCATGTTTCAGTTAGAAGGCCATGAAAGTATCAGACTCAGAATGGAGGGCTACAAAGCATTTCGACCGTTAGGGCTACTCCAGTCTTTCTAGCCTTTCTAATTTTTCTAGAACAATAACAAAGAAGTAAGAAAGTTATATCTTAAATGCAAACATTTCTTTATTATTATCCAGATCCCCAGTCACTCATGTGCATATCTATTGACGTTGAAAATAATGAAAGTATCAATACATCATAACAAAGTCTTGTTAACCAAATACATAAAACTTTGGCCTGGGGTCGTATTGTCGTATGATCTGGGGTTGTAAGTCCCGGGTCGCAGAGTCCTCAGGTCCGGTCAAAAGAACGTCTGAGTTTTTTGTCCGAATGATGAACAGATTTCGTGATGGGGCAGATTTTCAGTATTGCGAGTTGGCAAGCTAACGGCTGCATGCATGATATAAGTAAAAAGACTTCAGAAATGATCTTATGGCAGAAAATCTGTCCATTGTTGGACCTTTCATGCTGAATTCTCTTTCAGAGTTCGTAAACAAGTAGTACAAAAGATGATACTGATAGAAGGAAAATAGTGATGAAGTCATTTACTAACTTGTTGAAAAATAGACCTAGGACCTTTCATCATTATTTACATAATTTTGAAATCATGGAAAAGCGATGAATCAGGGGAGTAGAAGAGGCAGTTACTGGACTCGAAGTAAGCTTTGCTTAATTCATTACTAAAGTTGCATTATTTTCATTCAACAGCAGACAAGAAATAGCTATTTCGTCATTAAATAAGAAAATCGTTTCGCCAAATTCAGACTCTGCACACCTCAGTTATATTACTTAGCTTAGTCCCAGCGATGAGTGAATTGCTGAACTGTGATTGAGGTTATTTCCAAGTCACCCCTTTTGTATCAACCGAGGCAGGCTCTCCCTCGCTGTGAAACTTTAACCATACTCTTCTTTGGTAAAAAACTTGGTTAAGGAACAGTTTACAATCAAACATTTCTTTATACGGGTAAACAGGATTTCTTTGGATTTGGCCTTGAGCCAGTCATCCAAGTCAACATTTGGAAATGCTCCTAGGGTCACAGGTCTGATTTGTACTGTATGCCAGTTTGGCCGAAGCAGAGAAACTCGTGCTATGCGTGTATGGCCTTTAATAAAAGCGTCAAAAATCAGTTTGAAGAGTAATCACTTTGTAACTTGGGCCAAATCTTCATTAAGAATTGAGTAAAGGTTCTATGCGTTGTAATCAGTAAATTTATAAGCAGAAGACCGAAAAAACTACAAGGGCAGATTCTTAATTTGTAGCGCTGCGACTAAACCAAGAAGAGAGCCTCTACAAAATGGGACAATAACTTCGTGGTATCCAACGTGAGCATCGAAATACTTTAGCACAAGCCAGATAGATACTGCAGCTAACATAATATCAACTATTTGCAAGCTTTTACTCCCTCGGTGTCTGGAAAAAGCAGCTGCAAAACTTGTTTTTAGCTCAGATTGAACGCTGCCATCACATTTCTGTGGCTGCCATCAGCATCCACAAAGAAAGGTCGAAGGTTAAGGCCTATTGTTGAATTGAATTGCTAAAATTTCGGTACAAAACCCCTCTTCACATTACCCCAAGATACTGTACGAAGAAAAGCATTGGACCACAGGCAAGCCTTTATCGTCAGCTATTTTACATTTTTTTTCTGAAATTTTTGGAGGTAAGCAGTAGGCGTGAGGAGCTGCGTGCGGGAAAGTGTCACAAACAGGAATGTGCGTAACAAAACTCTTCATCGCTTATATATATAGATTGGCCTAGGCCTAAGATTGTATTGAAATCGTTTTCTAGCGATTTGAATCATTTCTATATGAGTTGCAGTTTGCTACCTTATCGGCCCTTTTCACGCCGGCCCAAATTCCGCCAGTCCCAAAATTTGCTCTAACGCCATTTAGGGCCGCCTTTGACGCCACTCAAAGAGCAAAGAAAAGGAAATATTGATAATAGATATCTTTGTGGACTTCTACGTCGTCTACGTAAAAAAAACCGTGATTTTAATCAATAACAACTGTTTCGTTGTTTTCTACATCTTCTCCTTCATCCGACTGTCCCTTTCTTTGAAATCCGTTTCAGGACATTGACGCGGTTGATGGAACATCTTGAAGAACCTTCACTTTACTCTTGTATTCTGTTTCATTAATATCTTGAGGAAATTTTGGCCAAGGATAGAAAACACTTAAAATTTTTCTTCTGATCTAAAAAGCTTTTGATTTCTTCTACATCTGCCCCAATTCATGTTTGCACTACCAATGTCCAATTAGCTCCGGGCCTAAGATTACTTGTCCTGTGTGAAAAATTGGTAGGTGCTAGCGAAAATAAGCATTAAAAAATTAACGCCGCTTTTCGAAAAAAATTTCAATTTTTTCAATTCAATTCAATTCAATTTCATGCATTTCATTTTGGCCCTTTCAACGCCGCTTAACGAAAATTAACGCCATTTAGGGCGGCGTAAAAAGGGCTGATAATGTATCTACCTTCTCAAGTGTTGTTTGAAGAATGCAATTTTTAACATCGAAAGTTGAACACGAGAACGTTGATCTCAGTGGGGATAACCAGTCGCCAAGAACTGTTGGGAATTCGGGCAAAAAATGGAGTTCTGGCTGCGACCTCCGGAAATATTTTCAGGGACACGTCCGTTTTGCTTTCGGGAAATGCCCTATTGCCTATTTTAGTGTTTTGAGGTCTTTTCCAAATCTTTGTGGTCTTGAAAATAGGAAATGTAGTCTTGAATTGAGAATGAGTGGTCCACATGCATGTTTCCTTTCCTTTTCTGGCAGGGCGAGCATGCCACGTTGGGATGGAGGGTCCTTTGTCCGAAAACTGGTAATTCCCAAAAAGTTTGCACCACATGTCTCCAAAAAAACTGATCACTTTTGATGCCTAATTTCCGTTGTTAGTTTCTTCAGTTTGGCAGGCAATCTTAACATTGTTTAGCACCAGTGGCGGAAATTCAGCTTTTTGAGTAGGGGGTGGGAAAGGGCCATCAACTTTCCGAGTCCGGAGAAATGATTTTGTTTGACGTATTTTGTAAGAAGACCTGGTGTAAATAGAGTCCTTAAATGTGCTAAGAGAAAGGTACATCAGATCACACAACTATCTGTATTAAGCAAAAGTTGATAGAAAAAGACAAAGGCATACCATAAGGGTAAGTGGAATAGCTATCAGGAATATGGGGGCGAAGCCCAGAGGAAAATTTTTGAGGACGCGCCCTCTACTTTTGCCTAAATCTCACGACCCAATGTTTACAGGGAATTGAATTTTGATTTTGACAGTTTTGTAACAACTTTTTGCAGAGTAGCAGCCCCGAGGGGTGAATCACGAGCGGAAATCTCGTACACCTATGTCAGAAATCCAAAATGAAATCCGAAAATCCTTTGAAAATCCTGGAAATCCTACAAATCCCTCTCCAATTTGAGGAAATCCCTAGGAATCCAATGAAATCCCTATAAATCTGAAGAAATCTCCCAAATCTTTGAGAAATCCTACGAAATCTTGGAAAGTCTTTCACAAAATTTCGTAGAAAACGTACGAAAATCTCCAATAATTGAGAGCAATCCACTATAAATCTTCACATCTTGGCACTCTGAAATACATCATCCAGCAACGATAACAACAGCAACAGCAACAACAACCACGAGCGAAGGTCGGAAGAACTTCCTGCTGCTGTTATTTTGCGGAGGAACTAACTAAAATGCCTGCGAAGGAGCATGAATAGTATAGCCTTGTAACTAATTAGCTCTCATAACTACAATTGATAAAATTGGATGAGGTTTGTTTACACCCATTCCAAGTCATGTGATCAATCTCTAGATGAAACAACTTTTCATTTCTCCAACATATTTGGTGTCATGCAAAGTTGTGTCATAAGTCCAAAACGTGGCACAATACTAAAACTTCCCAAGAGCATGGACACACGACTCGAAATGGGTAAAATAAACCCTAGCCGATTAAGGTAACTCTGCTTTCCGCTCCAGTGAGCAGCGAGTTGCTGTTTTGCAAAACCACTCTCCTCAGAAAACAGTTAATTTCTCCAAAACTATTCGGTCGATCGAAAATCGGTAAGAAGGACATTGTTCTACATAGTCTTGGCAATCAAAAGATTTGCAAATCACAATGTTTTAGTTAAGGCTGGCTTTGTAAATTATTTTTCAAAACTTTATGTTGGTTTGAGGAACGTGGATTTCTCTCCAAAACTACTCGAAAAATACCATATATGAAGGTACGGGATGTGCCTTTTTTTGGGGTGCCTTTTTTCCAGCAGAGAATGAATTTTGGGGTATCATTTTTGGTAAGATCACAAGTAGTCATAAATTTTGGGGTATCATTTTAGAAAAATAACTCTTTAGGGTATTGATTTTGATCAAATTTTACTTACTTGGCTGAAATTTTAGATGGCTGTCACAATTTTAGGGTATACATTTTCAATGGCATGTAAATTTTGGGGTATCGTTTTCGCGAAAATCTATAAATTTTAGGGTACGATTTCAGACGTCAATTGGCACACCCCCGTCATCCGCTTATTGAAGTTACCCCCCCGGGTTCGAAATTTCGAGGGATTTCAGAAATCCGGGAAATCTCGTACGCTATTTTGGCTCGTGATTCACCCCTCGAGCAGCCCCATGAAATTCGTTGAGCATGAGCAAACGCATTTTACTTTCGCTAAGAAGACCTCTAGGATCCCTTATCTGCCAGCGACAAACTTGAATATTTGACGAGTGTTAGTAGCTACTTCGCAAACAAATTTTGCTTAAAGAACCTCCAGGCTACTTTGTCTTAGAACGCTTCTCGCCTTCGAATCACTGGCTGCCCCAAACAAAAACATGGAAACTTTGACAATTCTTGGATCGTTCGTCTTGTAGTTAGCGTCCCAAGGAAAATTTTGAAAACTGCAGACTTTACTTTATTGGCTTAGAGCGGCTCTCACAATCACACTCCAACATCTCCCGGAAATATCGATACTCTACCCAACCTATACCCAACCACTTTCTTCTCGTTTTTGAAAGGAATGTTAGTGCATAAAAACTTAAAAACACGCTGCAGATAGAGTGTGAGTATTTTTTCTTTTGCTCATTCAAAATAGAAACTCTTTCTTTTTATTTGGTGAAAGTCAACACTGAATGTCACGCTCAATCCAATGCTGCTCTTTACAGGAATTTCCTTCGAAATTTCCGACTTCTATGGAAAATTCCCGAGTCTTGTTGAATTGGGGGGGGGGCAGTTGCCCCCTCCCCCGAAAACCCCCATAATTTCCGCCACTGTGTAACACTGACGATGTTTGTCCCGAAAACCGATAGTTTAGACGAAATACCGTTTTTTCGAATGCAAGTGGTAATTTTAGCCATGGAAGTACAAGTATCCCAAAGCCTGTTGCCAGTATAGGTAGAACTACTTTGGTGAAAAATTAGAATTTCGGTCTTTTTTTGGTGGAAGATACAACCGCTAATGTGTTGGTTTGAGATACAGTAAAACCCCACAAACAAGAACATACTTTTGTAAAAACAAGGCCTCCGACGAGACCTGAAAAGTGGAGGGGCTAAAATTTGAGATTAAAATATACCATAACCCAATATAATAAGCTGCCCTCCCAGGGACAGATCTAGAGGAAAAAGTGACTGAGGTGTGCGAGCGTGAAGCGAGAGTAAACTCCTGCCGTAGGGGTCCGAACGTAGTGGTCTGGGGGTTGCAGCCCCTGAAAGATTTTTTTATACTACGCCTTTCAGCTCATTGAAAAATCTCAATTTTAAATTAAAGGTGGCAGAATCGAGAAGCTGCCTACTAGATTTATATGCCCAAAAGGTACGAGGTGCTTGCATTCTGCATTGACTATCTGCTTCCTAGTGCAGTTTCTATAGCTTTAGCTTTCTTTTAATTCTAGCTTCAGAAAAAAAAAATTAACGGGGCCCCTCAGAATTATGAACTGTCACAAATATGAAATTAGCTATTGCCCAATGGCGGTGCTCTCTCATCACTGGGGCCACAAGTTTGGGATTTCAAATGCACTGGTCAAAGGTGCACTCCCACAGCAACCGAAATAGAAGATTTTCAATAAAATTTTCCAAAGTTAGGGAGGCTACCTATTCGGTAGCCCGACTGGCCAGTCCGCCCCTGTTCTGGAAGTAAGAACTTCTTCAAAAGTTTTTAATTTCTCGAAATCGAATTTGACATTTGATCACAACTTCGTGGTCGACGAAAGGGACGAAACCATTGCTTTTTGCCCAGATAATTACAAGAAAGACCTAATAATATGCAAAAGTAATTGAGATGGTTTTGTTCCAAAAACTTTGCAACTCAAAGCCTGAGACTGAGTAAGTTTATTCTGGAGAATCTACACAGTTGAACCCTTTATGAAGATCTTTGTATGCGTGACATACTCTCAAGTACCGAATAAACGGGGGGGGGGGGGTGGGAATAATCGGGGGGGTTGGAAATGGGTCGACATAGCAATAATCGGGGGGTTGGAATAATCGGGGGGGGGGGTGCTTGGAGAAATAGAAAATAGTCATTTTCTTTGGTAAACACATATCTTTTATATATTCATGTGAACAGTGATGTTACTGATACAGTTACTTATGAACTCTGGTTCCGTTGAATGCACTTATTGAGACATTTTCTAGCATTTATTCAGAAATTTTGTTTACTACCATTTCATTTTTCAAAAAACTAATAAAAGGGGGGGTTGGAATAAGAGCGGGGGGGGGGCTGGAAAATCTTTGAAAAATTAATAAGTGGGGGGGGGGGGACGATTATTCGGTACTCGAGAGTAGGTACTTCAATATTGAAACCGTTGAGACCTTCGAGACGCTTGAGACGTCTCAAGGGACATCCTGTGTATATGTGTATCAGTACTGAGACCTTCGAGACCCTTGAGACGTCTCCAGAGACATCTGTGTATATGTGTATCAGTACTGAGACCTTCGAGACGCTTGAGACGTCTCAAGGGACATCTGTGTGTATGTGCATCAGTACTGAGACCTTCGAGACGCTTGAGACGTCTCCAGAGACATCTGTGTATATGTGTATCAGTACTGAGACCTTCGAGACCCTTGAGACGTCTCAAGGGACATCTGTGTATATGTGTATCAGTACTGAGACCTTCGAGACGCTTGAGACGTCTCCAGAGACATCTGTGTATATGTGTATCAGTACTGAGACCTTCGAGACCCTTGAGACGTCTCAAGGGACATCTGTGCATATGTGCATCAGTACTGAGACCTTCGAGACGCTTGAGACGTCTCCAGAGACATCTGTGTATATGTGTATCAGTACTGAGACCTTCGAGACGCTTGAGACGTCTCAAGGGACATCCTGTGTATATGTGTATCAGTACTGAGACCTTCGAGACCCTTGAGACGTCTCCAGAGACATCTGTGTATATGTGTATCAGTACTGAGACCTTCGAGACGCTTGAGACGTCTCAAGGGACATCTGTGTGTATGTGCATCAGTACTGAGACCTTCGAGACGCTTGAGACGTCTCCAGAGACATCTGTGTATATGTGTATCAGTACTGAGACCTTTGAGACCCTTGAGACGTCTCAAGGGACATCTGTGTATATGTGTATCAGTACTGAGACCTTCGAGACCCTTGAGACGTCTCAAGGGACATCTGTGCATATGTGCATCAGTACTGAGACCTTCGAGACGCTTGAGACGTCTCAAGGGACATCCTGTGTATATGTGTATCAGTACTGAGACCTTCGAGACCCTTGAGACGTCTCAAGGGACATCTGTGTATATGTGTATCAGTACTGAGACCTTCGAGACCCTTGAGACGTCTCAAGGGACATCTGTGTATATGTGTATCAGTACTGAGACCTTCGAGACGCTTGAGACGTCTCCAGAGACATCTGTGTATATGTGTATCAGTACTGAGACCTTCGAGACCCTTGAGACGTCTCAAGGGACATCTGTGCATATGTGCATCAGTACTGAGACCTTCGAGACGCTTGAGACGTCTCAAGGGACATCCTGTGTATATGTGTATCAGTACTGAGACCTTCGAGACCCTTGAGACGTCTCCAGAGACATCTGTGTATATGTGCATCAGTACTGAGACCTTCGAGACGCTTGAGACGTCTCCAGAGACATCTGTGTATATGTGTATCAGTACTGAGACCTTCGAGACGCTTGAGACGTCTCCAGAGACATCTGTGTATATGTGTATCAGTACTGAGACCTTCGAGACCCTTGAGACGTCTCAAGGGACATCTGTGTATAGGTGTATCAGTACTGAGACCTTCGAGACCCTTGAGACGTCTCAAGGGACATCTGTGCATATGTGCATCAGTACTGAGACCTTCGAGACGCTTGAGACGTCTCAAGGGACATCCTGTGTATATGTGTATCAGTACTGAGACCTTCGAGACCCTTGAGACGTCTCCAGAGACATCTGTGTATATGTGTATCAGTACTGAGACCTTCGAGACGCTTGAGACGTCTCAAGGGACATCCTGTGTATATGTGTATCAGTACTGAGACCTTCGAGACCCTTGAGACGTCTCCAGAGACATCTGTGTATATGTGTATCAGTACTGAGACCTTCGAGACGCTTGAGACGTCTCAAGGGACATCTGTGTGTATGTGCATCAGTACTGAGACCTTCGAGACGCTTGAGACGTCTCCAGAGACATCTGTGTATATGTGTATCAGTACTGAGACCTTCGAGACCCTTGAGACGTCTCAAGGGACATCTGTGTATATGTGTATCAGTACTGAGACCTTCGAGACGCTTGAGACGTCTCCAGAGACATCTGTGTATATGTGTATCAGTACTGAGACCTTCGAGACGCTTGAGACGTCTCCAGAGACATCTGTGTGTATGTGCATCAGTACTGAGACCTTCAGACATCAGTGAGGCATCTCCTGAGCCATCTGTGTGTATGTGTATCAGTACTGAGACCTGCGAGACTCTGAAACGTCTCCATGGTCGTCTTTGTACATTTGATCAAATTGGGAGACCCTTGAGACCTTTAAAACATCAGCATGGAAACTCTTGTTCATCTCTGACGTTCTGATCGTGTAGGGTTGATTAAACAATTGATAGCTTCTATTGTGATGCAAATGAGAAATTCAAATTTAGCCAATGAAAATGCTTGTTAGTAAAACCTCTTGAAGACCCAATTATCTGAGATCATATTTGTATGGCGATGCCGCGCGGGCAATCGATGGGTTTAAACCCACCAATGAAACTTATTTCGAAGCCGTAAGGCTATTGCATGAAAGATTCGGAGACAAGCAAGTTATCATTTCTGGTCATATGAACAAATTTAAGGAGCTCAAAGAAGTAAAGAGTATGGCGAATGTTAAAGAATTGCGAAACCTGTACGATAAGGTGGAATCGAATGTACGCAGTCTGGAAAGCGTTGGGATTTCAATGGACACGTACGGAACATTTATAACTCCAGAAATTCTTAAATTGTTGCCCCAAGAATTGCGTATTGTTGTAACAAGAAAACTACCTGGCACGTGGGATTTGGGGCTGCTTTTGCAGGTTTTGAAAGAAGAGCTAAACGTAAGAGAAAAATGCATGTTCGCCTGTGCTGCCACGCCCACTGAGAAGAAAGAAGAAGTTTGTACCCCGTCCGTTCAACCGTCGCGGGCTCAAAGAAATCTTGCTACCGCTTCAGCTCTATACGCTGGAGCTAGAAGAAACGAAAGAAATCAAAGTTTAGAGAAATCGAGCACGGTTGCATGTTACTTTTGCAACAAAGAGCATTTATCTAGAAACTGCAACGTTGTAACTGATCACAGAGCACGTCGAGACATTCTGAGGCAGCTGGGAAGATGTTTTGTTTGTATGCGTACTGGACATCGTGCACGAGATTGTAGATCGCAGTTTGGCTGCTACAATTGTAAGGGAAGTCATCATTCAGCCATTTGCAATGCTTATAAGACACACGCGGAGTCACCAAAACCTACTGTATCAAATACTGATGAACCCAAAGCGCAAACGACTACTAATATGCACATTTCGAGCAAAACGAGTGTACTGTTGCAGACCGCGAGAGCAGAAATTTCGTCGCCAGACAACGACGCAGAGAAAGCCGTTGTGCGAATAGTATTCGATTCTGGCAGCCAGAAGTCGTATGTGACACAGAAGCTAAAGAACGAATTGAATTTAAAAGTTGTTGGAAGAGAGAGATTGCTGATCAAAGCATTTGGAGACGAGCGGCCGCGAATGAGAGACTGCGATATAGTGCAGATTGCTGTTAAAACGTTGGACGGAATGCTGGTGTATATTTCCGCTTACGTCGTACCGACGATTTGCTCGCCAATTTCAAACCAAATTTTGGCCTTAGCTGTTGATAAATACCCGCACTTGAGAGGTCTGCAATTGGCGGATTTTCAAGCTGGAGACGAATTATCGATTGAGAAGCCATCTGAAATTTTAATTGGGAACGATATGTTCTGGCTACTTGTAGAGGACGAAATAATTCGAGGAAATGAAGCGAATGGGCCCGTGGCAATGAAATCAAAACTGGGCTACATTGTATCTGGACCAGTTGATGTGGTAAGTGAAAATGGCACTTTTTTGTCTCAAGTGATGCGAGTTGAAACAAGTTGTGTAGAGGAAAGGGAGGCGGACCCTTTAACTCATGAAATTAAGAAATTTTGGGAGGTTGAGTCTGAGGGAGGAAAATTTTTAAATGAGACCCCTTCTATTGAAGATCAGTTCGAAGCCGATATAGCTTTTGTTGATGGAAAATATCAATGTAAAATGCCCTTTAAGGAAGAACATCCGTTGCTTCCAGATAATTATACTGTTGCCAAGTCAAGGTTAAATTCACTACTTTGTCGTTTGAAAGCCAATCCTAAGGTTGCGAAAGAGTATGATAATGTGATTAAGGATCAATTAGAGAAAGGGATTGTTGAAAAAGTCGATTTGAATGAGCCCACCGAAGTAGGAAAGGTTTCGTATTTGCCTCACAAAATGGTGATTAGAGAAGACAAAGACACTACTAAACTAGAAGTAACTAAAAGTTATCAACTGCGCGCACTCTAAGATATTTCTGAACTCGAATAAAGCCAAACTAAATTCGTAAATGACCTTTATGCTGTTCCCTTGAACTAGATTTAATTGTTCCATTATTCCCTATTCCATGTTTTATGACTAGAAGGAGGGTGATGAAAGCAGGGTCGACAGATTATTGTGCTGAGTTAATCCTATTGACGAGCATTTCTTTGCTCGATTTGCTGCGTCGTTGTAGGTATGCGAACGTTTTGAACAGCGGCAATGAAGCAATAGACAAAACAAATATGCGTAGCCAGCAAACGAAAATTCACTACCTCGCAATTAGTAAGCACGCTCCTTCGTCGCGCGCAATTAAGAGTTGTTTTTGACGCATCAGCGAAGAAAGACGGGCCAAGCTTGAATGAATGTTTGAATGCCGGTGTAGTATGCAAAAGTGTCCCCTATGCGGAAGTGTACCTACCTGAAACGTAAAGCGTCTCGTGACTCTGTTTTATGTGACCTCAACGCTATTGCGTTTCATGACTGTGAAGACAATATAACATGGAACTGAAACGCATATGCGTTTCGTGACCATGGAGCAAGAAGGCTTTACTTTGGGTGGCGGGGGGAGGGGGCTCGATCCACAAGACCTGATGATACACTGGTCTCCAGGACATAATTGAGGGGATGATGATCTGAAGGGATGATCATAATAATCAGGGGGGGGGGGAGTTACTATGAAAGCAAAAATAAGTTGGGGCAAATACTTCAAGATTCTACTATCATTTTAGAAAATTGTTAGCCAGTCCTCTTCAAGCTTCATATTGATAAGCACTATGCTAAGCAGGGTTCCTAATGACGGTCGCGGGTGGGGGAAGATTCCTCAAAATTCAATAAACGAAAGGTATATTGGCCCTTGAGTAGGGATGGTGATGAAGTAAACCTGTTCAAAATTGTCAAGGGCAGAGGCTTGAGGGGGGCTCAGCTACTTCTCATAAATTGACCAGTTCGTCAATGCACGTTTTGGTGTGGGATTGTGCATGGTGTGCTGAAATGGCTTGATTAATCCCACTCGCTACACACGTTATTTTTTCCATAAGAAACCAAGAATTTTGGCCAGTACTGAGAGTTGCTGAAAATTATCAGATTTTGATTACTAGTTTCTTACGAGATTCTTCTTGTTTACCACCAGTGCCCTTGTGAACATTTAAAAACAAGGATATTTGATGCCTTTCCTATTTTTAGACATTATTCAAGTATTTATAGGTAATATGATACAGGGAAGCGAGTGAAACTAAAGTAAAACTTATTCATAAATAGTTTGTTAGCTTCCCAACACAGGAGTTTCTTAATTTTTTGGCGATCTACACTTGAGATTCTTGGCAGTTTCTTATAATACTGTAAGTGTATTTGCGAGACATCGGCGCACATTTTCAACTCAGCTGGTATGGTACGTCATCTACCAATACAAAAGCCAGTTCCTATTTTAAGGTGAATTCACACGACCACAATCTGAAGAAAAATAACTATTGAGGACAAACTATTATAAACAGTAGGAAACGCCCTTTCCACACCCTTAATTGTCCTTTAAGTCCTTCCTTCCAACAACCTTTCTCCTAAATTGTTTCTAACAATTTCAAAGTTCTTGCCCTGCTTTCAATGTCCCGTCAAATCCCTATTCACGCTTAACCAAGAAGAGAACTACAGGTGGGCTGCCATAAGTGTAAAAAATAGAAAATCGTCTCGTTTGAAATTCAATGAAAATTATAGCCTCCAGACCAACTATGGAAAAGAGAGCATACAAAATGCGAACATTCGTTACATATGTATTAGCAAAAAGCTTAAAAGTGACAAGACCGCTCATTCTAAATTTCAAGACCGCATTTTGCATTTTCAACACCAAAAAGTATGGACAAGACCACACTCAAATAGGCACTGACAATGACAAGTATACTTGTATGCCATAAAATTTTACCAACAATTCTTCAAGATTTTTTAAATACTCTCCACTTCAGATACTTTGAATGCAAAACTCTTGTCGTTTCGTTATGCTTCGAGATTCTTAGTGCTTAGATTTTTCAGGCAGAAAATAGATTGCATGCTCTCTTGAGATTTTAACGGTGAGTACTGTAGTGTTGCAGTTCTCATGTGCAAGATATCGTACATCATTTCTCATTCATTCTATTTCTTTCTTGTGTTCATGCTAATTTCCGTGCTTTATTCTTATCGGTTTTGCGTCACTAGACCTTTTTGTGGCATTTTGTTGGCATTTTGTGACTCAGGCCTCAAATCCTTTTCAGGAGATCCAACAACACCCTTAACGAGTTAAAAACAGTTTATGATATCAAGTCGTAAAATTTTCTACGTTTATTTTTTGAATGAATGACTGAATGTAGTCATATAAGTGGCCTTTGGTAATAAAGCTCAAACACATAATCATAATCCGAATTCGGAAATCAGAATCATGTTTCTGAAAAATATGACGCTTTTATGGTTTCCATTGCACAGCAACAGATAACCTCCCACTGGTTTCGTTGTTTTCATGAGGCAAGAATGGCATGACGAAGTTGTCATTAGGTTCAGATTTGGCATTGGTTCATTTGATGATTCAATTTTACTACCCCAAACTATATTTTATTGAATAGTTTAAGAAGACATTTGAGATTGCTATCTTTAATAACAGTCTCGCTCTAAGTTATTTCACCTTGACGTAGCCTGGTGCAGATTGACGTAGCCAATTGGGAAATTTAAGGGGATTGCTTAACTTTCACAGGTTACCAAACCATGGCAGATGCTCGGAATTGATCTAATGGGACCGTACACGAAAACCAACAAGGGAAACAGCTACATTTTCACGTGCACTGATTATTTCACGAAGTGGGTTGAAGCGTATCCAATCCCGGACAAAACTGCGAAGGAAGTAGCCCAGTGCCTGGTTAAACTATTTTGCCGCCATGGTTCTCCGGAAAAAGTGCTAACAGATCGAGGAAGAGAGTTTGCAAATGAGGTTTGTGTTGGTAAAAAAGTGGAGTATCTCATTCTTTAATATGAGGGTACGAGATTTGTTTTAAGAATTTTCATCATATCCAGTGCAGGGATCCGGTATTTCACAATTTAAGGCATTGGTAGTTAGATACTACAGTTATGTTTCAGTATATATGATTCTGCGGAGGAAAAATTTGTACCTCCTGTGGAAGCTCCTCCGTGGTAGCAAATGATTTTTGTCCACAAAAGAACGAAGCGGAGCACAACTGTGGTGTCTAACCACCCATGTTTAAAAAGTAAAAAGGGAAGTACTTTGTCAAAATGATATGGCTAGCTGTTTAGCCAACATCAATGAACAGGGATGATAGACATTTTAGTTATTCTACAAAAAAGTCTGGATCCAGCGGTATATGTATGCATACATCTTTATGGGAGATTCGATAGAGTTACAGCTTATGTCACTAATCTCCACTTTCGAAGATTCTATTGACAAAATATTTTTCGATTCACATTCTTCCTATGATAGCCAAAAGGGCTATACAGTTCGCCCGTGATATTTTGTCTGTTTCCATTCAGCTCAATGAAGAGTTTTGCAGGATTCTTGGCGTCAAGCATAAAATGACGGCAGCTTACCATCCTCAAACAAATGGACTGGATGAAAGAACTAATCAAAATATCAAAAGGTACTAAAATAGTTGATTATTGTAGCAACGGAAAAATCAAGAATGGAAGTTTCAACCAACCTGTTATATTTTGGACAAAAAGTTTTCAAAAATGTTAAAGATCACTAAGAGAGAACGTATTCCAGTCGTTACTTATTGGGCCCCAGTGATGTGCTCAACGAAATTTGAAATCTGATGTAAGCTCTGACTTGTACCTCTGATCAGTAAGCTCTGATGTACCAGCATCCTTCACTTATAAATTACGCTTTCAGCAAAATCTTGCTTGTTTTGTAGACGTCTTGAAAAGCTTCTATCTGAAGAAGAGACACAGGAGTACTGGGATGAACTCATCGATCCAATTATATTCTCGATCCGTACGACCAGAAGTGCAACCACCAAATACACGCCTTTTCAGCTCCTTTATGGTCGGGAAGCATTAAGACCAGTCGAAGTTGAGGATGGGGATGGTGACATTGCAGAGGTAATCTTTCAAACTTCTTGACAGAATCAATTTCCAGGATACGGTATGTTCGAATAAAAGGGATTGTTGCTTTTCACGAAGAATGGTATCGGCCATTACTGCAATCTTAGCTTGATATGACTTTGCATTCAACTTAGGAGCTTCATCTTCAGGACAAAGGTCTACCATTAACATGTGTATTTCATCTTTCTGATCTGTCTTCTTTGTTGTTTAAATTTTTATCTCAATACTACCGGGTGAGTCAAAAAACGCCCGGCGTTTGTACTGCTCCCTGAGGATACAAGCAATGACATTCTGCAATATCTGATTGAATAGCTAACATGTTCAATTATTTTTAGAAATTTTCCTGGCTAAAATTGGTCACTCCATTCAGATTCTGTAATCGATTTTCTAAAATGCATCCCTTTGAGAAACATTAAAAAACGTGCTAAAATTACAAGCAAAAGTCCCTAATGTGTTTACCTCACAGCGATGACTTCCAACATGCTTTAGCACGTACTTTCCTTTTAGCGGGTTGAAAAGTCTTCCCCCTATTGTAACCTATCCAGGGGGATTCCATTCTCCAATGAGGACAAAATAAATGAACACATCCAAGAGTCATTATTGCTAGGAAGGTGAACAAAGGGAAATCTTGCTTGGTGTTTTCACTTGTTTTTGCAGGTTTGCGAAATGGGCTTTCTGCAGAAAATCTCCTATTTCATTGGGAAGGAATGACCGATTAAAGCCGGGTAAATTACTGAACCTAATTTGACATATTGGGAATAAAACAAGACAGTTTTCAATATCCTTGCTTTGATATTCAGGGAGCAGGATTTTTCTCAAACGCCGGGCGTATCTATTGACTCGCCCGGTAATTTTGGAAATGGTGTCAGCAAAAACCTTCGAGGGTTTTTATATTTTTCAGATGGCCACCCTCTTCCAGAAACTAAAGTGACGAGGGCGACGGGTGGTAATGGGCGATACAGCTCTATGTAAAAGCCAGCTAGCTTGTTAACCTGGTTAAACAGACTTCAAAGCTAGCCAGCTGGCATGAATTTGCATTGTGAGTGACGCAGCACTAGTGTGATTGAGCTATACGTGAGCATTAGGAAAGAATACTATAAAAAACGAACCCAGAAAACCAGGATCAATGAATTTCAAAGAAGCAGTGCTTAAACAGATCCTGCTTAAACGATCAAATCGTACCCATTCAGGATGATTTTCAACGATCAATAGAAAAGTAGAAAGTATCGCCAGTTAGATTATATTTATGATTTTAAGAGTTTTTAAGGTTTCAAATGCAATTTTTTGAGAGCTTCCATGCCTTTGTGTTTCTATAGATGGCCATCAAATTGCCTGTAGAGGACACTATTGTGCAGTTCATGACTAACATCATTGAAAATAAAAAGACAACTTACGAAAAGGCTAAAACAAACATCAAAACGGCTCAAGAATCCCAGAAAAAGTATTACAAAAAACGAAAGACGGCAAATGGAAAAAAAGAAATCAAGTTCAAAATAGGACAAAAAGTGCTCCTCTTTAATGCACGAAAGACCACTCGTAAAGGAGACAAACTTGGTAAGGCGTGGACTGGACCATACGAAATAACAGAAATTGTTGGCACAAAGCACGTATTTCTTGACGGCAAAAAGATTAAAAAGAGCATTGCACACCTCAAGCCGTGGAACTTTGCCGAAGATAACAGCCAGAAAATGTCGAGCAACGACGAGCAAGGGAATGACGAATACGAAGAGGGAGATGGTAATGGTGGTCAGGACACGCCCGTAAGAAATAGCTCAAAGAGGGAGTATTCACATGATCTCGAGAGTAGAGGAGGAAAACGAAAGAGGCCAAGCAACGTAAATGGAGATGGAAGTCCCTCGAACAAGGAATCAGGTGCAAAAAATCTTCCCTTTAATGAAAACAGACAGTACGATGGCCAATCAGAAACTTGTAAATTGCACAGTGAAGGAGATCCTTCCACAGAAAAAGTAGATTTGAACTTTTTTGAAGAGCCTACGCTTTCATCTGATGGCGAAGAAGAATGGCCAAGGACAAGAAGTTGGAAAGCTACGGTTAATGAGCTGTCCAAAGAGCGAGAGTCGGCAGAAGCTGAAGATTCTGACATAGAAGAAATGAAACCGAAGAGTAAGGAAGAAAATGAAGAAGGTGAAGGAGAAAAAGCTGAACCACAAATAGATACCCCGAACGACACAGCATCTGACGCGCCAAAACATGCAAATCAAACTGATTTCAACGTCGAAGCCGAAGTGCTTAGTGAGACAGGTGAATCGACCTTTGTGACAACAGCTGCAACTGCAAGCATTCATATACCCGATGACGACGAGAGTGTATTGCTTGAGCCGACCGATCACCAAAAACAAATCACTTTCTCCACAAAACAAGGTAAATTTTTCACAGTTATGGTCATCAACCACCTGAAGTTAACCTAGTGTTCCATGTTCCTCGAAGCTGGAAGTCAAATTCAAATTGAACTGAACTGAAGCTTACTTTTTACTTCAAAATTCACCCTTAATAGTTTCATAGAATACAATTATTTTAAAGGGGTAGGGCTACGATTTGAATTCTCTCCTGCGGTAGGTTTTACAGTGAGGCTGTGTTCTAATCAAGCTTCACTGGTGTTAATTTAATTCAACTTCAATTTGGTGCGACAAAATGCGTCCATTTCTAACGTTAGTAGGAGTGTCCTCTTCTGAGTAACGCAAGGTGTTAAACTCCTCTTAGCGCAAATAAAGTCATAGTATCTAATATGAGACGAACATTTTTCATTTTAGCCCCCAAATTAACCGGCGTCCAAGTTGTTGGGTAAACAAATGCAATTTAGCGCACCTCTCTTAGCACGAGTTTAGCTTGGATTTACACGATAGATAGGGAAACACGTTAGATTTTGAAAATGTATGTCTTTATCCGATTTTACCGTGATTTGGAAGGTTTTCCAACTTGCTATAACATTTCCTTGCAGTTGTTGATTCTATTTGGGCTGGCAATACAGTTGGTTACATTGAAAGCAAAGTCAGCCACATCAGCATAACAGACGTTAGGCTTCTGGAGTTGAAAGGAAAAGCATATATCTCTGATGAGGTTCGTATTTATGCATTGCTATAAATCATCCACTTCAAATACAGACTTCAAGAATCATGTGACTGCCAATAATAAAACTTAGTTCAAGCTTTTTCGGTTTTAGTCAAATTTCAGTCCTGTTTTCTCCGTATTTATCCATGAGCAGGTCGGCAGATCAGAAACTGCGCAGGCATGCGCGCAAAATCGTACCTTTGAGTCCTGCTAGCTCCCTGCAACAGATCCCAAAATCCAGCAACACTTGATATTTTATTCCTTGGGCCTGACAATCTTGATTTATCATTTCTAAAAGCTTATATGTTCAAACACTTCCTTATCTCACATTGCTCGATGACGTCAGTTTATGCAGTTTCTGCTATGTCGTGCAGGTCAGTTATGACGGCACGGAGTACTTCTTGAAGCAAATGAACGGAGATATAGCGACATAATCTAAACATAGCACAAAAGAACGGCAGGCGCCACTAATCTTCTTATTGTTTTCATAGATCAAAAACATCAAATACAATAGGTTATATTTAGATTACCCAGTCCCCTTAGCTAAGTTTGCTTTTAACCCGTAGATTTACTTTAACTCGAAGTCTATGGTATTTCTAGATCATTGATGCATACTTGGTTCTTCTGTCAAGGGAATACAGTGGCAGCGAGGTAATTTCAATATTTCCATTCTAATTCGATTTAAAAAGTGTTGTTCAATCTATAGAGCTGGTATGTACCAGACAGCTTAGATTTTAATCGGTTGAGAACAGAAATCTATGGAAAATGCTTCGTTTTATAATGTGCCATTACTAAGTTTACAAATGGAGGTTGGATTTTCCCTCTTCTTTTCCAGTCAAAGATATTAGTCATTGGTTCGTGCCTGATGACAGAAATCTGCAATGGCCTTTGCTACAAGCCAAAGCTTACGAAGGTAAGAATCTAGACCTAGCTAATCTTTAATTTCTTTGGACGTACTGCCTTCATAAAAAAGGCTCTACAAAGGAACATAGGCAAGGCAACGAATCTCGAAGTTATGAAATCGTCTGGGACAAGTGACATATCAAGCAAGTTGAACTATTTAGTCTACTTGACTCTTAACATGAATAAACTTCAAGAAAAACCGTATTACGCAATTTCTGCATTATGTGTATGGACCGTTTCATTATGTATGTACATAGACTTACAACGGGAGTTAGTATCAATCAGGATTCCTTGGGGGAGTAGAAAATAGAAATTGCATGCATTTTTAAGTTCGGCACCGTTACTGAAGAGCTGATGATGCCCGTATTCATGGATATGGTCGATACGTTCGTGATAGATAGAATTTATGTAAATCAGACTGATGACATGAATTTGCATTAAGATATGCCATTTTTTATCCGATATTTAGATCAAGATTGAAGACTACGATATAGTTATTGGCGGTTACAACCATAACAGGAACCACTGGAACTTAGTAGTAAGTAAATGACTTATTTTAGACAGAGCTTGATTATCGCTTCATGTATTAACTAAAATCTCCACCAAAGGCCGTCCAAATGCTCCTTCTGCAGAAATCGTTGAAATCCAAATATAGAAGCAATTTCCTTAAATGATTCGATGTCAATATCATTCCCAAAAAAGGTTGAAAAGTAAAGCAAGCTACGTCTTTATGTGATGTTATAGGTATTATCTCAGCTGGCGCATCATGAAGAAAACAATTGTCCCTGTTTGGTTGTCACACTTCTTTTCTGTTTAACTGAAGTCTTCCACATGTGAACTTTTTCCAACTGTGTTTCAACTTCCACTTTTTCAGGTGCTGCGGCCAAAAGAAGGTGTCTTACTCTTTCTGAATTCCTTTGGTGAGCTCGAAAGTCAGATCGAGAAGATAACGAAGAACTGGAGGTAAAATCGATTCATTGCTTTCTCTAGTAGAGTAGTCTTGTAGCGATGGCACATGTCTAAGATACAGTAGCATAATGTCCCGCATATAAGAAGCCCGAATTTAAGAAATACAGACCCTGATTTTCTAAATAATGCATCATTTCTTAAGAAACTGGTTCAGGTCTGCAGAAAGCTTGTCGCTTATTTGAAAACTGTGTATTGAAACTTTTGAATTTTTTAGTTTCCTTGTTCAACTGAACTGTGCCTATTCCAATGAAACAAGAATTCTGTATGCGAACTAAGCAAAAGCACCTTCCTGCAATAATGCAAAAACCAAAAGATGTAGTTACATCATAATGTGAATTAAAAGGGCATCTGTGTACTAAGTATTGTTGTATTTTGCATCAGTTCAATTTGCACTTTTCGTTGACTACATTATCTACCAAAGTTATTACAACATAGTTTTCTATGCCATTCATTTGGACTTGTTCAACTACAGACTCTTTTGGCGCAACAGAGTGAAGCACCTCAACGCAAAAGAGATTCAATGGACATTCTCTCCAATGCAACATCCAAAACAGATGGATGGTTACAACTGTGGTATCTACATCATGAAGGTATCCCCCCCCCCCCCTTGTGAAGACTTGCTCCTTATCCGAAAGCCGATCGTTCTAAGTACTCTCTTGAGTTGTTTTTGCCATAGTCAACGTATCCTGTGCCAATGTTTTTGCGAACTTAAAAAGTCAGCTAAAAAGAACAAACCATGCAACTGACAATCATTGATCTGAAAAAGCCTGAATTGATTGATTTAAGAAACACAGAACAAATTCTGCAACAGAGATCGTGCGGCAAAACAAGAAAAGCAACTGCTTCTATCTACAGAAAAAATTGAAACTGTATTTATTTTGGTCAAATTGGCACCAGCATTGAGCAAACGTTCGACCATCGCTCTGTTATCGATCACAACCAATTCATCGTAGAATTCATATGTTGCATCGCTACAACGTTATGATGTTGTATGATGTCGCTGCATCCTTTCCAAGTTCGTTTTTCAAAAATTTGGTCGATATTTACCAAATGATTTAGGATGTTTCCAATCCAATAGATTTCAAGAGATCTTTCCTAACGTCTGGAGTCTTGCATGCAGAAAAATGACAATTATTCGCCAAGTATCGTTTCGAATTTTGACCAAAGATTACGTCATCAGTTTTCGAGATTAGGCTTGTTCGGGATTTATCATTGCCTTTCAAAAGTATGTAACTGCGTGCGTATATCGAACTCGGTAGTAAAAGCCTGCTTTGTAGAGCAAATGTATGAAGTATTTAAACTCCATCCCAACAAGCCACAATTTGACTATGCGTTTGTGCTCTTTCATCCAACACATATCCTTCAGGTGCCGTTACGTCCTACATCCAGTAGCTTATAGAGAACTGCAGAGTCATTCCATGAAGCCTTCTGATTTATTTAACTGATTTATTCAACTGGCAAACTGATTTATTCCTTTTTGATTAGTTTGCAGAAAGAATCATCGTTTTTGGGGACGCAGACTTCCCACATACATTGGATGATCTGGATAGGTACAGACGTGAAATAGCTGAACATATCATTGATTCATCAGGTAAGCTGTGAGATTTGTGAACTGTCAACTTTAATTTCAGATTAACAAACTTACCGATACGATTTTCAAACATCATTGCAAATATGTACTATAGAAGCAGCAGATGCTTTATATTCACATGATATACCTGTTGTAACTCCGCACTTAGCCATAAGTTCTATCTTGCTTTGTAGATTGTACAGACACCGGTTGGTGTAGAAATTGTGGAATGTACAGAGGCGACTCTCAAACAGTAAGTACAATGTTAATGTGCTTAAATTCAGTGCTTTTATGTGACCTTCTTAACTTATGATGTAGAATACTGCTGCTTTTAAACTACTAGAAGAAAATATATTCTTTTAAATTAACTTAGTAGTGAAAATAAAAGTTCATATCTTTGTCCAACAGCTAACTTGCACTACCTGTGGCAGATGGATCCACTTCAAATGCAAAGGCATTAATAAGATTGACTCTGGCGAGGCTTTCGAGTGCGCTTCGTGCATTAAAGCACTTATTCACGAAACGGAAAATTTGAGCTCGGAGGGTATTCAAGGTCAACCGGAAGCCCATTCCAGCCCAATTAAAATGAGACGAGATAAGGAAAAGCAGAAGAAAGCAGAAACACCCACGAGGTATAATTTGACGATGCTGAAGACCAGCAGCAAAACAAGAGCCGTTCGCTGCGAGAGCTGCAAGGCACCGTTTAAAGAAAAAAGTGCAATAAGGCAACGGTTCATGATTGGACACTATGGGTCGAGGCCATTTTTCAAAAAGTCCATGAATATGTTTCACCATGGCACACGCAATTATTACTATTGCGTGAGAAAGAATTGTTTACTTTCAATAAACAAAGACATTACCGGTAAAGATATTAATATCACTGGTGTTGAGAACGAGTTGTTAAAGTCAGACATAGCATCCTTTGAAAAGAATGGAATAATCATTGTTCTGTAAGCATGGTTAAAATAAATCGAGTCTATTTCGTTATCAAACTCGTTTTTCATTATACTCTTTTGATCTGTATTCCTGCATAAACAACAGTGCAAAACATATCAGTACACAGGTAAAACAATGGGGGACACATTCGCCTTGTCAATTTTTGTTATGCGTTTGTGTACCAGGACACTTTTGCATACGGAAAATTGACTATGCATTTGCGTACCCTTCGTAAAACAACAGGGGGACACTTTCGCATAGGCACTTTTTGCTATGCGTTTGTGTACCCGGACACTTTTGCATACGGAATTCGACTATGCATTTGCGTACCCTTCGTAAAACAACAGGGGGACACTTTCGCATAGGCACTTTTTGCTATGCGTTTGTGTACCCGGACACTTTTGCATACGGAATTCGACTATGCATTTGTGTTCCCTTCGTAAAACAATAGGGGGACACTTTCGCATGGGCACTTTTTGCTATGCGTTTATGTACCCGGACACTTTTGCATACGGAATTCGACTATGCATTTGCGTACCCTTCGTAAAACAACAGGGGGACACTTTCGCATAGGCACTTTTTGCTATGCGTTTGTGTACCCGGACACTTTTGCATACGGAATTCGACTATGCATTTGCGTTCCCTTCGTAAAACAATAGGGGGACACTTTCGCATAGGCACTTTTTGCTATGCGTTTGTGTACCCGGACACTTTTGCATACGGAATTCGACTATGCATTTGCGTACCCTTCGTAAAACAATAGGGGGACACTTTCGCATAGGCACTTTTTGCTATGCGTTTGTGTACCCGGACACTTTTGCATACGGAATTCGACTATGCATTTGCGTACCCTTCGTAAAACAACAGGGGGACACTTTCGTATAGGCACTTTTTGCTATGCGTTTGTGTACCCGGACACTTTTGCATACGGAATTCGACTATGCATTTGCGTACCCTTCGTAAAACAATAGGGGGACACTTTCGCATAGGCACTTTTTGCTATGCGCTTGTGTACCCGGACACTTTTGCATACGGAATTCGACTATGCATTTGTGTTCCCTTCGTAAAACAACAGGGGGACACCTTCGCATAGGCACTTTTTGCTATACGTTTGTGTACCCGGACACTTTTGCATACGGAATTCGACTATGCATTTGCGTACCCTTCGTAAAACAATAGGGGGACACTTTCGCATAGGCACTTTTTGCTATGCGTTTGTGTACCCGGACACTTTTGCATACGGAATTCGACTATGCATTTGCGTACCCTTCGTAAAACAACAGGGGGACACTTTCGCATAGGCACTTTTTGCTATGCGTTTGTGTACCCGGACACTTTTGCATACGGAATTCGACTATGCATTTGCGTACCCTTCGTAAAACAATAGGGGGACACTTTCGCATAGGCACTTTTTGCTATACGTTTGTGTACCCGGACACTTTTGCATACGGAATTCGACTATGCATTTGTGTTCCCTTCGTAAAACAATAGGGGGACACTTTCGCATTGGCACTTTTTGCTATACGTTTGTGTACCCGGACACCCTTGCATACGGAATTTGACTATGCATTTGCGTACCCTTCGTAAAACAATAGGGGGACACTTTCGCATAGGCACTCTTTGCTATGCGTTTGTGTACCCGGACACTTTTGCATAAGGGTACCGAAACGCATATTACACCGGCCCTGCTCTGTTGCCCATGTTAGTTGATATTTTGATGCGTTTTCGTCTGAATAAAGTAGTGCTTTTGGGGGACATTGAGAAGGCATTTTTGAATGTGTCTATTGATTCGAGTCAAAGGAACTACTTGAGGTTTTTGTGGGTGGAAAACATTGAGTCAGATGAGCCTGAAATTGTTGTGCTAAGATTTACTTCTGCTGTATTCGGAGTAATTTGTAGTCCGTATTTATTAAATGCTACAATTCGCCACCATTTGGCACTGTATCAAGAAACAGATCCTGATTTTGTTGAAAATGTTCAGAGTTCATTGTATTGTGATGATTATGTTTCTTCGTTTGAGAATGAAACCGAGGACTTTGAACAGTATGAGAAATTAAAACACTGTTTCAGTGATGCAGGCTTTAATATGCGAAAATGGAAGTCCAACTGTAAGAGCTTGATTGACAAAATTGAAGTTAATGAAAACGAAAATGTTTCGAAGGAAAATGAAACCAAAACAGAAGTTTCGTCAAAATGTGAAAACGAGGCTGATAGTTCAAAACCTGAAAAAGTTCTTGGAATTTCTTGGAATCGAGAAGCTGACAAGCTGATTTTTGAATTTGAGAAAATTTTGGAAAATGTTGACGAAGAGAATGTAACAAAGAGAACAATATTGAGTACTGTTGCGAAATTCTTTGACCCTTTAGGGGTCATAGCGCCCGTGATTTTGCCTTTGAAGGTTTTGTTCCAAAATGTATGCAAAGAGAAATGTGATTGGGACACGCCTATGAATGATGAAATTAAAGAAACATTTCTGAAAATCATTGCTGATTTGAGAAAAACTGGAAATATTGAATTTGAAAGAGCATATTTGGATCAGGAAATTTCTGCTGAGAGTATTGAGTCGATTGCTCTTCATGGTTTTTGCGATGCTTCGACAATTGGTTACGGAGCTTGTGTATACATTGTATATAAATTGAAAGATGGGCGAAATATTTCGTCTTTAGTTGCTGCGAAAACACGAGTTGCGCCACTTGAGGGCCAAACTATACCGAGAATGGAACTATTAGCTGCTTTGCTTTTGGCCAAATTGATGAACAACGTTCGCGAAACTTTGAAAGGATCTGTAACAATTACAGAAACATTTTGTTGGTCTGATTCACAAATTGTGCTATTTTGGCTTGCGAATACAAACAAAACGTTGAAAACTTTTGTGCAAAACCGAGTTATTGAGATCAGAAAGTTAGCCCCACCCGAAATTTGGAAATTTTGTCCTACAAAGGAAAATCCGGCTGATGTTGCCTCGAGAGGAGGTACAGCGTTATCTATCAGGGATTCGAAGAAATGGTGGAAAGGGCCAGACTTTTTATGTTATGATCCTGAGAATTGGCCTAATCATCCAAATTTTGACAACTTTGCTGAAAACATTGAAAGGGTTGAGACCAAAGCTGTTGAGCCTGTCAGCGTGTTTACTGCTAAAATTTCTGTTGAAAAGGAGATTGAAGTCATGCCAGCGTTGATTGATATTTCAAAGTACAGTGATATTAGCAAGCTTTTGAGAATCGTTGCCTATGTCAAAAGATTCGTTGATAATTTGAAAGTTAAAATTGCCGACAAAGATCCTTTTCTTGGTGATTTGAATACAGAGGAAATTGCAAATGCCAGAAATTATCTGATAAAATCAGAGCAAAGTTGTTTGCGAGACGCAAAATATTTTGCGGAATTTCAACACAATCTGCGTTTATTTGAAGATGAAAATGGTTTATTTGTGAAGGGCACGTTGTAACGATATTTGAAAATAGAGTTCCGAGACATCGTTGGAGACTGGGTCGTGTCGAAAAATTGTTACGAGGGAAAGACGGTGAAGTACGAAGTGCAGTTGTTAGAGTTACGCAGAAAGGACAAAAGAGCACAACGATCAAGAGACAATTGAGGAAGCTGTTTCCAGTGGAGCTGACGGAAGCAGATGAAGTTTCAGAGGAGGAGCCGAAGATCAAGTTTGTTGCGGACCACGAGGTGGGAACATTAGAGACACGTAAGTGATTACCTTATTCTCGTTTGACATTAATTTGATTGATTGATTGATTGATTGATTTATTGATTAATTGACAATATCTCTGCATTGATTGGCGTTGCCAATCATTGTGGGGCCGGGAGTGTGTTATGGATTGTGGGATTGCGTAAATAATTCGTAGTTGTAGTTGGATAGTATGCGCATAATTAATTTGCATAATTAGGACTTTTTTGAACTACGAGACTGAGACAGTTGGAGAGTTGTTGAGACGAGAGTATGAGTTGGAGTTTTGATTGAGAACGCGATTCAGATGAGAACTGGATATTAACGAGAATTAAACTATTAATATTGATTTTGCGACTCGAATACCGAGATTTAAGAAATGAGGACGGAGGTTTGCTGAAATTGTAAATAATTGTACATAGTTTTTATATTTATCGCTTCGGAAGGACGCTTTTTATCGTACGCCATCAGCTCGTCGTATATGTTTGTTAGGATCGCCCGAAGAGACTGCTTGAATCGCTGGGTTTCCACGATTATCTGAAGATCCATAACACTGGGTACCAGGGCGGAGGATTTTTGGCAGGGGTATGAAACTTTTTTCCCACTATTATGTGGGGGTACAAAAATACTAAGAGATATTTTTATGGGGTGCAAAACTATTTAGCCTGAAAAAATTTTGGATGAAGCCGTTGATCAAAGAGTGAAAGAAAAATAAACAGACACTTGGAAATGATGAATCACTTGAATAGTATGAAAATTGCTTGGGACAACTTGCTATCTTTCCATATAGGCCTATCTATGTTTCATGCAAAATGAATGAAATCTGGATGGGGTACTAAACCGTTTTGCTGAAGGATGATGGGGTACGAAAACTGTTTCTATGTTCAAGATGGGGTATGAAATTTTCTCTAATTGAGCAAAATTATCCTCCGCCCTGGTACCCAGAGTTAAAAGTGACTGCTCCCTTGCTGAGGCCCCCAAAGGGGGGTCGCTGGAGCCCTGGAGCCCGCCATTTTGAAAGCTTGGAGCTCTGGAGCCCAAATAATTCTCATGGTGGTTTTCTCCAATTTTGGCAATCTTGCCTTTGGGAGCCCGGAGCCCATTGAAATATGCGTTGGAGACTCGGAGCCTGAGATCCCTTAGGGGGCCTATTTACTCTCCACTTCGAAGGAGAGCCAAGCCGAAAGAATTAGCTCTCCTACGCATTGGAAAGTAAAGTCTGCACGCCGGCTAGACTTGCTCCAAGTCTTTTCCGTGGTATATCAGCACTGAGGAAAATAATTACCTCTGCGGGGGCGTAATCTATGACGAGGACGCTGCAAAGGAAAAGCGAAGGAGAAGGAAACGGTTTCCTTTTCCTTCTCCTTCCTCTTTTCCTTCACAAAATCCTATTCGTAATTTACGGCCCCGCAGAGGTAATTATTATCCTCAGTGCTGACATACCACTGAATAGACATGGAGCAAGTCTAGCTAGACTGAAATAGACTCACAAATTTTCCTGCATTGGGTCGGTCATGGAGGGACCAATTGTCCAGTTGATCTGATAAGCTTTCGTGATCATCAAATACAATGGAATAGAATGGGATACGTTTAGACTGCAGCTAACTTAAGTTGCCTTGTATGCCCGTCATTGGTCGTTCTGTAGTAGAATCTATTGTAATCAAGAAACCGTACCAGAATCGATCTGAGTCCAATTCGAAGTTATGAAATTTCAAGTTTTGGTTTTCGAGTTGCAAAATGCTTTCAGAACAAAGAAATGCATTAGTAGTTGGCCTAAATACTACTACCCTCAAAAAATTGAGCTCACATTAAAGGCAGTCTGTCACGCATTTGATTGGGTGATTTGGACAATGCAAAGAATAGGAAATTTCAATGGCTGCTAATCCTCTGACTTTCTACGGCCGTAGAAAGTCAAGACGAATAGCCCTTCTTTGTTTCAAATACACACATTCACAAAGAAATCTGTTGTGTTGAGCGCTGACTTTGTCGCGGCCAATCAGAGACGTGACAGACTGCCTTTAAAGTGCTACATTGCTATCAGTGCGGAGTGGCTCTTAATACGAAATTAACTTAGTCGAGGGGCATATTAGACTACATTACATAAGCCCCTCTAACTTACGCTCGTTGTTGTTGTTGTCATCGCTTCAGTTGAGGGACTTATGTCCTTACGCTTCAATACAGGGACTAATTAGGCCAAGTCCGCCGCGTTCACGGCGCGACCAATCAGATCGCTACTTTCTTAATATGGTCAACCCACGTGCCTATTTGTAGCGTTTGATTGGCTCATTAGTTCAAAGTTCGATTTCTCGAAGCGAAGCGACGCTCGAAATGACGTTCGAAGGGACGTTCGACTTTTCTTTCGACGTTCGTAGGATGGAAGATGTTCTAAGTTTCTTCTGATTTTTCGTAAGATTTTAATCCCTGTTTAGAATCTGTTTGGTCGTGAGTCCTTTGTATGAGTGAAATTAAAACATCAGATTATAAATGTTGAACGAATACAAGGAATCACGTCGTCAGTCTGGGGGCATATTACTCAAACTGAAAAATCCAAGAAAATCTCATACCCCTTTGGCAAAATCCTTTTGTTTTCAAGAGAAATCTGTGCAGAATCCGTGAAAATCCTATTGCTTAAAGCGAGTGGCATTTCACTCCAAAAAATCTCGTACGCCTTTGGCAAAAATCCTTTTGTTTGGAAGAAAAATCCATCAAAAATCAGTAAAAATCCTTTTGTTCTGAAAAAATCTCGTACGCTTTTTTGAAGGAGTGAAATGCCCCTCGGCTTAAAGAAATCTCGTACGCTCTTTTTGAATTGTGATACGGCCCGCGAATTTAGTTTTCTCAATCTTATTTTTTCAGTTTGCCTAGATGTCAAATATTGTTCCGGGTGCACCTCCAATTAATATCTTGAATCTATCTTTCTTTGCAGGTAGCAATCATAATTCCATTTAGAAAGCGCGAGGAACATCTCACGATTCTCTTACGACAGTTGCATCCGATGTTGCAGCGACAGAAACTGGATTACAGGATATTCATCATTCATCAGGTATGACATAAAGTTAAAAGGGAAGTTCAGTCAAAATTCAAATCCTCCCACTTCGCTTGTTTTGTGTCAAACCATGGGCAATAAGGCACCGTGTTTGTAGCTAAGAAATTAAAATTTGTTACCTCGATATTAATGCTTTACTTTGTTGCTTTCTCTTCGGCTGAAGCCTAACCCACGGGGGGGGGGGTTCTCGGCCAAATTTCGGGCAGGGTTGTGCCGTCCACGGTTTCAAAATGGCACCGTTGGCTGGCTAGACCAATTTTTCTGAAAATGATACCCTTGGCTAGACTAATTCCTACATCAAAAGTGCCATGAGTTGGCATTTTCTAGGCAAAACGTGCCAAATTTTTGCATTCAAAGGACCAAAATTTGAAAAAAATTTAGTTTCTTTTCAGGAATTACCGAAGTTTGACATTTCTTTGACCAAAATTGCCAAAAAGTATACCCTTGCCCAGACTAAATGGGCGAAAATTGGCAGAAAGTATACCCTTGGCTAGACTAGATGGTTTGAAAAAGCATACCCTTGCGGGCGGCACATCCCCAGGTACCTTTACTATGGAAGACCCCCCCCCCCTCCCCGTGGCCTAACCAGTGCTAGGAATCAAATTCAAATGGCTCCTGCGCGCCTGAACAGTTAGTTCATACACAGCGTCCATTCTCGTTCATACTTCCTCTTACAGGATGAACGCTGTGAAGGAGCGGGCAGTTCAGACGCGCAGGGGCCATTTGAATTTGATTTCTAGCACTGGTTAGGCTTGGGCCAAAGGGAAAACAACGAAGAAAACTATGGTAATATCGAGGTAACAACTTTAATTTCCAGGCTACAAACACGGTGCATCATTGCCCATGGTCAAACTCAAAATAACGTAATGTTATGAAGTAAAAAATGTTACAAGCGCCTTTATGCTAGCATTCCCTCGTTTTAACATTACCTACAAATCTTGATTGCTCCTTGATCCAAATAAAACGTAGATTTTCCTTCGGTCTTCTCTCGACACAAATAGGATTGAATGTCGCCATAAAAGTTTTCAAAAATTTTCAAACTTTTTGCTCGTGAGAGCTCCTACGCAGCGATAGGCCTTAGCTACTTCAAACTTCCACACGAAATTTTGGGTGGAAGTTTGAAATGAGACGCACGGCTGCGCGAAGTTCAGGCGTGATTAGTGTGAATAGTCTGACAGCATAGACGTAGGGACCGGGGGAGGGGGGCACTGGGGGCACGTGGCTCCAAGATTGTGCAATAAACAAAGAAGTGCCCCTTTTATTTTCAGAAATGATGCCCCTTTTTACTTAAGGAAAAAGTGCTCTCGAAGTATCGTCCCCCCAAGTTTGAGATGCTTCCTGCGTCCCTGTCTGACAGAACTGTTTTATCATTTCTTCCAGGTGGATAACCATCCCTTTAACAAAGGAAAATTACTAAACGTTGGATATAACCAGTCACAAATGTATGATGATTATGATTGTTTTGTTTTCCATGATGTTGACCTTATACCAGAAGACGACAGAAACGATTACGGCTGTCCTTCAAGTCCAAGACACATGTGTCCTGCAGTTGATAAATTTGGCTATAGGTACGTCGAAGATATTTGTACTATATATTCCAATGAAAAGTTACAATGACATGTTATGTTAATAATCATATACTTACAAAATGACTCTACTTTACTATTAGAACGATACCGCAAGGAGCAAAAAGCTGTGTTTACCCTGCAGCCATAACATAAAAGTAAAAACTACTATGGATTGACGAGACCAATAAATTTTGAATCAACCATCATAGATTGGAACCTGATAAGATTTTCAGCTTCTGAGGGATGTTTGAAAAGGTATAAGCCGTTTAGACTGATTACAGTGAGTCCCAGTAATAACTATTGAAAACGAGACTATTACACCAAACCGAGACCGGTAGACCACTACACCAAACCAGCAGCCTTTCAATAGCAATAACTGCGGCCATATAATCAGGCCCCGTCCACACGTATCCGGATATTTTTGAAAACGCATCTTTTTTTATCCGTTTTCAAAAAGATTCGAGTCCACACGAGGAGCGTTTTCGAAAATATCTCCGTCCACACGAAGACGCTGCTACATTCAAACTTCGCTGTTCGAACTTCGACAAAAGAAAATAGACAATCAAAATGCCCTTTGTTGTCCCCAAAGATCCGTGCGCATGCTCTGATATGTCGTAAATCGATGCTGTGACGTCAGCGTTTTCGAAAAGCTCCGTTTTCACCCGTCCACACGAGAACATGAAAACGGCGTTTTCAAAAAGATCCACTCTGGAGAGCGTTTTCGAAAAGATTCGTTTTTGGTGACCGAAAACGCCGTCTCCGTGTGGACGCTAACCCAAAACGGATGAAAAAAGATGCGTTTTCAAAAATATCCGGATGCGTGTGGACGGGGCATCAGTCTATAAGCTGCTGCCATATTTGGGTAAAAATCCTCCCCGGGGAGGTACTGGGTCTTTGAACCTACAGGGAGATGCCTGTGGAAAATCTGAAAAGCCACCCGGTCGTGGAGTAAAATTCCTGAAAGTGGTACCCTGTCTCGGGGTACCCTGGGTACCAGAGCCTCAAAATTTAAATGAAAGGAAATTGGTAAGAAGAAAAGATAGACGGAAGAAAGGATAGACAGAACTTTCTTTCCTTCCTTATTTTTCTCTTTTTATTATTTTTTGGCTCTGGTACCTAGGGTAGTCTCGGGGCAAAATTTTCAGAAAAATCACCCTGTCCTTAAATTCCTTCAAAGAAAGTTGTGTGCCGGCCTGGATATTTGTAGCAAATCTATCACAAAATGCGAAAATATGCTAATCACACTTGCGGTGTGCAAATGGCATACAGCTACGTTACACAGTCAGTTATGGACACTGTCATGGAGCTGATGGTGGAAAAATGATACTCTGTCCGAGAACAGAAATCCTGAAAATGTACACTGTCTGGCGACACACCCCATGTGGAATATGTAAGTGCACCCGAGCAAAAATCCTCCTTGAGCCGGGCAAAATTTGTATCAATAAAGGGTTTTTGATAGGGTTCCCCTCTCAAGATAGCATAGGCCCCAGTCTTTAAAAAAATTAGTGTATAGAGGTGGATGTACAGATTTTAACTTTAGCTACCTATCAATAATTCTACCATTGGACTTTACAGAAATCTTGACTTTCTTTCGAAATTATAGCCGTTTTCATATTTCAGCTCATTGGAGAATGTGACGTCATCAAATTTCTAACTCGTTAACCAGAGGGGTGAAAGACTTTTACTTGATACCATATTGTAGACATCCACAAACTATGATTTTCTAGAAAATGATTTCATGTTCCATGAAAAGTTTTAGAAATTCAAAGCTACGATGGTGTTATAAATGTTTTGAAAATATTTCTTGAATCCTTGAAAAAGAGAAAAAATAATCTAATTATGAAAATATTGCAAAGTAGTACTTCTAATATCGGATGATTAAAAAATGTGTCCCTGCCTGAAATATAATTGCAGCAAATTTATGTTCGCTATGACAATCCTAAATACAATACAGATACTACAAATATGACACATAACTTTCATGATTCTAAGAAGAAATAACGATCGTCAATGAGTGCTGCGCATTGTAGTGTTTGCACAGGTCCATTCCCTGGCTCCGCAGTTTAAACTCATTGAATGTTCTTTTGTTGCCAATAAAAGTGAATTCCAACCATTGTGATGCCATTTCAAAAGCCGCTGACCGAAGTCACTTTGCAAAATTGTTGAAAACAAACAGAAAAACATACAAGCACCGAGAATCGATCACGCCTAGCGAAGCCACTGCGCAGGAATAGGTGGCTGCTTCGCAGCAAATATATAAAAATCAAAATATAAATACTGTACAAAGGAAAAAACAATGAAAATTAAAGATTACATAAGAAACGCTACAATTCGTATTTAGGAAGATTGTCTAAGGACAGGTCTAAGTGCCATGAGTTGGCATTACTGGTCTAAGGAGTAGTCCTTAAAGTAGATAAAATGATCGAGAGAGGACCCCCCACCCACCCCATCAAACAAAACTAAAAAGAATTCTTTTTAAAGTACACGTAAAACCAGAAGACCAAAATAGAATAAGTAAATTCAGAAGGCAATAACCACAATTTTAAAAATTTCTTCAATTTTGACAAGAAGATATCACAGGGAAACCAGGATCTATCGGCAACGAACAACGATAAAAGAACAATCAACCAAAATAGAGAGCAATCAATCCCACCATCCCCCCCCCCCCTCATGGGCTTGAGTTTCTATTTTATGCTTCTCTCATTGCAGCTTATTCTCTTCTACTTTATTTGGAGGCGTTACTTCATTTAGAAAGAGTGAATTCACCAAAGTGAATGGAATTCAAACAAATATTATGGATGGGGAGCTGAAGATGATGACATATATTCAAGGTAAATTGCTTCTTCAACATTAGACCTACTACAATCGTCGTAGTTTCGCTGATTGCTGGACTGATGATCGCTACAGGTCCAACTCGTGATAACAGTTCGAAGAATCGGCCAAAAATTGATGAATCTCGCATTTATGCCGGGTGCTCAAGAGCTCAAACCAATTCTTCACGATTTTAACTCACGGATTCTACCGATTCTAAAACACCACAATTTCGTGTTTGATCAAGGTTGAAGCGAAAATCTCCGCAGTAATTGACAGCAATCGAAACAGCTTCCTTCGCCTTTGGTCACGGGACATAGGCATATCAAAGTAACATGTTAACTTGTTTAGCTATACAAATAAGAAGATCTTTCGTAACCTCTGGCATTCGTAGGGGGCTTTATAAAACGGGAGGCTTATTTAAAAGTTTTGGCTTAGAGGGGAGAGGCTTATGGAAGTGGGGGCTTGATACAGAGGGGGCTAAATAAAGCTTTTACAATCGCTGTTTCTGAAACACTAAGCAGCTAAACTTGCTGAAGAGATGTCATGGGTTTTCTTCCTTCCTTTTTGCAGAAAATTGAGGAAAGATTACGAAAAACCGAGTTTTTAATGTTGACGCTCAAAACATACAATAATTTCTCGTAGGGTGATGGCCAGAGGCCTAAAAGTGGTACGGCCACCAATGGAAGTTGGAAGATATACGATGATAAAGCACACGGACGAGGAGAGAAATGGGCTAGCGTAAGTTTTCTTTAGCTCAAAGTTATTGGTTCTCACAAATGGATAAAATTGGTAAGATGGAGGTACGTGAGTAAGTGCCAGGGTCCAGAAACGGTAGATCATTAACAATTTAGGTAAATATTTGCAAAGTCAAGGAGGATTTTTCGAGCAGTTTTGATACGAATAAATCTGTAAAAAAGCCTTGTTCTTTAATCAATGCAGAGAGAATGCTTTGACCTCTACGGAGGCGCCAGCTTTGAAGAGGACGCTGCAAACAAGAAAAAGCTAGCGCCTTTGCAAGGATCGTAAGATTCTTCCATCGCTGATTGACTAGATTAAGCTTCCCTTAAATTGAATACACTTGGGGCAAGTCTGGTAAATCAAGAACTGTTCCTACGGCAGGACTTTCGCTTGAGGTAGGTTGGGAGGTAGAATGTTGTGGGCGATGTATTCACTTCCAAAGTTGAGGGCCTAAAAACATAAAGGAGAAGCAATAAGTCAACCTGGTTCCGAGGGCAACAGGTTGGCGTAGACTCCTTTTGGGGCATGGGGACGAGGTTGGCAGTAAGCAAGTAATATTTCTGTGAGTAAGGTCAAACTTTTTAGCAACAATTTTTATCGTTGCCCATTTATTCCCAATTTTCACCCTATCCATTTACGACGAACTTTCCCATTGTATACCCAATCCAAAAATTTGCTAAAAAATAAAACTCGCAATTCAGACTCGTCACTTAGCTATCACTATTTGTCTGTTGCTTTATTTGGCATGAAAAATTGCATAGTATACAATTTTATGATATGTTTGAGGCTCGCAGTTTGGCGATTTTTCAAAAGGGAGTATTTTTTTAATGGGACAAACGGTACCAAAATCTATTATTTTCTTCCAGGAAACGGTTGCTGAAGAATGCAGCAAAGTTTATGGACAGAGATGGACTGAATACATTGCATTTTAGAGTGCAAAGCAAAAGAAATTTTGAACTATATACTGAAATTGGCGTAGATGTTCAAATGACCGACGAGGATCGTAGACTGACGACACTTAAAGATAGGCAGACTCAGAAAGAAGAAAAAAGTAAGAAGCAATGATGGGAACATTTTTTAGGTCCTTGTTTTAAGTAGGGTAACCACATTTGGTATGCTAACGGCTCAAGGTATGAAATCTTTTGACGAAAAAGGCCAAGAAACTTATCAAGCTGCATACACGTATTTTTATAAGAAACTGCTAATAAGAAACTCAACTCTCAGATCGCCAGAAATTAAGATTCTTCAGTACTGGGAAATATAACTTTAGAAACTATTTGTTTTGATAAAGGAATTCCTTAACACAGATTCTATTTTCACTTGCGTCCTTTACCATTTTACTTGAAAGGTACTTGGGTGATGTCTGAACATAGGAAAGGCTTCAATAAACGTCGTTTTGAAACGTTCAGGAGGGTACAGGTAGTGAACATGAGAACTGTTATGAAACCTTTAAGAAACTCTTAAGAAACTCTTGGTGCTTAAAATCTGATAGTTTTAAGAAACTTTCAGTGCTGGCTCAACAAATTCTTAGTTTCTTATAAAAAATACGTGTATTGCCTGTTTGACCACAGGTAGCAGCGTATGGTTGTAGTAACTGTAAAAGTAAAGCTGCAAACCAACCTTTGTCGTCTTCCTTAGCGTTGTTCTGTTTGTTGTGATGTTCGTGTTCTCCTCTGACCCCGTCTTTCAAAACACTGGGCCCATTCTCGCTTGGGGACTTGGTCGGTCTGTTGACGGGCCTAATGTTTTGATGGAAGGAGTCAAGGTTTTTTTTTGTTTTTTGTTTGTTTGTAATCTTGTTTTGATTCGATATTTTTATCTAGCTATACATATATATATATACAAATATTCAACAGCTAGCGAGCAACCAGGATTTCTCCTTTTTTCGGTGCAAACGGAAACAATTTTTTTAAAATTCTCAGGAAAATCGAGAAAATTAAAACGTGCCACAGCCGGGAATCGTAATGTATATATATATATATACATATACAACTAATCTAAATCGAAATTAATCTACTATATTACAAGTGAAAGGAAATAACTAAAAGGAAATAAATACTTACAAAGCTAAATACTAAGAACAATTTGGATTTGAATGGATAGAATTTACAGGGTATGATTATATTTACAAGCGTTGCATTTACAAGAAGGACCATCCCATTGTTTTATCATACGTTTGAAGCTGTTGAGATTGTCAGCTGATTTTATTTCATTTGGCAAACAGTTCCAGATCTGAGGTCCAATGGCTTTTAGACTCTTGGAGCCGAAAGTCACTTGATTTGGTCGAAAATGATTTAAAAGAGGAGAACACGAACATCACAATCAACAGAACAACGCTAAGGAAGACGACAAAGGTTGGTTTGCAGCTTTACTTTTACAGTTACTACAACCATACGCTGCTACCTGTGGTCAAACAGGCAATACACGTATTTTTTATAAGAAACTAAGAATATGAGCCAGCATTGAAATTTTCGTAAAATTATCAGATTTTGAGCACTAAGAGTTTCTTAAGAGTTTCTTAAAGGTTTCATAACAATCCTCATGTTCACTACCTGTGCCCTCCTTAATTTTGTGGCGATCGGAGATCTCAGTTTCTCATAAGCAGTTTCTTATAAAAAAATATGTGTAAGCCGTCACAGGAGTCAATGCAATAAGAAACTACGGAAATAGATTTCTGTACTATTCTATGACTGTGCATACTTATTAATAAATTCAAGTAATTCAGCATCAATACATTCAAGTGGCGTGCAATGCTGGTCACATAGCTCAGTATGTAGCATGGTTGTAGTTTTTAGTTTCTACCTACTGTGTTTATGAAATGTACCATTAAAACACCCCAATCGCCCAAAGTTTAATCACATATGTTCTATAGGTCCTTATGTTTCTACAGCTATCTACAATGTCTATAAAGTTTATCATCAAAAACACCTCTATATACCCATGTTCCATCTACGTCCTTAGGCCTCTTCAGAAACCTGAGGTGACAATAAAGTGTATCATTAAAACTTTCCAATCACCCCAGATTCAATCACATACGTTCTGCTGTAAAGGTTCAAATGTGTTTACATCAAGCAACAGTATCTAGAAAGTCTACCATTAAAAATGCTCCAATCCCCCAAGTTCTTTTAAACAATGTCTCGACAGCAACCTACAGTGCTCATAAAGTGCACGATGAAAAACGGCAAGTTTGTCCAAACTTCTATCGTGCAAGTTCTAGGAATTACTTGAAAGTTAAAGGGAAGCTAAGCATGTATAAGCCGCTGACAAAAATTTCTGTGTGAAGACAACAGACCGTGAAACGTGCGTGCCGAACCACACATTTTGGTAGCTGATGTACATAACCAGGAAATACTGATTTCTGATAGGTTAGAACAGGGCCGTCGAGAGCCAGCTCAGGCCCTGGAGTGATCTAGGAGGACGGGCCCTAGGGGATTTGGGGGCGCAGCCCCGAGAAAACTCTTTGTGACTACGCCCTTTATACTCCCGGAAAATGAGGGAAACGCCCCTTTTAAGACAAACTATTCTGAAAAATTGCTTAAACATTCCGTGTAAAGGCTGTAAAAAACATTGTATTTATGAATCAAGGACATCGTTTCATGCTAGTAATGCCTTGTTCACACCAGGTCGTGCAGTCGCTGGAGGCGCAGAGGGAACGAACAACGACTCAATGACCGAAAAATTGAATGTGAACGGACGAAATATCAATAGGACGATTAGGTTTCTGACATGAACACTGTCATCAACGTCAATGGTTCTTGCAAATGCCCTGTTATGTTAATGCAGATAAATAGCCATAAAAATGCACTGCAAAGATAAATAGCAATAACAAAATTAATGGCACAAAATATTTACGGGCCCCTTCGAGGCCCGGGCCCTGGACCTTTTACCCCCTCTACCCCCCTTCTCGACGGTCATGGGTTAGAATTTGACTTAAAGTGGCCTGAGCCATTTCTTTCATGGGTAATTAGACACTGCAGTTATGTTTCAGCATATCTGCTTGTGCGGAGGAAAATATATATCAATCTCTGGTTTCTCCGTAAAGTAAATAAATTTCCTCCGCAAAACAACAAAGCAGCAGCTATGACGTGCAACTCCAGTGTCGAGCCACCCATGCTTTTATATGCTTAGATTCGCTTTAATAAGTCTTCCAAACAAATTAAAATCGTCCCTTTCTTTTTCTAAACATCCTCGGCTTCTGTCTCCTTCTGGCTCTCCGTGGTGCTCGGTAGGAGTATGAATCACTATCTGAACCAGAATCATCCTCATTGTGTTTTGTCTGCACCAAATAACGGATCTTGATTTGTTTTGGATCACAGACCACACATTCATGATCACCGTACCAATAAGATCTTTCGTCATCTGATACCGGATTTGTGATCCAGTTTCCGCGGCGTAGTTTGGCTCCAAATGGCGTTGTGATATCGCAGTCCGGATTAGGAATATTACGGCAGACTAACCATTTTGTGTTATACCCGGATTCTTCCTCGTCATCTGTTTCCACAGTTGAACCCCACATAAATTTCCCCGGGTCGTGTTCTTTGATATCGCCCAAGGCGACCTAGAGAAATAAATGCTTGTTTAGTGTTTTGTGGAAACGACAGATGTTATCATCTATGATATCAGTACCCTTGACGCTCTGGGGCAGAGTGAGCAGAGAGAAGGAGCATCTGGTCGAAGGATTAGAAGTGTAATGGCCTGTAGATTAATAATAATAATAATAATAATAATAATAATAATAATAATAATAATAATAATAATAATAATAATAATAATAATAATAATAATAATAATAATAATAATAATAATAATAATAATAATAATAATAATAATAATAATAATATTAATTTATTTATTTAAGGTTGGCATGATAAGATAGCTAAAAACTAATTAAGGCCAACCAATTATCATTGGCACCAATGCACCGTGTTTGTAGCTTAAAAATTAAAGTTGTTACCTCGATATTACCAAAGTTTTCTTCGTTATTTTCACTCTGGCCCAAGCCTAACCAGTGCTATGTGAACTGTTGGCTACTACATAGCGTTGAAGTTTAAAACGAGGATGAACGCTGTGTAGGAACTAACTGTTCAGACGCGCAGGAGCCATTTGTATTTGATTCCTAGCACTGGTTAGGCTTCAGCCGAAGAGAAAGCAACACAGTAAAACAGTAATATTGAGGTAATAAATTTTAGTTGTTTAGCTACACACACGATGCATTATTGCCCATGTGATGTCTTCAAAATTCGTCCCCAGAACAAAATAAGAATGCAAATAAGAATGGGTAAAAATATGAATAAGTTATTACCTCACAGAGGAACACAAAGCCAGGAAAGCTTCCACGATTATGACTTGAATATTGAAGGGACTTGCTAAAGTCCAACGAGAAGTATACACCCTGCAAGAAAACGTAGTAAGAAAAAACAATTGAATAGGCCTTGGATGAGCCGCTGAGGTAAAAATATTCTGTTGGGTAAGAAAGACAAAAACTAACCCATCTCTATTCTAACTAATAAGTGCCTCCCTTCTAGCCAAAATTCTTAATAAGCCCTTCTCTCTATTAAGCCCCCCCCCCCCCACGTATCAAATGCTTGAGGCTGCCAAAGATTTTCCACTTATTCATAAAAGAATTTGCGTGTTATTTTTCATATAGTTTGGAATAAATACTGTGTTGAATTTCTGTTAAAGACGTGTATTGACTCTGCAAAATATGGGATAAAATAAACAGAACTCTATAATTTGTATCCATGTCATCTGACATTATAAATTAGTCCTCTCCTTTAAGCCCCCCTCAGGAGTTTTTGAAATCATAATAGAGCTTCTATGATGTCCGTTGAAAACCTGTGGCTCTGAAACCACTTAACAATGTACCAGGTGCACTTTCCAAAAATCTGGATAAAATTGAGTACTCGAAAGTATACTATTTCTGAAGTATACTCCAAGCAAAATATGTAACAAATAATTTCGCTGTGAATTGGAAATATGTGCAAATTGATCGTGAAAAGGTCACAAGCCTTCCATCAAATCTGAAAAATGTTTTAAGATAAATTTAAATACGGTAATTACATCTTCTTCGATTGCCTTTATTTTAACGCAGAATGAATGAATAAATGCAGGAACGTAGGAAGCATTTCAAACCTGGGGGGCACGACAGTTTGAAGCCTGAGGGTATCTTCAATAGGCGGGTGACCGGGGTGTGCCATTTGACGTGTGAAATTGCACCCTAAAATTTATAAATTTTCGCAAAAACGATACCCCAAAATTTACAGGCCACTGAAAATGTTTTCCCTAAAATTGTGACAACAATCCAACATTTTAATAAAGGTAAGTGAAATTTGATCAAAATCAATACCCTAAAGAGTTATTTTGCTAAAATGACACCACAAAATTTATGAGTACTTGTGATTTTATTAAGAATGATACCCCAAAACTTATTTTCTCCTCGAAAAAAGGCACCCCAAAAATGGCACATCCCATACCTGCATATATGGTAGTTACCGGGCTTCGAGGGCACTTTTGCCTTAAGAAAAAGGGGCATTCTAAGAATAAAAGGGCACTTCTTTGTTTATTGCAAAATCTTCGGGTGGGGGGCACGTGCCCCCAGTGCCCCCCGGTTCCTACGTCTATGACTAAGTGAATGATTGAATGAATCAATTAATCAATGAATGAAAGAACGAATAAATGAATGAATGAATGAACGAATGAATGAACTGACTAGCTGATTAACAATTTAACTGATTAATATAGCATTGGAATCACAAAGAAGCACACAAAAGATTTCATTTCATTTTTGTTTTCAAAAGCTACTGAGGAACACCTGAAATTTCATAATGAATCTTAATATGAAAATATGAATCAATAAATGAAGCAAGACTTACATTTCCCAAGCTGCTGCCTGTTTGTCTCGCATTTCTTGCATCCATTTTCAAACCATGTTTCAAAATGCTGATCATGTGCGCCGTATGGGTACCATGCCAAAGCATCTGTCGATTATGCTTTATCCCACACTCCTCAAAATTGTTTCTCTCTGCAGGTCTGTTTATGCGATATATCCCAGCAATCATCGGGGCATCGCCTAAAATCGTTCAAAGTTTCCCTTACAATGATCGCTATAGCTTTGCTGCTCGCCAGAATCGAGATTAACTGGGTTTGTCATAAAAAGTCTTCTTCTTTAAAACAAATGGTTGGACAAATTTTCACTTCACTCATACTGAATTTGCCATGTTCAATAGCATGAAAACTGCAGTATCTTATGCGAAACTTTGGTTGCATTCATAAGGGAGATAGCTTGTGCAAGTCTAAATTCCAAAAATTTTCATCTTTGAAGAAAATTTTGTACTAGGCTGGAATAGACAATGACCTCTCGAACAAAGCGAAAACTTTGATGAAATATTAGTAATTCCACGAATGACGTGTCATCTAAGACCCATTGATAACCATGATCATTCATTTGTGTGCCATTCGAACAGCAAGACAAAAGCTAGGCCAGGCCAGGCCAGGCCAGACCAGCAACGACTGTCAGAGTATACGAAAATCGACTTTGGCGCCAGAATTAGCAGAGTCTTCCAAAAAAGCAGCAGCCTAGATTGATGACATTCGTCTAAATTTTGCTCTTCTGAACTGAACTGTTATTGTTATAGTCATCCGCTAGAATTTCGTTGAAGCGGAATGGGGATTATGACGGTATCGTTCGAGAGATGGAACGAAAACGAGACCTCATGTAATAAGTCTAGCAGCAGCCTTTCCCACAATACCGTAACTCGCTATAATATTGGTTTCACCTACCCGCTGTCCCGCCAATGCTGTTTGATGCGAGGTCTCCCCTTCGTTACGAGGCATATGAGTCATGGGACATCCTTGCGGTTACTTTTTAGGGACTGCTTCTCAAAGATTCGTGGTTTCAATTATGAATTTTAAACTAACAGTTTTTCTGGAGGGAAATCTCTCATTCATAGAAGCTCCGTGGCAGCCATTTAACAGAACGAACCGCTCTCCTCAGTCTCGTTTTTTAATTGTCGAAATGGTCTGTTTGTCTATTTACACGTCGCTAAACCTTTCGAAGGATACTACCTGGTCTGCAGTATCTTGCAATTAAGTGGAAATCGTATGGCCAAAACAATTTTGATCTCTATAAATTTTCGATAACGAACCTCTGCATGGCATAAAACCGAATTACAGTCGATAACATCAGATGAATCTATGTAAATTTAAGCAATTTTCTAGTGCAACATTTGTTTTCGTTTTACAAACCTGACTGACATGAATTTTCTAGATACTCCAGAATGTATTGGCTTTCTTGTGACGAAGGATCCATGAGCTCACAATGAATTCCAAGCCCTCTGTAGCAATAATCCAACGGGTTGATTTCTGCAAAAATGAATGGATTTGAAAAATCTTTGAAATTTGAAAACAAATTTCGAATATTTTTGTGAAAAGCATTCGTTCGGAGCAATCACAGGGATGTTTTGAGATTTTAAGGCAAGCGTACAAGATTTTGGAGTAACATGCCCCTCGAGCTTGTTTAGAAGGCTATTTACCTGCTTTGTTATGCTGAGCTGCCAAAAGCATCTCACTCGCAACGGACAGCTGAGTCAATTCCTCGAGTTTCCTCAGGTAATCATCCACAATCTCGGTTTGATTTAGAGGCTGGATCCTTTCAAATGCATAATTAGCCGGGGGTATCATCATGAAAAATTTGTTGCTGAGTTCTGCAATCTAGAAAGGAAAAAGAGTGTATTTTAGAAACGAGCACTGAAAGAAAAAAAAAAACCTTTGGTTGAAGCAGTTATAATCGCAATACGTCGTAGATATCGCTCTTTTGTATCTCGGCGGCATTTCTACGTGAAAGGCATAATGGCCCTAGGTTACGTCAATCTGCCAAGTGTGATATTAAAATCATTGCTCAATTTGTCAGAAACGAGATAATAACTTGGAAGACCCAAACTATCCTATGTGAATCTTATTAGACCTTCAGACTTTCCTACATCCCATATAACTCACTTCTACTTAACTGCAAATGCTAATGCACTTTCGCTAATTAAGGGTGTTCCGAAACGGCATGCTTGGCAGGTTTGGAAGGCCTGCTGCATGTTCTGCTCCAAAAGGCAGAAGGTCTGGCAGACTTTGGAGAGATTCTCGTTTTCATTTGCAAAACTCTGAAAACAAGGTGACTGTGCTCGTGTTGCTACGGTGGTTGTCGGTAACTCTGCTGGTTGTTGCCAAGCACCAAACTCGTCTTCGTGTTTGTCAACTGGAAACCTCATTTTTGCCAGGAAATATATGAAACTTGCTGCTTTGAATAATTGTGTGTTTGATTGGGAGCTGTGTTTCCATCTCTGCGAAATCTACCGTTTTCAGAATTTGGTCGAATTTGGTAGGTTTGGAATTACCAATCAAACACACCCTAAAACACACCTGTTCATAGAACTTTGCTTCATCGGCGCTACTCTGTGGTTGTTCTCTGTTCTCGAGTCTTTTTTCTTGCTCTTTCCACTTATCCCTGTCAAAAAATGAGACAGGACATTGAGTAGACTGCATTTATTCATTTGCAGTAAAGGACGCCCATTTGGACACACATTTTGGGAGCAAAACTACATTTTGAAGGCAAAACAAAGTAAAGCAAAGTAAACTGATTGCTTATCCTACTGCGCACATAATGCTACAATAGACAAGTTTACTTCTTAAAAAAGAGGTTTGGATCGACCGTCAAAATTTGGAAAATTTGTAAAGGAAAACAAAAGTATGAACCCCATCCTCGGTATAACGATACCAACTGTGGCAAGAAGTTGGTTTGGTTTCAGAACACTCTTCAGAGAGTTCACTTTATACAAATTTGCACGAAATGATTTAGCAATGGTTCAGTGTGCACATAGGCAAGTACAGGGCTCAAAAAACGAAGTAGCGTGGTAGCTCAAATTTTCCAGGAAAGAAAAAGGGAAAGAGGGAAAAAGAGATAGAAGGAAAGGGAAAAGAAGGGAAAGAAAGCAGAAGAGAAAGGATTCGGGATAGAATAGGGCGGTATATAGGGAAAGTATATGGGGTGAGTGGCCGAGTGGCTTATAAAGTCTTCGTCAGGTGACTGAAGTTAAGCTTGGTGGAGTGAGGTCAAACTCTGGATGGGTGACCTCCGAGGTCTGACCTCACAACTCACCTCGTCGTCCTTCGGAAGGGACGTTAAACTAGGGGTCCCATGCCTGGATCCGGCATGCACAATGGGCCTAAATAAGCTTTCAGTTGCTAGAAATCCTCACAAGCCCACTCAAAACAAATTGAAAACGAACAAACAAAGCAAAGCAAAAGAAGAAGGAATTATGTAAGAAGAAACGAAAGTGCTTAGCTTGCTACCAGGAAGGAAAAATTTTTATTGAGCTCTAGGCAAGTATTTATAGTCTTTTAGCTTTGTCTCTCGTTATTTTCATTGATTGTTAGCTGACTTTTTTGTGTTAAATAACAACTGATGAATAACAATGTTTAAAAACGTAGCAAACTTCGATTTGCAAAATCGTAAAATGAAACCCTTCTATGCTCGCACTTTTCAGTTGTAACTGTTACACAGCAAATGATCTAGCAATGAAGGAAGACAATGAGAAACCACACAATGCGATTTGCCTTTGAGAAGAATAGATTTCACACCCAGACGATTGCACTAAGATGGCGGCACGGAATTTTTTACCAAGATGCATTCTAATAGACGATTACGCTAAAGATGGCGGCAAGGAACTTTTTACCAAGATGCACTGCGTTCTTTGATCGAATTCCTATAGAATCGTTAAAGATTCGTAATGCGAGCGCAGTGCATCATGGTAAAAAGTTCCTCACCGCCATGTTTAGCGCAATCGTCTCTTGAGTTTCTTACAAGCAGTTTCTTACGCAAAACGTGTAAAAATCCATACTTGACTTCTTGCAGCAATTCCTTGGCTTCCTCAATAACATCCCAAGAGATAAGTCCAAAGGGCATCAAATTCTGATCGAGATTCTCCTCACGTTTAAGCCATTCAGTAAAGATATCCATATTCGTCTATAATTAAGAAATTATGTTATCTACATTGTGCTTAAAGACGAGTATGAAAATGGAAGTGTTCGCCCTTTAAAAAAAATCTTTCCTGGATTATGTACTAAATAAATTGGTCGTATTTTGAAACATATGAAAGTGGCTTTGTGTGTCCCAGACATCTTGCAAGGACAAATCCGACGTTCCAACCCCGTGGGGGGTACTTAAAAAGGGAAGTGACGGGGATGGGGCGTGTGGCAAATCTCTCCACACCCTGTACCTTGTCTCACTCATAAAAAATGGCTCAACAGTATACCCTGTCACATAAAAATTTTGCCAAAATCCATTGTTTCAAGAGAACTCTAAAAAATGTCCTTCCACATGATACTATTCACATTATTTTCTTATCAATCGTATTTATAAGAACAGGACACCCTGTCGCATAATTTTTACCGTAAAAGGACACCCTGTTGAGGGGCACATCCTGTCAAGTCAAATATGGGAGTAGCCTCCCCCCCGGGCTTCAACTTACAAGGTGCTGCAGCAAACTGCCAACGTCTTTCCGCATCTAGCGTCAATAACAACTTTCCATTCCGTAACATTTTGAAACTTTAGGCCAAATATGGTCGCTATCTATAGCGCCATTTTTTCATGAGCACACGACAAAGGCTTGCCAAGATTCCGAGGCAAGAAAACAACACGGAAGCCTTCTAAATCATTGCCTCGTATGCGTTGAACATAAAGTCAGAGACGGATCATTTATGCGTGATGATGTGATGCTATGAAGAAAGGCAAACCACATTATACTTACAATCCCATGTATGAATTTCCTCAGCTCTTTAGGTATATTCGACTCAGCACACTTATCTGGGTCAAACGGCTGCAAAATTTCTTCTTTACGATGAAGTATTCTTTCTGGATTTTTCTCGTTTTTGACCAGTGCATATTTGCCTGGCATCTTTTGAAACCTGAAACATAAGCATCATAATAGTAAACTTCCAGGTGGCAGCAAAGGCTTTAACAGCATGGGGCTTAAATTTTTCCAATCTTCAAAAAAGGTGGGCATAACATTTTATCACATTTTTTACATAAATTAAATGGTTTGAAAGAAACTTATTCACACTCTGACACAGTTAAACCAGGTTAGATTTCAGCCAATCGAATGCACTGGATTTGTCGAATTGTCCAATCAGAAGGTATCATTCAATAACCTGGTTTAGCTTGAAATGGTTTTACTTGGAAGTATGACTGGAGTAATAGGGTACTTTGCCGTAAACCTGCCACGAACATTTTTTGACATTTAGATTATTTTCAAAATGGTGGCATTCTAATCAATTTTTAAATTATTCATGAAAAATTTGAAAATATTTTAACTCATCGTAACTTCTGAATTCATAGACCTAATCGGCTAAGGTTTGTTTTACCCATTGCAAGTCATGTGACCATACCCTTGGGAAGTTTTAGTATTATGCTACTTTTCGAAGGTGTTGTGGCGCCGTGGTGTAATCCTCTGACACTGCAGCCAGAACAGTCAGGCGGAGTGGGTTCGAGTCCCGGTAGGGCCCTACCACTTGAGCGTCATGACAAGGGGTCGCGGACTCGATTAGGGTTACACTATTTCTGCGATCCCAGTGCTTGGCGCTGAAAAACGCAACTTCACGTTCACCTTCACCTTCACTACCCATGGCATAACTTTGCATGGCACGAAATAAGTTACAGAAATCAAAGATGTTTTATCAAGAGAGTGATCACATGACCTGAAATGGGCATAATCATACCTAACCGATTTGGTCATCATCAAAACATCAAAAATTCAGGGATAAAATTTTCTAAAACACTTTGGCCTTATACCCCTGATTTAAATGTAGAACAGTCAATTGAATGAGCTTTATTGAAGAGTAAAAATTCGATCACCTTTCAAAAAAAAACTTACTTCTCAAGGTCACCCCATTTATTTCCAGTTTTGCTTTTAAATATTTTCTTGAACTCATCATAAGCTTCTTTGGGGTTATTAAAGGGTGTCTGTTGATGCTGTCCACCGCCCCCAATTCGCCCCCATCGATTGAAGAGTATCCACAATTGTTTGCCCTTGTGATGTACAACCTACGAATGATAAGAAAGAGCATAAAGTAAAACGATCTTATTTCCTAATAGACATGATCTTTTCAGCAGTGTCAACGTGATATTGTTGCCTCATGGTTTGATGAATCTTTCTAATGAAGAGTTGCTAAAAATCATCCTCTATGGCCATGTACAGTTATCGTTTGATTCAAATTCGAAAATTTTCATAACATCATCATCATCATCATCATCATCATCATCATCATCATCATCATCATCATCATCATAATCATCATAATCATCATAATCATCATAATCATCATCATCATCACCATCATCATCATCATCATCATCATCATCATCATCATCATCATCATCATAATCATCATAATCATCATCATCATCATCGTCATCATCATCATCATCATCATCATCATCATCATCGTCATCATCATCATCATCATCATCATCGTCATCATCATCATCATCATCATCATCATAATCATCATAATCATCATCATCATCATCGTCATCATCATCATCATCATCATCATCATCATCGTCATCGTCATCATCATCATCATCATCATCATCGTCATCATCATCATCATCATCATCATCATCATCATCGTCATCATCATCATCATCATCATCATCATCATCATCATCATCATCATCATTAGCCGTTCAGGCCACGGCTGCTCGATGGCCTCTCCAACATCCATAACACGATAAGTCATTGCTGTAAGGAAGAAATATTAGGGAAATTCACTCGTGGTTTCAAGAGATTTAAGGCCTGTTTTTGAGGATTCTTGAGGATTTGAGGAAAATCTCCCATTATCTCATAAGGATCCAAGCGGCCGATCAAAGCCAGGTATATAATAATAATAATAATAATAAATTCTTTGTTTAAGGTTGGCGTAGGTGATAGCACTAGGCTAATTAATGCCAACCATAATTACAACAGCATGAAACTAGAATAAATTAATATAATAGATATTAAGGTGACTATGCCCACCGCCCCCGCGAAGCCGCAAGCCTCCGCCCAGCGAAAAGCCACCCCCAGGGACCATCCCGCCCCCGAGCCCCACCCAGCCCGCCGAAAAAGCAGCAGAGAGGCGGCCGCTCCGCACAGTCCTGACAATAGAAGAAACTTTGAAAGCCGAGACCACGCAACACAACACCGCCCCACCGCCCCCCAACAGGCCGAGCAGCACCCGAGAAGCAGAAAACCCCCAAAGAGGGCGGCCCCCGCAGGACGGCAGCCCGCGACCCACTACAGCGGACAGCATAGCCACCCTAAATGTAACCTAAATTTACAATGTACGTCTTACATAATCTACAGTTGCATGTAAAATTCCAAAACTTAATATACTTTTTAAAATGTTTTACAGTTAGGGACTCCTTTATATGCAATGGTAAGTCTCTCCAAAGATTTTGCCCTAGGAAGCTTACATTTTCTAATCCATAGGCTGTAGTCCTAGGTTTACGTGCATATATGTTGTTTGTAACTCTTAAGTTATATTGTATTTCTCTTTCTACGAAAATTTCTTTCATAAATGGGGGACTTAGATTCATCCTTGTTCGGTAAATTTCGGTGACAAGCAACTGCAGATTCCGTTGATGAATAGAGACTGAATTATCTGTGATTAACAGTTCTTCAAAAGTAGAGGTCCGATCTTGATACGCTATTCGTAGTGCTCTTTCGTGAATGTAGTTAATTTTTTGTGTTTACACGTCTATCGTGAAACATCCATATCAGCGGACAGTAACTAAACTGAGACATTATAAAGGCCCTCATGACCATTCTAGTTTTTTCTTTGGGCATATACGTCGAGGCCCTTGCAAGAGCATGTAGTTTCTGACTTGCCTTTCTGCAAACCGTATTTAAATGTTGCTTGAAATTTAGCTTTTGGTCAATTACAACGCCTAACAATTTTTCTTCTTTGCTCTCTTTGATCACGGAGGGGCCAACATTTATTGAGATTTCTGTGTCTTTTTCACCAAATACTAGGAGGTGGCATTTTTCTTCATTCAATTTCATAAAATTTTCTGCGAACCAATTGCTTAGTTTAACAGTATCATTTTCTAGTCTTAAGGTAACCTCCTGTAACTCCTTGTGAGAACAGTAAATTGTCGTATCGTCTGCATAATTACAGATTTCAGTCTCATTCAACAAAAGGAAAATATCATTGATAAATATATTAAACAAGAGAGGCCCTAGAACTGATCCTTGAGGGACACCTAATTTCATGGTATGACAAACCCAGTGATATTAAAACATTTATGCATAATCTCTTATGAATTAAAGCCCTTTCTTGGGTTTACCTGCAGTTTGTAGAAGATATTTAGGCCATAAGCGCTCCAGCGAACATCCACCTTGGTAAGCACAACATCAAAGAAGATCTCATTCTCGTCGTCAAAGCATACAACTCTGTAATGAAAAAACTACAAGCTACAAGCTTGAAACTTGTGTAGAGAAATAGGAAAACAGTTGTTGAATATTTCATTCCACAACTTCTACATTGGATTTTAAGATAAATCTGCAACATATGACGTGGAATGAAAAGGAAAACTTCAGATGACGTTGACGTGAGCGAATTCCAAATTTCAGATTTCCAAATTCCTAATTTCTAATTTACAAATAGGACGGAAACCAACATTACAATGGCAAAGATATAATATTTGTATATAGCCGTGGAAGCTGGGGGGAACTGGGGGCACGTGCCCTCAAAGTTTTGGAATAAACACATCCCTTTATCTTAAGAAAAGAATGCCCTTTAAGTGTCGTGCCCCCCAAGTTTGAGATGCTTACTACGTCTCTGTCCTTGTACGATCATGAACAGCAATCAATTGCTCGTGTCTGACACTGTAAAAGCCACCAAACTCGAGTATAAACCTGTGACAAAATTTATCGTTGATCTGTTTTATAAATCATCCAGAATCAGAAAGTTTGCTTGTAATTACCAGAGGATAGAAAATACACGCTCAAAAATCGTACTAGAGTTATACAATTCAAGCAATACAACATATTCTTGACTCAGAGGTATTTCATTATCTCTCCTGTCTCCAGTAATAGTGCGCATTTCTTTCCCCAGGTCATACAATTGAATTAGGAGCTGAATATGAATCAAGGTCCCGGAGGGAGGGGAACATCAATACATAGAGCAACGGGTAAATGTTGCCAATAAGGGTGGACTTTGAACCTCAAAAAATCCCTAAATATAGGTTTCAAAATGTATCCGTTCTACCAGAAATGGGTAGTTTTCCGAGTTGAAAAAGATGTCGAGCTTTCTATTTCAAACGACAGATATTTTTCGCTTTGGTTATGAAACTAGATCGGCCGTAAATTTATCTCTTATCTTACCATTTAACGTGAAATGACATTTGATTCCTGGGTGTTCAACAGGCCTTCCCCCTAAAATCCTTTTAAATGGGTATGAAAATCGACACAAAATCTTTAAACATTGGTCTGCCCCCGAAAATGATGGACGACACATTCCCGCCATCCCAAGACTCGAGCTACGCCCAGCCCCGGGGTCAAGGGCATCCAAATAAGAACAGAAGTTTAAGAGTCTCACCCATTGTCCGTCATGTTCAAAGCCGAATCCACTGGTGGTCTTGGATCTTGCATTGGAGCATCATTCAAAGCCTGTAATTCCTTTTTGGCATCTTCTTCAACCTTGATTTCTCCATGCTTCCAATATTCATCAATTGTTGAATTGAATGGAAAAACCTCTTCCGGCTTTATTGATGGATCAATATCCTATAAAAACAAAGAATAACAAAAAATAAACACTAGTAAGGCGCGAACAAAACCCCTTTCCTTCAATGAAAATAATGTTCCTCGTAGATTAAACAACCTCGTGCATAAAACAAAAAACCAAATTATTGTCACAAAAACATTGAAGCCACAAATGGTCATAAAAAACAAGAAAAGACAAAAGATAAACTGGATACCGTCTTGTAATTTCCAAAATCGTCTAAAATCTTTCTGAAAACATTCAAAAATCAGAAAATGAAGTCATAATCTTAGATTCTGATTAGAAATAAAGAGAATACAAAAAGTGCACTCTCATAATTCGAAACCAAACATAACATTTCCCACATTTGTTGAAATAATGTTAAACATTGTCAGAAATAAGTTCGATGGAAATGGCCCATTACTTTGGGCTGACTCGAAAAACTTGATTGACTAAATGTTCATACCGTTCGAAATAAAAAATTTTTCATAAAATAGTTTGTCAGATTCGTATAAAAAGCTTTGCGTTTACTGTGCACGATGACAGCACTGACAGGCATCGAGTGTTATCGGGACGTGACTGAAGTTAAGCTCAGTCGAGTGAGGTCAAACACCGCCGGATGGGTGACCTCGGAGGCCTGACCTAACAACACATCTCGTCGTCCTTCGGAAGGGACGTAAAAGTAAGGGTCCCATGCCTTATCTCAGCATGCATAGTTAGCCTAAATTAGCTTTAAGTAGCTAGAAATCCTGCCAAGGCCACTCAGAACCAATTGCTACTACCATTACTGATGCTATTCAGCATTCTGCTGGACAGCATTCTTAAATTTCTGCAGTTTTGAAGCTGTGATGCCGTCAAATTGTTACATCATGAACCATAAAAGCCACGTATTTAACAACCCTTGGTATTGGGAAACGTTGAATGTGTTATGAGAATATTTATCGTCGTAAAGAATCAGAACTGTCAGGCCTACCTTTGTTTGCTTTTGCTGTTTCGATTGTCCTGTCAAGTTAGCATTTTCTGTCTGCTGCCAGTCGCTTTCCACTCCACATGTCAAACGGCCATATTGTTTTAAATAAAGCTGTTGTATGTAGTTCGATCAGTGAAGCTCATGGGGAACAACATACGACAACTTTATTCAAAACGATATGCCGTTTGAAATGTTGAGTGGAAACGACTGGCAGCAGACTGAAAAAAAACCTCGTTCCCAAGGCGTTCTTACGTCATACACTGACCACGAAGCCAAATGAACGCCCTAGTACACCTCGTTCAAATTTTCCCAGAAAATGGGCAGATTTGCAGCCATTATGTATTTCACGGTTTGCTAGGCAACGCTAATAGACGGAAAATGGCCGTTGCTCTAGCGCTGATTCTGCAGAAGAAAAATTGAGACATTAAAAACAAACACTAAATCTGGGGTTAGCAAGTGTGTTTAATGTGAAAATATGCTCGTTTTGTTGGGAGCGCGAAAACGGGCCTAAGTTGCGAATTCGAGAAACTTTCACCGCAAATGCGAAAATGAAATGGCTCGTTATTCTCCGAATTTCGTAGATGAGTAGCAAATTATGGTCGAAATGGGTAAAGAATATGGTTTTACGTCGAATTTTGACATGCCACGGCCGTTTACCCGGTGCAAAATGGCGAACAGCCAATCAGATTGCCAAACGGCCTTTTGTATCCCAGAGTAGAGGTAGAGCAGCGAACTCACTCTGGGGACGAAACTGATTGAAAATGCTAAGTCAATAGGACGACTGAGAATATCAAAACGGAAAAAACACACAAAGGTAGGGCTGAAATTTCTGATTCTTTTCAACGATTGAATAATCTAGTAACACATTTCACGTTTCCCAATACCCATGATACATAATAAATTTAGATACCTTTTTGAGACGTGCTGGGAAAAGACTGGCCATGATTCCAGATGGCTGCCTTAATGCGTAATATAACGGTGTATTGCCATCACTGTCAACCTCTTCCATGCTCACTCTTTTGTTCTTCAATAGTTTGAATATTTCTGTATTTTCGTTGGTAAACTGTAAATTGGAAAAAGGTAAATTGTCTCCATGGCTTCAAAGGGTTTTGGATAAAAATAAAATAAAATAGGAAAGATTACAAACGGTGCTTCAGGCATTCTCCGGGGGGGGGGGGGGGGTACATCACTTTTGGATGGACGGGTTTCTGCAGCCCGATTTTCAGAAAGGTGGTAACCTCTTCGAAAAGTTTGCCTTCTTACCTACCTTTATGACTAATTTTAGTGGAAAAGTCTCAGCCAAACCCATCCTTGATTAAGGAAAAAATCTGCCGAAAAAAGATCTTTGTCGAGAAAACGCTGGGGCCAAAAACCCAACTTTATGGGCAGGACCTTCCCGTAACCTTAGCATGTTATGTACCCCCCCCCCCCCACCAACAGGGAGCCTTTCAACTAACATTTATTTCTGATTCATTCCAATTTATCCAAGCGCAAAAAGAAACGAAGAATCTGATCTCACCAACAATGTGTTTTGTACAGGGTGCTGTTTTGATTGCCTCTTGTCTGACTGCGCATGGTGCTTCGCAGAGGACTATTTTCTAAACAAAGCAGAAACTTGTTCCGATGTGTTGAAACAAGCATCCTATTCAATCCTTGCCTAAATGTACTTTGGCTTACTTTGGCTTACTTTGGCTTACTTTGGCTTACTTTGGTTCACTTTGGCTTACTTTGGCTTACTTTGGCTTACTTTGGTTCACTTTGGCTTACTTTGGCTTACTTTGGTTCACTTTGGCTTACTTTGGCTTACTTTGGCTCACTTTGGCTTACTTTGGCTTACTTTGGCTTACTTTGGCTTACTTTGGTTCACTTTGGCTTACTTTGGCTTACTTTGGCTTACTTTGGTTCACTTTGGTTCACTTTGGCTTACTTTGGCTTACTTTGGCTTACTTTGGTTCACTTTGGCTTACTTTGGCTTACTTTGGTTCACTTTGGTTCACTTTGGCTTACTTTGGCTTACTTTGGTTCACTTTGGCTTACTTTGGCTTACTTTGGCTTACTTTGGCTTACTTTGGTTCACTTTGGTTCACTTTGGCTTACTTTGGCTTACTTTGGTTCACTTTGGCTTACTTTGGCTTACTTTGGCTTACTTTGGCTTACTTTGGTTCACTTTGGTTCACTTTGGCTTACTTTGGCTTACTTTGGCTTACTTTGGCTTACTTTGGCTTACTTTGGTTCACTTTGGTTCACTTTGGCTTACTTTGGCTTACTTTGGTTCACTTTGGCTTACTTTGGCTTACTTTGGTTCACTTTGGTTCACTTTGGCTTACTTTGGCTTACTTTGGTTCACTTTGGCTTACTTTGGCTTACTTTGGCTTACTTTGGTTCAATTTGGATTACTTTGGCTTACTTTGGTTCACTTTGGCTTACTTTGGCTTACTTTGGTTCACTTTGGCTTACTTTGGCTTACTTACGTTACCACAGGGTCCAATGCAAAGATGCATGAATGATTTCCCACCATCCTTAGTTTTTGCATGCAGATCAAGTTTCTTTGATTTCAGCAACAATTCAACCATAGCAGGAGAATTTGAGGCGATCGCTGTCATCATTGGATTCTCTCCATCATGCTACAAAAATAATTTATTTTGCTCAAAACACATCGTTCCAAGCAATGTCTGCGCACATTACTCATAGTTAAGTAAAGTATGTGATTGCAGCGACTTTACTATAATTTGATACTCCAAGGCGCTTTACAATTCCATTGCCCCCTCATCGCAGGCATATCAACTCCCGAAGGAAACCTGAAGGGAAACACTATCAACTCCCGTCAAAGAAAAATAATCAAAATATAAAAGAAACTTGTAACTACACAGAACACTGTTAACCCTGCAAAAATAAAGTAATCACTTACAACAACGTCATTATACCAAACTGAAGAGTGTGCGACGAAACGCGTATTTGTGTAATGATTTGGTATAATAACGTTGTTAGTAAGTCATTACTTGATTTTCTTGCAGGTTTAATAGTTTTCTTGCTAGTCACAGGTTTCTCATATATTTTGATTATTATTCTTTTTCTTTTACAGGAGTTGATAGTGTTTCCTTGCAGGCTACAAGTTTATTATACGTCCATGGGTTTATGATGATGAGTCCGCCATTTAAGGCTATTTTAAAATGTTGTACCACACATAATTTTTTTGCATATTACAGATCCATTGCAGAGCCTTAAAGTTTGCACTACTGCTGGTTTTGTTGCCATATTCGCTACGTGGTACAAATTTTATACCTGGTTTGGTGAAGTGTTGCAGCTCAAATACATTTGGAATTTTTTAGCAAAGCAATTTCTGTACATTAGTTATTTCACTCACATTTGAAAAGTTAACGTCTGCACCATTCGCCAGGAGATATTCAACGCATCCCATGCTCTCCTTGGATGGATTGTCAGAGAAATTTCCAGCATTTTCCAATAATATCAAATCATTTAAAATTGTTGTTGACTCTGGTTTATCCTTGTTGTTAAGTGTTCCAGTGTAGTAGCACACATCGAGAGTTTTCACGCCTTCTTTGACAAGATATCTGTAAGTAAGATCAAATTCGAGAGGAAAATAAATAAAAGCCACGATGAAAAACGTCCATTTTCAAGCATTTGAAACGTCCAAAATTTGGGTGTCCGAAAATTTTTGACGACGTTCGTCTCCGAACTGCTTGCAGTAGAGAAAATAGGAGAAAGAATTTTCAATCCCTTGAAAACTTTAAATGAAGCACAATCGGTAAATTGCAAAATTTCTATCATAATATATTACAAGAAAATGAAGTGTAAATAGACCGTTTTTCCAAAATTTCTAAAAAATATACGTAAAAATTTCAAAAATCGAAGATGAAGGCAAAGTTGCGGTTTTCAGCAACCAGCGCTGGGATCAAGAAGTAGAGAAAGCCTTATCGAGGCCGCGACCGCTTCTCACATGCTCAAATTGAGGGACACTCCCTAGGATCGAACCATGTCCACCTGACTGTTCTGGCTAAAAAGTCACAGGATTGCACCACTGGGCAACAACACATTCAAACCTCATCTTCAAACTTCAAGCAAAAGGACATGAGTATTTTGCTGTCATTTTCCCTTCAAATTCGTAGTTTTGCCCCCTAAAAATGTGTATAAACTGACGTCTTTTACTGAAAGGACATGAAAGCAGTCTTCCCAATGTCTTAACTTTACTTAATACTCAGACTACGTTCAGACTGATACCAGCACATTTTGAAAATAGAGAAAAATATGACGGTAGCAATATTTAAGCTAGCATTCATACGATGTCGGAGCAAATTGAAAACGGTATAAAATTTGATAGCAACAAACTTGCTGCAAGATTTTGATGGCAAAGAAATGAAAACTCCACAAGCGTCAAAAAAATTCCGTTTTCATCATTTTCGAGTCTTCACCCGATGTCGTTATCAAAATGTGCCGGTAGGAGTTCCACTTTCAATATCTACCGTTTTCAAAATCTGCCGGCAAAAATGAGCCGTTTTCCAGTGAACAGTAAGCCTATCCTTCATACTTTCACCGTTTTAAAAATGTGCCGGCATCGTGTGAACGCACTCTCGATCTTGTGATTCGTTTAGCATGGAATTACAGAGAGCTGGAATTCTCCTCACTTGGTGCAGCAGGCTTGAAAGCACGGGCATGCGATCCACGAACCTTCAGATTGGAAATCCAGCGCGCTATCACAGAACGATTCCTCCTGCTCCACTGTAGTTTGCAGTAGCGTAGCCATGGGGGGGCAAGGGGGGCAGCCGCCCCCCCAATCATCGCCAGAGATGAGTTTTGTAATTCTTCCAAATCCGTTGAGAAACTGAGGGGGGGGGGGTAAGCTGCATTTTTCTCCAACACTTGTGACAGCGTGGTTTGTCAATGTTATAAAAGAAACAAGAATGAAATTCTTGCGCTAATAAGTGACATCTTGGTGCGATTTAGCCAACAAAAGAATCAAAAATTTTCTGCTCGCTTCGCTCGCACGACCATACTTGCATCATCACTGTATCATCTTGGGATCATCTTGTACCACCTGGCCTGCTATCATGTCTAGGCAAGGCATGCAGCTTCATTAGTTTCTTTGAGACCGACCTAGGCACAACTTTAACTTGGTATGTGTATGAGTCTATTTAATCACATCTTTCGAATTTTTCTCGCTTCGTTTCGCACTTCTATCAAGAATTCCTCCTTCCATGTGTACTTATGCTGCTGCTGCCACTTTTCTTGAACGATTTCTGCATTTTCCTATGTATCCAGCTATGCAAGAATTTATGAATCCAACTTAAACCTTCCTTAACTTTAATCGACAGTGCATCTCTTCTACAGTGATGTGACATTTCAACCATCCAGTGAAATTCTGTGTGTGACTCTCAAAACTTTTTGGCTCGCTTCGCTCGCATTTTCTTCATGCTCCGTATACTCCATAGATCACTCCAGAGCCCGAGCTGGCTCTCGACGGCCCTGTCCACAAGCATCGTTGCGCTTTCTAGAGTTTTTATCAGTGTTTCAAAACAATTCAAAGTTCAGACTTTCTAAGTTGTTGTCTTTTTACTTGTTTTGTCTCAGGCACCCATGGTACTAAATTGCGAAATTTTGGCGAGAATTCAGATATGACTGAAAGAAAAAAGAAAAGCTTTCGTCCCTTCCATTACAAGAGCGGCACCGAAGGTTTTGTTTGCTTTTTAGTTAGGGTGCATTCTTGGTTTTCCAGTGGCGTACCTGAGAGGAATGCAGGATCCGAAGAAATTCTTGAACAAATTGAAGAAATTCTTGAAATTCTTGAACAGAGGCATCCTAAGCCAGAGTAGAATGCATGTCATCAAAAATTTTCCTGGTGACTAGACCCTGGACCCATCCATTTCAATGTCCCCACTTATCTTAGCTTGTAAATTCCTGTCGTCGGCCGATCCTTATTTGGAAGAATCTCATCAAAAGATGATTTGAAGAACCTGTACACTGAACAACAATGTCTTTTGCAAAATTTTCTTGCAAAAGATTCTGTAGACTGAATATCAAGATCGAACGACCACCACCAAATCATTTTGCAGTAAAGCTGAGAAGATCCATTTCGTATTTTGTACTTGATATGTTGGACCGCTTGTAGCTGAAGAAGAATTCTTCTTTTGCTTTCTTAGAGTAACTTGCAATAATGAGGATAAATTCTTGATCAAAATTTAACAAAACGTCCTGCATTTTGTGTTCAATGTAGTCATGTTTAAGATGCAAAATATAACTGAAAAGGGCGTTCCCCTCGTTTTCCGAGCGTCTGAAGGGCGTGGCTCCCAAATTTTTCCCCGGGGGCTAGCCCCCGGACCCCCATTTTTCATCGCTACGCTCGCACTCTGCCCCCCAAAGGCAGGGACCTGGCTACGCCACTGGTAGTTTGTATGAGACAAAAGAACATTTGCATAAATAACAAAGATGATCAAGAACTGGAAAAATAAAGCAATCGTTTCGCATCCCGGGGGGGGGGGGGGGTACTTGACTGGAAATGATAAGGGTGTGCGGGAAATCTTGTATCCTGTCGCATAAAAAATGCCCCAAAAGTATACCCTATCACATAAAATTTTGCCAAAAGTGTACACAATCCATTGTTTCAAGTGAGCTCTAAAAATTCCCTTCAATATGATACCCTGTCGCATAATTTTGTTATAAATCTTAACACCCTGTCGCATAATTTTGTTAGAAAAGGACACCCTGTCGCGTAATTGTAAAGTAAAAGGACACCCTGTTGAGCGGTACATCCCGTCAAGTCAAGTATGGGAGTACCCCCCCCCCCTGCCGGGTTTCGTATCTTACTTGATGAGATTAATTTGGTTCCCATTAAACGATCCACTCTTAATTGCAGCATCGAAAACAGCAGCCAGGGGTGTCATTCCATCTTTATTCGCGATGTCAATCAAGCCGTCGTCTTTAGCTAAAATGTAAATTAACACATTTACGGGCCCAGTGGAAATAACAATTTCCGTTTGAAAGGTCACTACTCCCTGTATATGAAGACGATATGTTGCCGAATATTATATTCGATTGAGAACATGTTCAAGTTGAGTTTAAGTTTACCTGATTGAACTCAGCCACAGTGATTCAGTGATTCAAAAGTTGTTTGGCAGCTAAAATGCTAGGTTTAATTGCTAATATCTTTCTATCTTTATCGAAATCACGAACTGGCAAAAATACGGACTTAGAGATTACAGGCAGTTCTAAAACCTACCCAAACTCCTCGAAAACAGTGGACCAACTTCCATTTACAGCAGCGCAACGTGACACAATGAGCATATCCTCCTGATAATAAGCAACTCAAATTGAATGCATCCAAACGATCCCCTCGCAGCATTGGAAGCTTCCTCAGCGATGAATTAGCCATCGTAATTGAGAATTGTCTGCATGCGATGGGAAGTTTGATCTGGCATACCAGAGTTCCCAAGCTAATGCGAAATGTATTCGTTAAAGCCTGATGAAATCGATCCAATATTTTTGGGGAATTTTGCCTAATTAGGGCCTGGGAAATAAGGGCACGGGGGCCAACAAAGTTGAAACTGAAACAATGGAACACTCACAGAGTAGAAATTTGCATAGCCCTAAATGAGCATGATGTGCAGCGAGATGAAGAGCTGAAATTCCGTCCACATCAACAGCACTTATATCTACTCCTTTCTCTACGATGTATTCTGCAATCTGAAAATAGGAAAGAAAACCCTAAACTTATGATAACGAGTCTCTTATATCCCTGAGGTAAACCTTGCTCAAGAGCACAGCACAGGGAAACAAGAGACTCATCGTCATAAGTCTAGAAAAACCATCAAAGGGCAACCTCGAACCCAGGTTAACAATGGGCGGCCAGGTATCATTTGTACTGAAGAGGCGAGGCTGAAGACAATGATAGCCCTGGAATCGAGGTTGACCAAAGGGGATATGTTGTACTCTCCAATACAGAGGTTCCTCAATCATCGCATTGCCAATGCAGAGGTTCCTCAAGCATCGCACTGCAAAAGGATAGTGCCTGGCGGAGCGGAACTACTGCATTTTTCATCATAAGAAGGAAACCTCTGCGTAGGAGAGTAGATACGTTGCCAAATTGCAAACAAAACCGTTAACACTATTGCTTGGGCACGTGTCCAAATCTTTTGCAGTTTGTTTGGTAGCTTCACCTAAGCAGCCAAAGAGCAACCGTCAAACATCCACTTATATCCGAGCAATCTTAAGAAATATAAATATTTGCTTGTTCCCCTGTGAAGCACAAAAATCCACCATTCCAAATAACGCTTTCATTGGACACTAGTGCGATATAGGCTTCAAAAACAGCAAAATCCCTGTTTCGACAAAAATCAAGTGAACAGGCCTGCGAATAAGAGAAACGAGTTTTACATGAGAAATTCTCACCTAACATTAAATATGAGATAGTCTTCAGTTCCTCTGAGGTTATCCCCGTTTGATTCATGCACATAAATCATAATAATCAAGAAATCCGGACATTGTATTTTCTCGCTACACGTGTATGTATTCTCGAGTACCGAATAAACCCGAATAAACGGGGGGGGGGGTGAGAATAATTGGGGGAGGGGTTGGAAATGGCTCGATATAACAATAATCGGGAGGGTTGGAATAATCGGGGGGGGGTGTGCTTGGAGAAAGAGAAAATAGTCGTTTTCTTGGGTGAACACCTATCTTTTATATATTTATGTGAACAATGATGTTACTGATACGTTTACTATTGAACTCTGGTTCTGTTGAATGCATTTCTCGAGACTTTTTCTCGCGTTTATTTAGAAATTAGGTTTACTATCATTTCATTTTTCCCAAAATTGATAAAAGGGGGGTTGGAATAAGAGCGGGGGGTTGGAAAATTTTCAAAAATTAATAAGCGGGGGGGGGGCGATTATTCGGTACTCAAGAGTAGGCATTCGAGATCACTGCTCGCAAGAACAAGATCGAGTCTTACTCTCTCTCCAAAATGACGTCTACGTGTGTATATAGCACTGAGAGTAAATCGCCTGACTAGGTACTCTCTTCTCACTCATAGATACTCCGTTTTTCTCCATCCTCGCACTACATCACATTCTAACACTTTCATTACTTGAACTCCTATCGTATCAATCAACCTACCTAGTTCTGTCTCCCCTCCCCCAACATACAACTTACAGGCTTTAAAACGCCCAGAGACTCACTTGACTGTACCTCTGTTAACCCCGCTTCTTCTTTCTGTCCCTAAAGTACTCGCACATCAGGTGTGTCCAGCTTTCTTAGAGACAAAACAGTTAAAAAACCAGCACAGAGAAATAGACCATTTTCACACTTAAATTCAATCCGAGGTAAGAGATGTGATTCCCTGTACAGCAAGAAATCTACATCATCATATCATTATGGTACAAAGACACGTACAAAACTATTTCATGCGTTGCTAAAAGCAATGCACACTTTTGAGATTTAGATCCACATGATATCGAGGCAAGTGATATTCATGGATGTAATTCAAAAGAATTGACGCCATTGTGAAAGTGGTCTTTTCGACAAGCAATGGCCATTAATGGTTCTCACAGAAACTGAAGACAAGCCAAGTTCTCAGGCTTGGGTTTAAAGCAACATATTCTTACCTGCATAAGGAGACCACCATCGTGCATATCTTTATCAGCATGCGCGGCCAAAACGTGCACAAGATTACATTTCTTCTCGTCAATTTCAAGGAATGCTTCAGGCCTTCTTTGCTGCTTGAGCAAAGTCCACGTCAGCTGAAGCTTGTTTGCATTCAATGATGCCTGTCAAACAAAAATATTTTTCAAGAAAAATAATCAAACAACGATACAGGGTGTCCTAAGAATTGTGCCCAATTTGAGTGGCTGCTGCGAAGGAGCTGAATGTTCTGTTGTTCCATTCGTGACACAGATGCATAGGGAAGACTTCCACTTCGGTTTGAGACTTTCTTTAAGCCAACAAGGCAAGTGTTTGCAGATTTAAGCCACAAGGAACTCGACAAAATGATTGTTTCAAAAGGAGTTTCACTTAACTGGGATTAAGGATTCAAATGCCATCTTATACCACATTATGCATAATTCTGAGCAAGGGGATTTCCAAAGGGGTTACCACGGGCTAAACCAGTTTAAACAATGATATCATTTCTCAAGTCAATTCCTAGAATAAGCTTCAGCAAATTTGGCCTTCCGAAAACAAAGTTACTTTGTTCTCTTGTTCAAAATCGCATAAAGTACACAGTCAGCTAGAAAGGAAATTGAGTGAGATACTGCGAACTCCCCCTTTTGTAAATCACAAAGCAAAAGACGTTAACTCTCATCGGCTCGCTGATTAATGGACTACGCGCATATCAACAAAGGAATATTAAAGACAATGAACCTGAAATCGCTGCTGCGCAGAATCCAATGATCTCACACGAGAATCTATCTCTACTGGAGAAAGTCTACCATACTTTCACTGATAGTATCCCGCACAAAGAAGCTTAACAGGGAAGCTCGAGGATGGCAATTAACCATGTACATACCGGGTGAGCCAGAAAAAAGTTCCCACTTTTGAAAATTCACAGCACCAAGGGTACTTCACAGATTTGAATCATTCAAATTCAAGTTAAAAGCAAAAGACTGAAGTATTTTTGTGATTTTTCTCGTTGTCTCAACAGCACTAGAAATATGGGTAAAGTTAAATTTACCGATACTTCTAGTGCTGAAATCACAAAAGTACTTCAGCCTTCTGTCTTCTAACTAGAATTCGAATCATTGAAATCGGTGAAGTACTCCTGGTGCATGAATTTTCAAAAGTGGGAACTTTTTTCTGGCTCACCCGGTATAATATCGCAGAGCCCCTCCCGCTGTGATTCGAAGTAAGTAAAGACAAACCAAAACCTCAAGCATACCCGAAATGCTTCAATAAATGGAATGCAATCAGTGGCAAGCATCAGGTAAGCATTTCCATGCCAATCATTCTCAATGGTGAGCTGAAATGCTGATTTTCTTAATTCCTTTGGCTTCTCCAATGTGTTCTTGATGTTAAATTTCCATTCCTTTTCTTCAAGCCTACATAAAAGTGATGTTTGGAAAAGTTAGAACGATAAAATGATGTGAAATGGTGTTGGGTTGTACGAACAATAATATATTCAATGTTATTACAGCGTACATTTGATTGCATTCGTTTTAACCCCCCCTCCCCCTAAAATGTGAACCCTTCATTAGGGGATAACCTTATCCGTCCGCCTCTTTTGGTGGATTGCATCATTCACCTGCCTCATTTCGGGGCGACCACAAGATTTTTGAAAATGATGGCCTAAGCTAAGAAAATGAAATGAACCTGATGTTTTTCCTATGATGGCAGATGTAAGAAACGAACAGATACAGATTCACTCTAATGATAAAATAGGTTTGAAAGCGTCAGTGTGAGAATCAGTCAGATAGTTTTCGTTTGTTGCATCTGCATTGTCCTCAAAGTGATAAATACATATCTAATTGAGAACTTGGTACTGTAGTTTAAACTAAATAAGAAGGAAATACAAGAAAGTGGACGCAAAAAACAGACAGATTTTTCAGCACATTTAGGCCTTTCAAACTTTACGTTATCATCAGAGTGTGACTAACTGTCACACTCTTTAATTGAGGAAGATGTCAAGACAATCGCTCCGTCTCAGACTCCATATTTTTTCTTCTTTTTGAACATAAACAAATTCAGCTAAAGTTTTGTACACAAAAACACTTACTCTTCTTCAAATTTCTTCAAACTTTCTTTGCTAACTGGTGTAACAACATCACCTACGGCTAATTCTTTTTCTTGTTGAAGCAACAACATAGCGCAACTGAAAAATTAAGAAAGTAAAGTTCATTATAACAGGCAATTGAAGGCAGTATGCCATGCATTTGATTGGGTTGTAAAGACAATACAAAGAAAGGGAAATTTCAATGGTTGCTAATCCTCTGACTTTCTACGACCGAAGAAAGTCAAGACGATTAGGCATCCTATGTTTCAAACACGGATTCACGAAGACATCCGTTGTGTTAAAGGGGCAGGGTCATGTAACCATAAACAAACCTGTTATCTCTAGAATCTGTATTGTAGCCTACACGTGACCATTGTGCTCTGCACAGATGTTGGTGGATTGGGTGAATCCACACTAAAGTTACTTCTAAAAATCCACCAATATCTCTGCAATCGTACAACATGTGAGTGTTTCGTTTGTTTCTCTACGAAGTGCAAGACTCCATCTTCAAAGTGACACCTTCATTTTGAGAAAACTAGTGGAAAATCACTGTGATATGGCCTATCAATATATTGTAAAATCGTCATTTCGAAAGAAGTTTGTTTACATTACGTGACCCTGCCCCTTTAAGCTCTGAATTTGTTGCAGCCAATCAGATACGTGAAAGACTGCCTTTAACGCTGCAGGAAAGCACAGTTTGTCTAAGATAAGATGTTACGTGAAAATGTCTGCGAATAAACCAATTGAATGATCTATATGAGTAATTTTGCGTCATCGCAAATCTCTACTAACATTTAATTTGAGACAAACTTTAATGTGTATAAAATATTGTACCTTAAATTAAGCCGAAAAAAGAATTCAGTTTATAGAAATTAATGCGAATTATCACAAACGAAATCAAAGTCACGAAAGAAATTAATGCGAAGAACTGGAAACTATTTTTGCCAAGAACTTTTTTATCATTTCACTACTTAAACTCGTTAAACAAACAATGAAAACAACTTGAACAGATGAATTTAGAGAAGTCAGAATTTCACAGCAAAGGCGTTGAAATAATTGAGGAACTTTATCAAAGTAAACGAAGGTAAGATTGTTTCCATTAACATTTCGTTTGATAAGGGTATGACATTTGTAAACAAAATATGAAATTTCGCCAATTTCATGAGCTTGTAGCTATGTCTTTCTATGAAGCAACAACAATGTCAAAACTAAAGTAGCCCTCTGCAGCCTCAAGAGTAAGAAGATAATGGTGGACTATTACCCAGAATGCCCAGATCTAAGTGCCAACGCCATTGGTGAGTTCCCATCTTTATCTTCAAAACGGCCAAGAGGAGAATACTGAAAAGAAGTAGAAAGTTTAGGAACAAGAAATATTTTCATTCTCATTAAACATTGGGATAACAAACTAGATTACAATGTCACTGAGAGTAAATTGTAAATATCTATCCTGAGGTCATTGAACTAAACAAATACATGAAAAGTAGAACTAATACAAAACACACTTATGGCACACCATATTCGAGCTACATATACCCTATACCCTGTACCCTGTCTTTTTGTAAGAACCTTTTGATAAGAGCGTCAAGGCTCAGCATATTTTTCATAAACAAGGAGCTAGTACCATTTAAGAATTCGAACCTAATTTAGCCTACACTGTATCTGGAAACTCCGTAACTTCGAAATGCAGAAAGGGGGACATGAAGCCTCGATCAAAGTTAAAGCGCATCTTTCCACTTAAAAAAGTGTGACCCTCTTCGAGACCAAAGACTTGAGGCCTTACAAAGCAGTATTTACACGATCTGATACCTTCTTAAAGATATAACTGTTTACTATCTGCATAATACTCTAAGTGAGAAGATTCCTCATACTCTTAACGAGCGATTCAGGCCATTCTTCACGAATTGTGAATTAAAGAGATTTTTTTTGTAAATTCAGCCTTACCATTGGTGACTGGGAAAATGCTTTTTGGAAAGTCATCAAAATTGAAAAAAGAACATATCTTGAATTTGTTTTCGTGAAATCGTATCAAGAATCAAATAATAGACATACTGTGAAGTCGTGAAATAACTTTGAATTTGTGGAAATTTGAGCTACTAGAAGTCACCAGGCTTCGAAGCATACTCCGAAATCACAGAAAATTATTTTCAATTTACATTTTATCCCGTAATACCACATAAATTTGCCAGCATCTTTGACAAAGTTGTTTCAACATGTAGTACTTGAAAGTTCATGAGAGATCGTACAGAACAGCTTTTGGCTAAAAACTCAATATTCTGTAAAATTCCACTTCTCAAAACATGTCTCATGTCTTTATTTTGTCATCTGTCTTCCCAACGGAATAAATAAAGAAAACCTGAGAAATTGGTTGGTACATGAAACAAATATATAAAAAGAAAATTTTGAGATTGCAAATTTTAGCGATTTTTCAACAAGTTTCAATTTTAATTAAGTCACCAAGTATATTCAAACGCCGAGATAAATAACTCTGTTGCAGATTGTCATTAAGCATAAATAAGACTGCGTCATTTCCCCCTAGAAATCTGTTGACAATAGCGACATCGCTTTACTCTACACTACATGATCGCATACCTTGGCAAGATGTAAGCAGGAGATCGAGGCCCCTCTCAATGCAGCATAATGTATCGCCCTTCTTCCTAAACAATCTTCCTGTGTCAGCATTGCATCCCAGAGTCGTTTCTCTTTCACATAATCACATTCGCATAATAGGCTGACGATTGCTATTGGGTCTATCATACTCACTTCGTCTTCTCTGCGAAAATAAAAAAGATACCACTTAGTTTGACTTGATTAGAGTCAATAAAGGTAGTTTGGGCTTTTGACAGCACTGATATCGCTAAACCAAAGCCATGGCTAGAACGACAGCCATCCTAATCGTAGCAACAGCAACAGCAACAACAACAACAACAACAACAACAACAATACAATTCAATTCGATCTGATGGGCAAAAAGCTGAGGGCCGAAATGAAGCTACCCTGGGTACCAGAGCCTAAAAAAGAAAGAAAAAGAAGAAAGAAAAGGAGGTAAGTTAAACTTGGTAATCCAAGACCTCCTTTTCTTTCTTCTTTTTCTTTCAATTTTTTGAGGCTCTGGTACCCAGGGTAAAGTGAAGCAAGGCTAGACTCGCAATAGTCCCATTTATCGCAACAACTATAATAATTTCTATATTTCCTACACTTGTAATTGAATTGAATTGTTTGCTCAAACAGTTTGAGCGTCCATAAGTTTCTCAATAGCAACAGAAATGGTTTACAAATGACAACTGTGTGATGTGACTAGTCTAAAGTGCGGCAAAATTGGACGTGGGGTCATAGACTTTTTCGGTAACGCAGTCTGAAACTGATTCACGAGGTCTTCTTCCTTTCTGTTAAAATTAAGTAACCTCGTTAAGATGAAGAAAGCCAGCATTCATTCATTCATTCAATCACTCACTCATTCATTCATTCATTCATTCATTCATTCAATCACTCACTCATTCGTTCATTCATTCATTCATTCAATCAATCAATCACTCACTCATTCATTCATTCATTCATTCATTCATTCAATCACTCACTCATTCATTCATTCATTCATTCATTCATTCAATCACTCACTCATTCATTCATTCATTCATTCATTCATTCAATCACTCACTCACTCATTCATTCATTCATTCAATCACTCACTCATTCATTCATTCATGCATTCATTCATTCATTCATTCATTCATTCATTCATTCATTCATTCATTCATTCATTCATTCATTCATTCAAGGAAACTCGTTCATTGAAGCAATAACGCCAATCCACTAAATCGACCCTTTGTTATAAAAATGTATATACCAGGTGAAGCAAAGAAAAAGTCTACACATTTGGCAAGCTGTGGAATAAAAACATTGTGGCAGATCTTCAAAACTGAAGTATTACTTTAGGGGCAGAAAATGTCGCGGGCAGAAACTTTCGCGATTTTCGCGTTTGCTGGCCTTTTTCGCGAAAGTTTCTGCCAAGGCATAATCTAAAGTCAAAATTCGCGAAAGTTTTTGCTCGCAAAACTACAGAAAATTCTCGACTCGCAAAAATTTTTTCTATCCAATTCTTTCGTTTCCTCGAGTTTTGCGTTGCTGTTCCTTAATCACCCCGATCTTTAGTCTTTTTTTTCTTTTTATTCATAAAAATTTTACAACATATCTTACATTCTACAAAACTTCCCTAATAGACCTTTTAGCTATTCTACAAAAGAGCCTGGATCGAGCGATATTTTTATACAATTTTATAATCCAGGCTCGATAGAGTGGCGTTAAAGCTTCGATCGCAATTGTCCACATTCGAAAATTCTACAAATTGTAATGAAATATCGTTCGATCCACATTCGTTTTCAGAATAGCTAAAAGGTCTATTACTTTACAACACTACAGGGACGACACCATGTGGAGAGAAAGACAGTGACTACCCCATGGCCAACATATAAAGACAAGCAAGTTAATCTACCTTACACATAACAAACTACGAACGATTAAAAACTAACGGATACTGTACCAGATTCTGTCCTATAATGGGTGTAAGGCTGCCATGACTTTGAGAATGTCACGAGCGCCATTAGTGTGATCTTTAGTCTCTTGGGCTATAAATTGTCACCGTGACTTTGAGTAGTACTGAAAATGAATAGAAAATTGTGTTTTCCCTCTAACTTTTCTTCAGTCGCGAAAGTTTTTTCACGCGAAAATGCATATTTTTTTCTCGATCGCGAAAGTTTTAGTTGCGAAATTTGCCGGAAAACAAGTCATTCGCTGAAGTTTATGCCCGTAATTTCGCGATTTTTTCTCCTCGCGAAAGTTTCTGCCCGCGAAAGTTTCTGCCCCTAAAGTAATCTATCAGTCAATGGCTGACAAGATCGGAAAATGGCCACCAAACGGGTAAGCCTTTTTTTGACTCAACCGGTAGATATTGTTCGACCCAGACTCTTTCGTATGATAGCTAGGATGTCTGTTGCTATGTTCTCTTTACAATATGACATGAAGAAAACTGCTCTGAAACTATTCCCTTATAAACTGAAGGGCTACCTTGGTAGAGCATTATGTGTCAGGCATTTGGAAAACCTTCACCATCGTATTCATTTGTACCATTCTCCGGAATGAACTTACTAACACTAGTTTAACTTACTTTCCAAGTTTACAAAAAGCGTAGAAAATAGGCATTCTGCCATTTGCATCTATGGCACATGGATTGGCTCCGTTTTGCAACAAGAGCTCCTCAACTTCGGTTAGAGCTTCGTAGCCTCCACTTGATGCATTGACCAGGTAATGCAGTGGCGTTCGTTTGTTGTTGTCACTTGCATTAACATCAGCTCCAGCCTCGATCAGGGCTGTCACCAGATCCAAGGGATTTCTCGCAAATGCAGAGTTACCTGAGAATGTTTTAAAAAAGGACAAGTTAAGAGAAATTTATAGAACAAACGTATCCATCACCACCTAATTCATCTTGACATAGTTTGTTAAAAGATTAAATACGTGCAATAACAGAGAAGACGCTTACTAGCATGCGTGCACCCCCCTACTGTTTCCGTTGAGTTGAAATTTCCCATTGAATTGAATTCATTTTCTGACGTCCGTAGGGTCTGCAAACCAGCGAATGAAAGCCTGTTCTTAGTCACGTGCTGGTTCCGCACAAACACGGAACTAGTATCATAGGGCAATAACCAATCTATTGTCTTGTGAAGTACTTCATGTGGCTTTTACTTCATCCTAATTGAAAAATGGCGTCGTCGGAGAGCAAAATGGCTTTGCAAGACAATAGATTGCTCATTAGATTGTAGCCTGCAAGTGACAAGGAACAGGCTTTCATTCGATGGTGCGCAGACCCTACTGGCATCAGAAAATGAATTCAATTCAACAGGAAATTTCAACTCTACGGAAACATTAGGGGTTGCACACAGGCTACCGTTTAAAAGAGATTTAATACTAGGGCGAAGAGAGGCCGTAAACTCACCAAGTACGTTTTCAACGGCATATGAAAGTGCAGTCCTTCCTTCTTTTCCATCTTTCAAATTTGGATCAGCCCCTGCTTTCAGCAAATCATACACAACTTCAAACTGATAAGGAGGCCTAAAATCAATGACGAAACATATGAAACATATGAACAAGTTGCCTCCAGTAGCGAACATTTCATCCTATGAGCACTTCAGAAACCCTTTCTCGCTAAGATCTTTGAAAACTGACATGAGCATATCGAGATAGGTTGAACTGACGAGCCAAATGGTTGCTATAATATCCATGCTTTTAACTTTGAAAGGTTTCTTAGCACTTTTCAGACAAAGTACTAGAGTCTCTTAAAAATTTTGGCCATCTTAGAAACAGTTTCTTAAAACCAGTTTCTTATAACAAAACGTGTAGTTTTAATGGGGCATTGTCCAGAGCACTGACTGCTGTAGCCAACCAGATGCGTGACAGACTACCTTTGAAGAAATCTGGCCAATCAGTACCCAGTTTCACACTGATTCAGTAAAACCGGCCAATGTAAGTTAAATTTCATTCAATCAAATGACGTCGATTTTTTGGATTGACCAAAACTGACAATAGCGCTAAATTTGATTATGGTCTAGTTTAGGTTCGTTTGACTGGCAGTTGTGAGCGGGGTATTTGAGTATCATGTATTTGTCTTTAATTGTATTGTTCATTGTTATTGTTCATTTTTCATTGTTCATTGCTGAATCAATGTTGCCTTTTCCTGCAATAAATCTTCCTGCTAAATATCATTGTTACATTGTTAGTACAACCATAATAAGAGTAAGATGACCCTGGCAACTCTACCCAATGGCGGCGCCAGCTCTGAAGAATCCGAAAGAAATGGGAGGGGGGGGGGGCTATTTTGACACAATTTTTCAATCTAAAGGTATGCCCAACTAACTTTATCCCATTTTTTGTTGACAATTTTTACCGACTTTTGAGATTTGGGGGGAAGTACCCCCCCAGTTCCCCCCGTGACGCCTCCACCGACTCTACCGTTGTGGATGGTACATAGAAATGTAGACAAGATTTGACCTTGCTCAGATTTTTTCATGGAAATAAACAACAAACCTACTAGCACTTTTATGCGAAGGAACCTCTCAGCCGTACTTTCACTTCAGTAAAACAAGAAATACAATGAAAATAGAAGTTTTACCTGGAAGCCATTGATAATGGATTCTGCAATCCATCTTCTTCTTTGTTTTCTGAAAATGCGTTTACCTGAAATCCAGCTTTGATCTGAAGGAAAAATTGAGGCTTGTGACTAAAATATGCAAATAATTAAGAATAAAGAAAAGTTGGTTGACAAAGCCAACAGCCTCAAATAGCACGGCAACGTAAGTCACACTAAGGCAAACGAAGTCAAGTTAAGTCATAACAAGCCAAGTCAAATCAAGAGAAGTCAAGTCAAGCCAAGCCAAGGCATGTCATGTCAAGCCAAGCAAAAACAGCCAACCGAAGGCAAGGCAAGCCAAGTCAAAGGAAGGTAAGTTTCAAGTCATGTCAGTGATAGGCAAGTTAATTCAAGTCAAGTCAGGTTAAGTTAAGTCAAGTCAAGGCAAGCCGAGCCAAGCAAAGTCAAATCGGTCAAGCCAAAGAAAGTTGAGTTAAGTCGAGCCAAGGAAAGTCAAGGCAAGGCAACCCAAACCAAGTCAAGCAAAGTCAAATCGGTCAAGCCAAAGAAAGGCAAGTTAAGTCAAGCCAAGAAAGTCAAGGCAAGGTAAGCCACCCCAAGCCAAGCAAAGTCAAATCGGTCAAACCAACAAAGTCGAGTTTTCTCCAAAATATATTGGTCCGAAATTCCTGCTTCTTAGCGTACAAGACATATGTGAATCACTTAGGTATCTGAACGGGATCAGAAATGAAAATAAAGTTTGTTATTGATTCATCGTCGTTAAATTGAAGCCAAGTACATTACCAAATGTGCAGCAGCTGATGCATTCCTTGCTTGAATCGCTTGATGTAATGCCGTTCTTCCATGTCTGCATCTTGCATAGAACCCTAAGTCCTTTGGGTTTGATTCCAAATCGTCTTTCATGCGATTTGTTATCATTCTGATCAAATTCGAATCATCATCAGCCTGATGTGGGACGAATGCAAGAAAATGCAAACATGTGAACCGTCCTGAAAGAAAAGTCAATGTATCACATAAGTTAACCCTATCTGACCTGAGCGTTTTGAAGCACTCAAAGCCTGGGGGGATTCTACCCCCTGTTTATCTCCGTTGTTATTTGAGATATGGCAACCTAATTTGGCACGAATGTTATTGCCCATAAAAACGGCGACAGCAAAGGAAAACAAATAGCAGGCATGCGCAAGGAATGCTGGATGAAACAGAACCTTCAATAGCCGACAATCTAAAAGTTGTTCGCTATTTCTTGAAGTATTCTGACCATTGGAAATATGGCATTTACGAAAAATACTTTACGTCGAAATGCTTGAAAACGAGCAAAAACAGTCGATCAAATTATGAATAATCTCTTCAATCGGAAAAAGCAATGAGCAATCTCCCTTAACCTCACTCAAGAGCTGACGAACGAATCTTTACATTATTTACAACATTTATGAGTTAATGCTTATAAAAAGATTTACTCTTCGATACCACAACATGGTGCACGTTTTGCAACGCGTCATTTTTGAGACAGTCTTTCTACTCGGGTAGGAACAAGGCAGAACGCTGCAATGAACAAAAATTATCCACTTTATCTGGTAGGTCACCAGAGTCCAGAAAACATTACGGTCGCACGGTCATTGACCGGAGGAAGGTTTGTAAAACAATGGAAATTTGGAGGAAGGTTTGTCAAAATAGAGATTTAGAGGAAGGTTTGGATAAACATTTCAACAATAAAAATTGGGACAAATTATCGGAAGAAACTGTCATATGCAATTAAGTCAGAGTGCATTGAAAAGACATGTCAAGTGATTTGTCTCACAATACTGGTATATCCACTCATTTTGAATATGCCCTTCAAAACTCTTGACATAATGCCTATTACAACTTGCTGCATGTGTAATGCAATTTCATTTCTCTTTCAATGATATGTACTCTGAAAAGTCTCCAAAGGTTAGCTTCACCATAAACTCCTGGAAACAGGGTGATGTCAGCTCACCAAACATGGTGCTAAACACAGTTGCTGTACATACATCACGGAATGTTCCAGTTGGGTTGAGGGCCAAGTCAGAGTTGAAACATCTTTTCAATCTTACTTTCAGTTTTGTTGGGGAGACCAGATATGCTTTGTCCGAGGAAACTTATGTGTTCCCCCGTGCAGTAGGTTATAGCTCATGCGCGGTAGCGTTTTGGGGTTGAAGCTCTGAGGGGCGCATGAGCTTTGACCCACTGCACGGGGGGACATATTGGTTTTATCAGTCAAGCATATCTTGTCTCCCCAACAAGTTATTACCTTCCTGGCCTTTCGTTGGTGTCTTCATAATGTTTTTTTGAATTTGTTGCAAACTATTAATCCTCAATCAACACTTCAAGCAATTTCTTTCATGGTGTAAAACCAATTAAAAATTCTGTACTTGGTTTCTCTTTCATCTTCAAAGTGTTGGACTTCCAATAATGAATCTTATGGTTCAAAAAGATGCTGGACAACATCCATCGATCATACCACTATTCACTATTCACCCTTCCTCAGTTGAGTTTTTGGCTCCGACTTCATATCATGGGGAACAACAATGTTTTTTCACCAAAGCTGGCTCCTCCAACAAGCAACCATATCACTAAATGTTTACGCAATTCATAAGAATTCACTTCCATTGCAATCTGATGCAAACTTCTGTATTTGCCTAGGCCATCAATGTCCACTGTTGTTGGTGTTGCTCCCCAAAATGCATGTGGACTTACTACCTGAGCGCTCCATCAAGCTGTATTTTTACAAGAATGTATGTAGGACAGTATGGAGCTCAGGTAGTAAGTCTAATGTAGCAGCAATAATTCAAGAAATTGTCATGATTTTGCATCGTTTTTAAAGGCATTGAGTCCGTATAAATAGCGCTCTCATGACCAATATCAATTTCTTTTCAATCATGAAACAAAAGTTGTCATTTAATCCCTATTGAAATTAAACCAAAGAAATTCCTCAGGATAATGCAAGGATTAAGAAGTCTTTGGTTTCCACTGCTAATGACTTTAGCACTATTGTGCGATAACAAAGGGTCGTCAGCGGTTTGTCAGCAAAAATTCAGGACAGCGTTAACGCTCAACTATTTATATGGACTCAATTACTTTAAAGGTTTTTCACCTTTGAATTCCAATGACAAAGACTGGCACGCCTTAGCCATGACTTAGCCACGCCCTGGTATTCAAAAAATTGGAGGAAGGTTTAGCTAAGAAAAAACTTTGACCGGAGGAAGGTTTAGTACTTTTCTGGACTCTGTAGGTCACCCATCCCAACTTCAGTCACATAACCAAAACTGTATATGCAGGTAGGCCATTCATTCTACAATCTAGAACAGCTACGGTGACTTCGTTTCCAGCAGGCAATGCCGAAGGTCTCTCCTGCTTTCTCTCTCGCTCTTCACACAAGTTACTATTCAGGTATTTACGTTTTATCGATTTTTTGGGTTTAGAGTTTCGGGTACACGGGACGGACTTGAGGGCAAATCGATAGATTGAAAAAATCAGTAAAATTTCAACCTGTAATCCCATACTGGTCATCTTCCATTTCCATGTCTTTTTCGATGGATAAACCAAGGCTTGGCAAAGAGCGATGCTGCAAAACAAGAAATGCTGTCGTTTTCTCCAACTCACTTGTAAGAGTAAAATCATGGGTTCCTACTGACCAAGTGATATCAGCAAATCAAAGAACGCAGGGAAACAAGGGACAATAAGGCATAAGTCTATTAGTTCATTAAAATTTAAGGCGTTAATATGAATATCAAGAAAAGGCATACCCTCTGAGATTCATTCTTATCGTCAGAGATTGTTTTCTCTGAAACAGGCGTTTCGACGTGAACACCGCACTCTTCAATGAGTACCTGAAATAGTAGAATCATTTGATAAGTTGAACAATGTATGAAATATCTATAACGTATATCTGGTCATGAGCGATAGGACACCTAGTGCGTAGCAGTTCGTATTTAAATCAGTAGAGAGCCACGTTAACTTATTGTATTTATGGTTTTCTTTGTTTTTTGACCTTAGCTTACTTAGTTTTCAGCCACCTTTCACTATTTCGTAATTTTGAAATTTTCATTAGTGAGTTGGATCTGCACTTAAGGTGGCTCACTACCGAAAATTTCAAAATTACGAAACAGTGAAAGGTGGCTGAAAACTAAGTAAGCTAAGGTCAAAAAACAAAGAAAACCAAAAATACAATTAGTAAAGGTGGCTCGCTATTGATTCTAATTTCAAACTGCTAAAAACTAGGTGTCCTATCGCTCATGATCTGGTGATTTTGAAATGCCACTGCTCCCTACATACATAAGTATCAATCAAGAGCTAAAAACTGAGCGATGGCAATTTGAAAATTCAAAGAGGTTGCCAAATTGAGATAAATTACATCCATGCTCTACTTACCTTAATGAAACTCTTTCCACGCTCCAGTGTATCCTAAAATCACAACAAAAGACCTATTTACGTAAACACACTCTTCTAAGAGTACAACGGACCCAGTGGAGAACTATGGTGATGGTGAGGACGATAGTGATGGTGATGATAATGATGATGACCATGATGATTTTGATGATTATGATGATTATGATGCTACATTTAAAATATGTGATAGCTACATTTAAAATTCAAATGTGTACAACGATTTGAAAAGGAAAGGTTACATATGACTAGTCATATGTGATGGTTACGCAGGGGCCATATTGGTTAGGCTACAGGTGTTGCTTTATAAGGTAATGATAATAATAATGTTTATGATAAAATAACAATAATGATAATGATAATAATCCTTAGAGGGACTTTGAGTATCAGGCCATCTAGGATTCAGCTGTTGCTAAAAGAAGAGTTAGACTGCGTTCACACGATGCCGGCACATTTTGAAAACGATGAAAAAAGTGACGGTAGCAAAATTTGACCTAGCGTTCACACGATGCCGGCACAATTTGAAAACGGTAGGAAATTTGACGATAAAAACTCGTGGCAGGATTTGATGCCAAAGAACAGTACCTACATCCTAAGAATAGACCTTTCTCGATCCAAAAGTGTCGAAAACCGTTCTGTTTTCATCTTTGTTGAGTGTTTAAACGATGCTGTTTCAAATTCATGCCGGTTACGGTTCCGTTCTCAAAATCTACCGTTTTCAAAATCTGCCGGCAAAAAATGTGCCGTTTTCGTGTGAACGGGAGGCCTATCCGTCGAATTTTTCACCGTTTTCAAAATGTGCCGGCATCGTGTGAACGCAGTCTTAAGCATCATGCGAATCTTTCAGAGGGTCACTTGGGGGTGACAGGATGGAACTCCTTGTCGAACCATCTTGGATTTAGCAATTTACGAAAAGCAGATCCTTGGAGGAATTTTGGAGTTTCTGTCTTGTTCGGTGTCCAGCAGAGCTGCAAAAAGTATCGGAACCTGGCAACTAGGTTCCCAGAAAATTTCAGCCTTGGTAGAAATTTTTCAGAAGAAGTTTGCCCAAACAAGGGAAAATGACTGCCTTTTCTCGAGCAAAGATAACTCATTGGCCTATTACTTATCATTATCCTTAGTAAAAATGCAAGGTTACAGCCCTTGGGAACATCACATGACGTTTTAAGAATTCTTCACATGAATGATAAATTCTGAAAAATTTCTAAAATCATTTACATAAATAATCAGTTTTTCGACTGCCTCTGTTTGATACATTCCGTAAATTGGACCTTTTCAATAAGTTGTGGCCCGAAGAAACGAAAAGGATTTGCATAACATAATTGACTCTCCAGAAAAATTTCTCGTTTGCTAGGTTCCAAGAAAGGAAAATATCTTTTATAGCTCTGGTGTCCAAGTTTCAACAACGTGGATTGTGGTCCCTTGTCGATTGGTAAAACGTTCTAAGCTTTAGGAAAAATAACCTTGAATAAACATAATAATTTTTCCTTTAAATTGCCATGCATTTTCAATTCAAGATTTGTTGGGGATACGAATCATCAATGTTCCAAGCAACGGTTATCCCCCGAAAAGGAAACCGGTGATTATGCGCAGAAAGCATGTTTGGTCTGTGGAAAGAATGCGGGCGGAGAATCCAACCACAATCCAAACAATGATTAGCAGGGAAACAAAGAGATTCTCGCGCATGGTAATAAGTTCCTCGGCTGTTGATCTGCTTTGAACATTACCAGCAAAACAAAGGCCTCAGACAAAAGGGGCAGTCCTCGGTATCCTCAACAAAGATACAATTAAGGATTTGGTAAATATTCTGTTTTCACGTAATACCTTGGAGATTACATATACACTGTTAATGTATATATGTTTTTAGCTATAAATACTTGGCTCATTCTGGTTGTAAAGCACTGATGACGATTTTTAGATCGAAACGTATGATTTTTAACAGTCTCGTTTTTCGAATAATAATAATGATAACAATGATAACAATAATGGTAATAACAATATGATAATTTAATGTGAGATGTTAACAACAATGATAACGAAAAGAATGAATAAACTACCTTGTCACTAGACTGATGCCTTTTCGTCCCTTGTTTCCCTGCGTTCCTTGGTCAAGAGGGACTGATAACATTACTCTTAAATAGTGGGCCCACTTTAGGCCCGCGTAGGGTGGTTCCGTATTCACCAATCAAATCGCTAGAATTCAGTTTTTAACCAATCAGGGGACGCTATTCAGAATGTTGTTGTTGTTGCTCTTAAAGAACGGTTGAAGCAGCCTGGAGTTCTCGCAGCTTCGATGAATCTATTTTGCTTCTACAGAGGAAGATTACTGCCTGAAACGTATGCATTTTGCGCTTTGTAGGTCAACACAACATCATTCTTTGTATTAAAACTTCGCTTTTCAATGTTCGAGCTCTTTAAACCAGATTTTGAAGCGATTTTGTTGGGTGTACGAGAACTCCCACCTTTTTAGGCCATTTTGAAAAAGTGGGCCCATTATACAAGCGTAATATTATGAGTCCCTATTGACCAAGTGATATCAGCAAGTCAAAGAACGCAGGGAAACAAGGGGCGAAAAGGCATAAGTCTACCTTGTCACTGCCACAGGTTGCCAATGCTTCGCATGCAATAAGTAGTGGTGTGTAACCATCATTATCAACATATTCGGTAATACGTTCTGATTCTTCTAACTTGAACTGCAATGAGAACAATGCAATGGTGTACCAAAAAGCTATCCACTTTTGGAGGTCCACGATAAATGGTACACTGGACCGATTGTAAAGATTTATGAGCTGATCTTTAGCAAAAGCCCTGAATTAGACTTTAGGATTCTTGACAAATTTTTTTGTTTTCTGATTTCTAGAGATATATAAGCGAATCACTTTAAATGTTCGTTTTCGAAAACACTAAAAATGGTCAAAACCAACATAGGGCTCAAATGTCTAAAAGGGTGGTTGTGAAATTCTATTAGATTTCTCTTTGATTTAAAGTGCTTGAAAGGAACTTAGGGTAATTTGCTGTATATCTGTCATGAAAAATCTTTGACATCTTGATTCGTTCCAAAATGACAGTATTCAATGTTGAGGGTATGACGTCATCAAATTTCTAAATCCTTAATTAGAAGAGCTAAAGATTTCTGCATGCGACCATATCGCAGGCTTTAATAAACAATGGTATCCGTAAGATTGTATCAATTTCCCTCAAGCAATTTAAGATTTAAGACAAATTTAATTTTTTCAAAATTGTCGCTAACTTTGTACCAAAATAATCAAAATATTGCCATTTTTTGAAAATAATCAAAATATTAAAAAATTTCCACAGCAGATTATCAGCAAATTACCCAAAGTTCCTGTCAAGTCATTCAATGCATAGTAAAATGCGATACAATTTTACACAAACCATCTTTAAAGATTTGAAATACTTGAGCCCTATTCTTCAAAAGCGTCGATTACAGTTTCAAAAGATTCGATATTGAAGTGAAAATTTTTCGTAATGATATGGGAATTTAGAAACCGATCTACTGTAATCTGCTGCACGATAGTTAGTTCTATAATGGAAGTATCAAGTATCTATGTGCGGTAACAACAATCGAGGTGTTTTGAATGAGGAATTTCGCGTAATCGCAAATCTCGCGTGACATCTCATTTGAAACTTACTTTGTCATTATCGAATAATACCTGAGATTTCAAATACCTTCTTTTGCATAGCTGCTAATTGTTTTGACCAATCACAGTCCGTGGAGTTCAAAGCCATCAAATGAAGAGTGTTTTGACCAATCAAGTTTCTTCCATATTTGGGATCAGCTCCATTCGAAAGAAGAACCTCTGACATCTTCAGATCATTCTGCGGAGAAAGTAATAAATTCATTCTGCAGCAATGCTTTGCAAAACATCAACAATCCTGGTTTGAAAGGGGATTCAATTTGAGATTCATAAATGAGTTTCACAAGTATCATTGTCTTGTCTTCTGCTTATTTGATATCGATAAGCTTTCTATATACAATATATACAGTAAACTGATCTAAATCGATAAATTAATAGATAAATAAAAATATATGTATATATGTTTACTTGGTCTAAGGAAAGATTAAGTTTCTGTGACATGCTGACAAGCATGGCATTTGCAGTTTGGGCCATCCAACTTTTTTGCCATGTGTTTAAACTACTCAAATTTACGGCGGATTCTATTTCATTCGGCAGTCCATTCCATATTTGAGGTCCCAAAGATCAAAGGCTATTAGAGCCAAAGGTGATCTGATTTGGTCTGTAATATTGTAAATCATTTGGGTTTCGTACAGTACAAACAAAATCAGTACAAAAGGCTCTAAGACGGCTGATTATCATCGTACATTTCCCAGATATAGAAGGTAAGTTGTCATGGGAGCTTCTAGAGTCACTGTAAATAAATCTAAGAGCTCGCTCAGCAAGTCCAGTGCTGGTATGATGCAAGACTTTTACCGTTATCAATTGCGTATCGAGCCTTTTGCTGCCAGTTTTCGCCTTTTCCTTGCAAAATTACGCATGCAAGTAAGTGATTTGTGCATAGTGCTGTCATCATGCGCAAACAATTCTCCCATTTCCTTGCGCGTGATGACGTCACTACGAGCAAATACCTGATTTGAATGCGTAATTTCGTACGGAAAAGGACATGGTCAAAACAGTGCGATACTGCGATACACAACTCATAACGGTGTAATCTCGTATTTCAACAACAATCATACCAACCGTGCGATGGACCACGGGTAGACCCATTATCCTGAAGAAAAGGGTCTACTAAATGAATAGCAAAGCATTCTATGGTATATAAGATTGTAAACAAACAATGCCCTGAAAGCCTGTGGAATATGTTCCAACAGAGATGCTCTATATCACATTGTACTACGAGGAATTATAGAGATCTCCATATATTCCCAAGCTAAACCTTGAACTAACCAAAAAAGGATTTCATTACTCGGGCATTAAGGCTTGGAACGATGTTCCAGTTAACATCAGAGAACTGCCATCACTGCGCCTATTTAAAACACATCTAAAAAGGCATTTGATGAGCCTTGATAATCAACTCAAGCCCCCTCAAGAACGACTCCCTGGAAGATCAGATTCATCAATTAACTATTTCATATTCTTAGTTTTAGATTTTGTAAGTTGCATTTTACTGAAGGGATATCGTTGTTTTAAATGAATTATATATTATTATATTATGCAAATGAGGCTCCAGATTTCTGAAAATGAATTTAATGACGTAAACTTTCTAATGACGTAAACAGAAATATACTCGAACATACTTTAGATTTCATCCACAAAACAGGTCGGCTTGGATAACTTATTCAAACTTTCTTTTTACGCCACTCAGCCACTAGGTACATTTTTCCCGTTTCTTTTGTAAGTCCGTTTCACATTTGATGTTAGGCACATGAAGCAAAATATGGGAACTTATCCATGCTAACCAAAAGTATTTGCGCGGTGTGTTGAGGGGTGGGGGGCCTGGAGGAGGATCAGTGACGATAGCAATTGCTATTGCTGTTGTTCTCTCTTTCGGGGTTCCTGTTGTTCAGCACATTCTCCTATGCTGGCCTGACATCCAATGTGAAACGGATTCGAGTAATTAATCGTATATTTAGCGTTTTGTCGGTATTTATTTAGTTATTATTTGCGTGTCTTTATGTTAATGGCCACAGGGTAGTCATTGTCCTTTGCTCCTTGTGGTCCTGTCCCTGTAGTGTTTGTATAGTTTGTATAGTAATTAGAAAGTATAGTAGGATGTAGATGTAAAATGTATTGTAAAATTTTAGATGAATATAGAAAAAAAAAGAAAAAAAAATGAATTTATGTAGCCTTTGTTGAGATGCACTTCACAGATCATTTGAACATGGGCGATAGGACACTCAGTGAGTAGCAGTTGGAAATTTATATCAGAAGTGAGCCACCTTAATTTATTGTTTATTTGTGCTTTGAACTTATTTTTACTTGGTGTTTCGTAATTTTGACCCTGCACTTAAGGTGGCTCATTGCCGAAAATTTACAAAATTACGAAACAGTTAAAGGTGGTTGTATACGAAGTAAAAACAAGTTCAAAACGCAAAAAAAAAACAATAAGTTAAGATGGCTCGCCTCTGATACAAATTTCAAACAGAGGATTAGCATAATTAATTGGGAAACAGTTGCAAGCCTATCTCCTCATTTCGTAGACCTTTATTCTTTCAGGCAATGGGTGCACTAGTTGGGTTACCATGGACTTCTGTTTCCAAATGCCAAAACATACCTGTTCTATAGTCATCATGAGTACGGTCATCCCTTCTTTGGAACATGCATTCACGTCTGCACCATAATCAAATAAAAGTTTGAAGAATTCCAATTTTATCCTTTCGTCATGTTTTGTGTAGATTTCATTCATGGTTTCAGCATCCAATTCATCTAGATCACCATATGATGACGTCTGAAAAGAAACGAGAAAAACAAAAGATGATTTTTGCAGCGAAGCCGCATCATATCTACAATTGAATTAACAGGATGCGAAGTCCAGATGTCGAGATTCAAAACCAGCCTCGATTATGTCTCAGACTCAAAACGAATCTTCCTGCCTCAAAGGCTACGATGGGGGTAAAATAAATTGTCATAAAACGGCTTTCATGGGTGATTGAAGTTGTCAATTCCGGATGAAAGTATCATAAAATTATACCTACATCGTCAAAATATTCGATCAAATCAAGGACCTCAGTCCTAGCCAGGAGAAAATGAAGGGACGTCTTTGGACTTCCTTTTTCAACATAGTTTGCATGTGCTCCATTCTCCAACAGCAACTTAATCAGCGGAAAATTATTCTGAAATGGAAAGTAAAACTTCTCAAGGCCTGCAGAATTAAGGGTTTGGATTTACACTGTACTCACATGCGACCCAAGAGGACATTGCATCTCTCTGTACTTAACGGGGCTGTACAGCATTTTAGTAAACAATGATAGAGATAAGCTAGCCACTATCACAAATTCACATGCGAAATTCCTCTCAACCTTCTGTGTTTAGTTTAAACGAATCGGGGGCATGTAGCTCGGAATCTAGCTATATCTCCAAATCGTTGATGGCATGAAAAATCTAATTGCTCCAAGTAATTCTATGAAGTTCAAATAATACTACTGGATTCAGCTGGGTTCAGCTGGGTTCAGCTGGGTTCAGCTGGGTTCAGATGGGTTCAGGTGGGTTAACTTTTATAAATTATGTAAATAGAAAACATCTTCATTTGTAATGTATCTGCAGCTATTTGCCTTTCGTTTTTGAAGTTTGGCTTGCACAGTCAATTTTAATTCTCCGAACACCTTTGATGTGCTTGACCTACACCATTTCTGAAAACCGTAGAGTTGGTAGACTCGATATTGCGTTTAACTGACTTTGATATTTTGAAAACAGTTGGTGTGGTATACATTTGGAAGGCCCTCTGGATCTTTTGCTCCATCATCCAAAGAAAACTAAAAGAACCAAATCCTTATTTTCATCCAACAGAACTGAAACAATTCCGTACTTGCAACAAGGCAGCCATCAACGGTGTGTGTCCATCCTCGTTCGCAGCATTCACATCAGCTCCAGCCTTTATAAGAATACTGGCAACCTCGTTACAGATATCTGAGTACTTTTTGTTGAATCTGACCCTCTTGCGCCGTGAAACCTGGATACAAAATATATATAATGCAGTCGTTAGACAGTGTTGAACATATGCAAGTAACGATTTTTAAATTGTTAACTTATCATTGTACAGTAACCTAACTGCCTGGGCTTCCTATGGTTTAGTAAATGATACGAGTCAAAATTAGAAGCTATCAGGTAATAAAACTCATACTAACCGGTTTTGTCGTTATCCAGGCAATATAAACCCTCTGTCTTAATGGACAAACCTTACAAGCTCGGTCTGTACTTTAAGACTTCGTGCTGTATGTTTTCTTGTACAACACAAAACCGGTTAGTATGTGCATAGGATTAACTGCTTCAGTGTGAAAAGGGTACATGTCAAGTACCTCCTCTCCACTTTGAAATAATAAATTTTGTAAATACGTACAGTGCCATAACGACGGCCATGATCTATGAACACAGAGTTTGATGCCAGGTAATGTAACTAGAATAAAAAATCAATACATCATTATAAAGCTTAAAGACAAAATCCCTTTTGGGAATATCAGGCTGATATTTTTACCCAAAATCAAGAAGATTCTGAGATGATTTTTTTTTTCACCCCTGTGCAGAACTAAACTTATTACGAGTCGGTGCTTCGCTAAAAATTTCGGGCATAAGAAATAACTATCATGAAAGTTCTATTAAGCCTCCAAGGGCTTATCTAAATTCAGCGAGCACACAGAAGAGTTTAATGGAGCAGAAACTTCCCAAAAACAAAATCATGCCATTCTGCACGAAGGCTAATATTTTGCAGAATCATCATAACTGATTTCTATACTTTTAATACGAAAACAAATATACCGGGGTGCATTCCTTCATGTCCTTCTTGTTAGCACCAGCACCTTTCTGCTCAACCAGGAATTTAACTTTCTCAAGATTGTTTTCATCATGCGAGGACAGCAGTTGTCTCATGAGAACAGTGGCTCCTTTGTCGTCAGGAAAATCAACATCTATGTCTCTGCTGAGGAGGAGATCTGCGCAGTGCAGATTGTCTTTGAGAAGGGCAATCGCCAATGGTGTCGTCTGGAGAGGAATTGTGCAAAATGATTACTACAACAATGTTTTTCATATTCATGTAAATGTTACGATATAACTTACATTCTACTACACTTTCCCAATTACTTCACATTACGGGGACGATTCTATGGGGAGCGAAAGACAACTAACCCAAGACCAACATAAAGAGAAGCAACGTTAATCTACACACCACTACACTGTGAACAATTAAGGATTTATACTAGATTATGTCTAAAACTAGATATCAGGTCAGGGTTGCCATGAATTCAAAGATTTCATAAAGTTGAATGTTCCTCTTTTGTCCAAAAGATGACTTTGTAAATTTCTGAAAGGCGATATCACACAAAAATATTGGATATAAATCGTTGTACTTCTCAGAGAAACAAACCATGTTGCACAATCAGCATATTATTTTACGAGTCAAAGACACAAATGAAACGCTAGTTGTTTCCCTATCAAAATCAATATCCAACCTTGCTTTGGTTAAATAAATAGACGATCTTTGCTCACCTCTCTTATTGGAAAGGAGTGAGGGTAAGGCTTGATTGACTGCGAGGGGAATTATTTAAAACTTTGCTTCGAGGAGAGGATTTTATTGGAGTTTGTAGCCAACGAGTAGACCCATTATTCAACAGGAGAAATGGTCTAGGAAACAAAGGGCAAACCTTGCTACTGCTGTTTCGGGAGTTCTGGAAGTTAATTTATGCTGCCTTTGTTGAAATGAATTTCACACATCAAAAGAACAGAAGATTGACATAATCAACTGGGCGTCCGTATAGCAAGCTTTATCCAGTTGCGGTGCCAGCTCTGAAAAATCCTAGAGAAATGGGGGGGATACGTAATTTTTCAATCTAAAGGCATACCCAACTAATTTTATGGCATTTTCTTTGACAATTTTTGCCGACTTTTGGGATTCGGGGGGACAAGTCCCCCCAGTCCCCCCCTGGCGCCGCCACTGGCTTTATCCTTTTGTTTTTTATCCTATATAGGTCTACTCGTAGGCTTTGCAGATATGGGCTGAATGGCGCTTTTACATGGTAAATTATTATTTCCTACCTTCCAATTGTTGGCAACATTCGGGTCAGCGCCTGCTTCCAGCAACAATTTCAAACAGTGATACCAACCATACGCTGATGCATAATGTATGGGAGTGTTGAGTGAAGTGTCATTCGCATCTGGATTGACGCCGATGTTCAGCAGATAGGCCATAACTTTGTAGTGGCCATTTTGAGCTGCTATCATTAAAGGTGTTTTACGTTGTCTCACTGCAAAGATGATAAATGCCATGTCAGACATTTTTTATAACTATTGGGAGGGCGAGCTTATTGGAGCAGTCATAAATTATTGCAAGGACCAGGGTGGAAGCAAACAAGGAGGGATCAGAAAATTTTGGCGTCCGCCAAGTGTCCACCGTTAGATAAAAGTGATGTCAGATAAACATTTTTGCCACAACTACATGTCAGACAGGAATTAAAGCGTAGTGCACTTACAAAATATTATAAAGCCTCAATGACGCGTGGCGCTTTCAGAGATCCATACAGCACGTTTCCTCTGCTCGATAGCCCCTCCCCTCAAACGCATTAAGCGACGTTTGAAAGTTTGGAGTTGGAATTTCGTTTTATTGAAACAGCTTGTGGCCTTGGACCAATCTTGCTAGACTGACCTAACTACTAACTACGTACTTGTGTACTTTTTGTAGCTTATAACATGCGGTTATTAAACGATTAGGAAGTCAATGCTGGAAAATATTTGGACCGCAGTTTGACGTACGGATCAAGCGCAGGGAGGTCCGTAAAAAGGAACATAGGTCCAAATATTTTCCAAAGGAACATAGGTCCAAATATTTTCCAGCATAGAGCGAGTAGTTGTTTAATAAAAAAGTTTATTACATGGCAAAATCCCTCTAGAACAACAAGGGCAGATTTGGTAATACAATAGCATCAGTCGCTTTGGTTCACACCCCAATTCAAAGCGATTAGCGAATGCAGAGAAAAGAAATTCTCTCAAGCAGAAATTCGAAACAAACGAAGCCGCAAAGTTGCCCTGAAACCAATACGGCAAACTCTCGTTTAGTGCGGGCGAAGGGAGGTTTTTAAGAGAAGGTATGCACTTACAACGAAAGAAAATAGGTAAATCTAAAGTTCTGTCTCGCGGATTTTGTTGATCCAGGAGCTGAGGAAGGACTGCGTACATCTGGGCAATAAATATGCAAAATTGTAGTGCCCTCTGCTCGGTTTCTGAATCAAATAAAAAAATCTACGAGACAGAACTTTAGATTTACCCATCTTCTTTCGTTATTCTTAAAAACCTCCCTTCGCCCGCACTAAACGAGAGTTTGCCGTATTGGTTTCAGGGCAATTTTGCGGCTTCGTTTGCTTTGAATTTCTGCTTGAGAGAATTACTTTTCTCTGCATTCGCTAATCGCTTTGAATTGAGGTGTGGACCAAAGCAACTGATGCTATTGTACAGTAAATCCCCGCATATAAGAACCTGCCAAAATAAGAACCCAGAGGCTGATTTTCCTGAATTATGCACGTGGCAATTAAGAACCTGTTTCAGTCTGATGAAACACAGGTTCTTATTGCAGGGATGGCAAAATTGATTTTTGATCTATGTTACTTAGTTAATTTTGGCCCAGGTTGGCTGTTAAATGTTGATGCTCCTCCCCCAATTAGGTATAGGTCTATAAGAACCCTTCAAACAAAAATAATATGGCTGAAAATCATTGTTAAGACTCTGAAAGGGCCTACACAAGCCACTCTTCAAATAAGAACCTTTTTACCCTGATATTAGTCATAGTGTCTTTGAAATAAGAACCTATTTCAGCCTGGCTCTCAAAAAAGTAGGTTCTTATATGCGGGGATTTACTGTATTACAAAATCTGCCCGTGTTCTCTAGAACAATTATTTACATTATTGTATTTTTCTATTGTCTTTTTTTCTTGTTCATCACTGTAGTCGATCGTTTCGACGTCAGTACATTCGCATTTTCTTCGTGTATAATTGCAAGCTCTACTTCAAAGCTTACAGCAAAGAACTCTTCGAAGATTAAGCTAAACCTTTGCTGTCCATTTCAGGGGCCTCGGCCTACAAAAAGAAGCTCTTCCCTTGTTGCTAATTTCTAAGGCAATGCCGGTCGAAAGAATTCGCATTTGATCCAAATTGTTATATCCGAAGCTATCTATAAAGTTTAAGGGAATCGGGATTATTAAAAGCTGGCCCGGGTCAAGCTGAAAAATAATCTTTTGCATTTGGTAACTTGACATCTCCTGAATCATTTTGTGACTAAAGAAACAATAGCATTGCGTACTTTTCTTTAGTGTATTTATAGCGGATACGAGATATAGCTAAGTCGGTTTTTTTCTTTAAGTCGGTTCTGCTTGCCATTATACGCTTCCACTGATATCGCTGTTCCCGTTTGTTTGGCCAGAGCTTTCGCCTGGTCTCTGAGGCCTCTTCAGAGGCCAAGAGGAGCTCAAGAAACATCGTTTGAAATTTATTTTCATTAGAATACAATGAATGAGGTAATAATTACCTTTAACATCAGGTGCAGCACCAAGCTCAACCAATGCCTTGACAACTCCTAAATGCCCTTGTTCAGCAGCCAGCACCAGCGCAGTGGCATTACCACTGCCTGCACCAGTTTGAAGATCCACTTTTGCGCCATTCTCGACCAGCAATCGAACTGTGCTCTACAGTAAAAAGGACAGATTGTGTAAAAATTTGTAACTGTTGCTTTGGACTGACAGGGGAGTAGAGCGAGATTACGTCAACAAAAGGAATCCCTACGGCCATCTGAATAGGTGACGGCAAAACAGCTCATGAAGATTTAGAACAATTATGAATACTTTAATTCACCATATCATACCGAAAATGAATCTAAATACAATTGCTTATTTCAAAAAAAATATTTGCATGTCAATCGCAATTACATCATGGAACAGAATGGAACGTTGACATTTTTTCCCACACTAATCAATTCCCAGCACTTTCCTAAGGGATCGTCTCCAAATTATCGTATAGCGTTTATACGAATTGATAGGGATTCAATCGTATGCGTGAAAGGTGTTATACGATTTAATTCGTGTGGCTACACAAGAGATAAGAATTGTATACGAATTGTTTGATTTCTATACGAATTATGATACGAATTTGATAAGAATTTGATATGAATTTGATACGATTTTGATACGCATTGTGTATACGAATTGCTTGTATGATTTTAATCGAATTGTGTTTACGAATTGCTTATACGAATTTGGTACGAATTGCACACGAATCACATACGAATTGTATACGAATTTATAAGAATTCTGAAAGGTGACAATGCGAATTAATTCGTATGTGGGAATATCGTATCAATATCGTATAATGCTACGAATTGCCTATACGAATTTAATATGAATATTTGGAGACGATCCCTAATTTCTTGGTCTACATGACGAGTTTCTTGAATGAGTGAGATGAATTTCTTTCTTTTTTATTCATATAAAAATTGTACAACATATCTTACATTCTACAAAACTTCCCTAATTACTTTACAACACTACAGGGACGACACCATGGGGAGCGAAAGACAATGACTACCCCAAACAACAACCAAGAAAAAATGAATTTCTTGGTCTAAATGGCCAAACAACAATTTTCTCATCTAAGTTGCCCTTAGACCGATAAATTAAAATATTAGTTTTGAATATCGGCCGCATAGCTACTTTTCATTGCACTGTCCGCCCGCCATCCGGTACACTACTGTAAAATGTTTACCTCATGACCATTTTTAGCAGCATAATGTAAAGCAGCTTTCGCAGTCTTTCGATGCTTGAAATTGACATTAACACGCTTTACTTCTCGTTTTGCTTTCTCCTCCCCTTTATCTAGGCAAGCATCATCATCATCATTTGCATCACTCTCCTCGTCACTCATTCCCTCCTCTGTGATTGTTATTGACAAAAGTTCTGCAACATTTTCATCTCTCCCTAATTTTGCAGCTATCATCAATGGGGTGGTACCCTTGTTGTCAACGTCATTTGGATCAACTCCCCTAGAAAAGAATATATTTCATATCTTATATTAGATTCATTTACGGAGGGTTGCCCTTCAGCAGAAGAAGACCTTCCGCAAGAGGATCGTTCACGCACCCTTGACCTACCAGCACTTGTATACTGTCGCTCTCGAGAGATATGATCTCAACTTTCAAAATTTTCAAAGGATATATCGACACAGATCCGAGCATTTTTTCCAGCTGAACACAAAGTGACAAGAGGACATAGCATAAAAATAATAAGAAAAGATCAAAAACTACAATTTGCAAAACTTTCTTTTCGCAAAAAGCTATTAACAAATTGAATGACCTTCCAGCTGCCATTATTAATTTGACATCGGTTCTTGAGTTTGAGAGAGCATACGACAGACACAAGAGTGACAACAAATTTACAGTCAGTTGAATAGTATGAGAAACTTAAATAGGGCTGCTTAAGCTATTTAGCCATTCATACCCTTAAATCCATACACTATTATATCATTACAGAAGCTGTTTTTCAAGGGGTCCTCCAGTAAAGACTAAAGCACAATATACAACCATGGCATTAGAACATAAAAAACAATGATACTGAAACCTATTTACAATCATAAAAATTTGTAAGGAGAGGGAGGTAAAGAAACCAGACTTTGAATCAGCACACGAAAACTTTTCGAACTTATGTTCTATTCACAGTGTGACTAAAATTTTAGTCACACTGTAAAGAGAACATACGTTCGAAAGGCCTTAGCGTGCTGATGCAAAGTCTTGTTTCTTTGCGTCCATCTCCTTACAAATTTTTAGTATTTCACCTACCAAATATATTCACAATTATATATTATTTACCATTGATAGAAAGCTTTCAACCCTTGATAGATCTTTCAAAACTATTTAGGGGGGATGCCGTATTAGCCTACAGTAAGGTCAAACGCAGAATTTTTCCAAGGACAATAAGAAAACAATAAAATAATTAAGTGAGAAAAATAAGCTCAGGTGAAAAAGCGGGTTACTTCAAGGGGGACTTTACTTTCTTCAATGGTTTAGCTCCATGGAGAGAACAGTACTTGTGGCTATTTTGCAGACTACTTCTTCCTTGCAATCCCATGGAATAGAAACAACAGATCGAAATAAAAGTTTTATCATAATATAGGCCACAAGACAGTGCATAATTGCCAGCGGCAGTGCTTTATAATGTTATTCAGCTGAATAACGAGACTAATAAAAAACTGCATACCTACCTCGAAATAAGAAGCTTCAGCGGGCCTGGACCTTCGCAGGCAGCTGCATAATGGACAAGCTTACGTCCATTTGTATCTTTGACTAAATAATCAGGAACTGATGCCAATAATGCTTGAAGGTATTTTGGATTTGGATTTATGGCAGCACAATGCAGTGGCATGATCTGAAAAGTAAATACCGGCTGAGTGAGAAGAATGCTTAGAAGCTAGACTTACGACATAGTCCCTATTATCGCAACAACAAAAACAACAACAGCAGCAGCAGCAGCAGCAGCAATGACAACCGCAACAACATTTTTTAAATTTTGCTTAAACTGGGACTTCTGGATTTTCATATAAAATACTGAGATGCGATTATTAAGATTTTAGCAAGCACTGTAACTTGAGAAATACATTCAACAAGGTAACTTACATTCATGTTTCCATATGGCCTTTTCGTTACAGATTGAACTTTAAACTTCGTGAGTGGTTCTGTTTCGTTAACTAACACCTACAAAATAAGATGATGGTTTAAGTGGGAAACAGTTCTTATTGCCTTCAAATCTTTGCAGCTTATGTTGAATTCTAGAACCTCGGATCTCCTGTGAAAGCTCCCTTTAGCTTCCCCTCTCCATTAAGCCCCCCTCTCCAATAAGTCAATCACTTCTTGGTCAAAATTCTTAATAAGACCCCCTTACTATCACCCCTCATCCGCATGACACCAAATGGCAGAGGCTACCAACAATTTTCCATTTATTCATCTAGCCAACCTAACATATTAATTTTGATATGTTTAGAGAAAGGAATATTTTGAATCTGTGTAGCTGACTCGTAAAAGTATCGGTTGACTCCGCAAATATGGGGCAAAGAACTAAGAGGATTTCATGTATATGTTTGTCACTTAAATTTGTAAACGAGATCCCCACCCTGATAAGTCCCCTCTATCAATATTTCGGAATCAATACGTAGTGGGACTTTGATAGCAGCAGTTCCTGGGGCACAAAATTTATGAAAGACATCACTCAAAATTAATACAATACTAAGCCATAGGAGCGGTTTTTCAAACCAAATTTGAAATTTCCTCCTGCACAAACGTTGCTAGCATATAAGGAGGACTCTGCAATTATCCTTGCCCTGAAAATGTATATCCTTGCCTCTGAAAATTGTGTTAATCGACGAGAGTTTCACCGATGACAGAAGCGTCCACCGCGTATATATGGTAAACCGGGTGTCCCAAAAAAGTATGGGACAGATTTGGTTTGGTTCAGCGATGTGAATTTAGCTTTAGTCGATGGCTAATCACTTTCAAAATGTTCTTCGATGATCAATTTGAACATTGATACCCCATTTGTTGGTATTGATATTGATACTTTGAGAGCAGAAATACAAACGTTGCAAATGTCTAAACTAGTCGAAACAGTGCTCAATGCCGTGAAGGCAGAGAAAAGCATAACGAGAGTAAGACTATCAGAAAGGCTAAAATCTTTGTTGTTTCTTGGAGTTTCACGCTATACAGCGATCATCAGACAATCGTCTTACAGGAGAGCAGAAATATTAACGTTGAAAGCCCAAATTTGTGTCAATTTCCAACCTGCACTTTGACGTTTTGTTTAAAAAATTCTCCAGGCACAACGAAGAAATCAACGATAGCGTTCAAGAAATTTGAACGATGTAAGGTCATATGTTCTGTTTGCTAGAAGTCATCCATTGCCAGTTTCATTATTATTCTTTGACTTCAGTTTTTACTTCGATGTGCTCAAAGAACTTGCTTAGGCCAAACAGACCAAATCCCTGGTTTGGAGATGGGCATAGATTTGGGCTTCCAATTTCAATGTCTCTACTCTCAAAGGACTAAATAAAAAACAAGGTATCTATCTTCAATTCAACTATTAAGGAACATTTAGAAATCGATAAGCCATTGATTAAAGCTAAGCTTACATCACAGGACCCAGCCAAATCCATATACTATTTTCTGGGTTACTTGGTAACAATATCCACCCAGTCACATCTTGCTTCTCAGTTAAGTTTGCAGGCAGAGTCAGGGTATTTTTTCACGTACTGACTGGTTGGACACTTGTCCCAATGGGTACTTTTGCTTGTCCCAGCAGTGAAGGAAAATTAGTACTTTTACTCCAGCGGCCTAAGTCAAAATGAGGCCCTTCAAATTTTCCCTTGTGAACAAAACAATATTATTGATGTTGCTAGCTCAAATAGAATCTCTGAAAATCACTGATCAAAATTGCAAAAAAACTAATTTTTCACGTAGGATTTGTAAAAAACGCATTTTTGGTAGTTTATTGTCTTTATCGATATAAATATAGCCTCGTGCATTTGGAAACTTGGTATTCTGATGATGAAACAAGTTTGCTTCGAAACGTCGATACCAATAAATATGGCCTAGTCTTTTAATTCAATTTGTCACATGGATTTGTCGAATTAATATTTACTTGGATTTGTCACAATTGGAATGAAATATATGACAATGATTATCGTCGCAATTCTTGCTCTTCGTTTTCTAATCAAGCTCTGTTTTCCTGCCAATACCCCAATTTCTGCAAAAGAAACTGTTCGTTGAGAGGTATAATCATAATTTGTTTTGTGCCTGAAAGTCTAAGCTATATTTCGTGGGATTGTATGAGAACAATGGAACATTTTGTCGTAAACTCATATGGTAAAAGACTGGGGGTCCTTTCCTTGGCCGTTTTCCCTGCCAGTGGAAAATCCTTGAAAATACCCTGGGCTGAGTTACCTCTTTGTGAAGAAAATTGAAGCCAAAAGATGACATTCGATCATTCTTATCTGCTTCCATCATGAAATGAGCTGCCAGTTTTCGATTTCCATGCTTCACTGCTTGGCATATTTCATCCAATATTGTATTCAAGTCACCCTTAAGAAAAGTGAGAGCAACATAAGCCCTGTTCACTATTCTCAGTTTCAAGTTGTTTCTTCAATATGTAATGATCTTAGAATCCAAACAGCTTCAGACAGTCAAAGTTTCGGAAAAATCTTGTCGATAGTTTATTTGAATAGCCTGTAAAGGCGTCCAAAAATCGTTTCGATGTCATTCTTTGCCATGATACATCTCTACCAACAAATGATCCTGTCACCCTGCGTAAACAATATCCTCTATGGGTAAATATCTTTCCAAGTATTTTAAGCAAAGCTTTTCTCAGGAAATTTCAAATCGGTCCTCTGAAGACAAAGTCATAAACTCAGCTGCATTAAAACATCGTACAAACAAAGGGCGTATTCTTTTGGGCATCTTCTGAAAATGGTGTAGAGTTGGTAGAAGATCAAATCCCATTCTTTTGGTACTATTCTACCGAAAACGGTGGACTTCGCAGACTCCGGATCGCCTTTTATAAAAGCCCATTCTTTTGGTCATTCTGTTTATGGTAGACTTCCGAGAGATTTTTGACGTATTCTTTTGGGTTCCTCTGAAAACGGTAGAGATCCGAGGCTTCGGAAACCTTCTGCTCCTGAAGCTGACAGACAAATGAAAGATCGCAGAGAGCATTGTTTCGTGAATGATGAAAGTTTTCAACAACATTCGAAATGACAATGAAACTTTGTAGATCCTATTCTCTTAATTCGCTCGGCCGAACAACAACATTCGAACTCTCTTTCTTTCAGAATATTCATTCGTTTGGGATTTTTCTCTGCGAAGTTTGCCAACTCTACCGTTTTCAGAATGTGTATTCTTTTGGCATTTTTCTCTGCAAAGTCTGCCAACTCTACCATTTTCAGAATTCGCATTCTTTTGGTAACTGACATTTTTCTCTGCGAGGTCTACCGTTTTCAGAAGACTTCGCAGACTTCAGATGTCCAAAAGAATACGCTCAGAATTTTAAACCACTCTGCTGAAAATAATTTGGCGCCAAAGATTTCATCTATACTTACATGCGATGGATAACAATGTCTGACAACCTCAGGTGCAACATTCCTCTTCAAGCAGAACTCTAAACAACCGTCATAACTGCCTTGAGAATCGGCCTCCTGTGAAACGAGCAACAATAGACCTTTTAGCTATTCAGGAAAAGAGCCTGGATCGAGCGTTATTTTTATACATTTTTATACGCGAGGTTCGATCGAGTGGCGTTAGAACTTCTATCACTATTGTGCACATTCGAAAATTCTACAAAATGTAGCAAAGTATCGTTCGATTGAGATTCTTTTTCAGAATAGCTAAAAGGTCCATTAACAGAATGAACGGAATTACAGTGTGGTAAATAATCTTCAGAAGTCTACAAAAATAGTAGACAAAAACAATACCTCAAATATTCATCTTGTCTACCTTTATCTTTCTGTTAGTTTTATCAGGTAGCTTGGTATGTACCAAATAATCAATTAAACCTTGAGATGTGTAAATCTAATTGGATTTCACATTAAAAATTTTTAGTATTTTTGTATCATTTGGTACAAAGCTACCTTGGATTCTACCTTTCTTTTTTTTGTTTAAGTATTAGAATTGTAAGTGTCATCCAAAGTGGGGACCAGAAGACCTTATGTTTATCCCTGCTTTGGATGGCACTGTAGAATGTAACAAATTTTTGTGATTTTGCGGATTTAGTTTACGTGATTCAGAAACAGAACAGAGGGCATCACAATTGTTGCATATCTATTACTCCAATATAAACAGTTCCTCCTCAGCTCCTAAACCAGATAAGCTAAATCCGACACATAGAACTTTAGATTTACCCTTCTTCTTTCGTTATAAGCACATAACGTCCCTTAAAAACCTACTTTCACTCTTAGACTGCGTTCACACGATGCCGGCACATTTTGAAAACGGTGAAAAATGTGACGGATAAGCCTCCCGTTCACACGAAAACGGAACATTTTTTGCCGGCAGATTTCGAAAACGGTAGATTTTGAAAACGGAACCCTAACCGGCATAAATTTGACGCAGCATCGTGTGAATACTCGACAATGATGACAACAGAACATTTTTCGACGCTTTTGGATCGAGACAGGTCGACTCTTAGGGTGTAGGTACTTTTTCTTTGGCATCAAAATCTTGCAACGAGTCTTTTACCGTCAAATTTCCTACCGTTTTCAAATTGTGCCGGTATCGTGTGAACGCTAGCTCAAATTTTGCTACCGTCACTGTTTTCACCGTTTTCAAAAGTGCCGACATAGTGTGAACGCAGTCTTAATTCAGGTTTAATCAACTAGGACAGATTTTGTAATACAATACCATCAGTTGCCTTGGTTCACATCTCAATTCAAAGCGATTAGCTAATGCATACAAAAGAAATTCTCTCATGCAGAAATTCAAAACAAACGAAGCCGCAAAGTTTCCTTGGAACCAGTACGGTAAACTATGAAACCAGTACGGCAAACTGAAATTGGGTATTCATACCTTAAGAAACGCATTGTTTCCCTCCTTTGATCCCCTGCTAGCTTCAATGTTTCGCACAGCATGTCCAAATGTGTAGAAATTGTATCTGTGGAAGCATGAGTTGTAGGAAATAATTAGGTTGAAATAGATCGGATAAGATTCTTTTGCCAATCTTGAAATGCCATAAATTTCTCTTACTTGACATTGGCAGCATTTCTCAGCCATATGTTCTGGCCTTGAACTGCAGAGCTCCGTCACGTGTGTCCTATCGGAATGTTTGGGCCCAAGCCGCCTATTGGCATCTACTTCAAATTATTATCCTATTCTGGGATCTCGAAATCGAACTTTCTACTGGAAGGACAATAATGCGCAGGAGATACCAATAGGCGGCTTAAATGCAAACATTCCCAAAGAACACATGTGACGGAGCTCTGCAGTTCAAAGCCAGAGAGTATTTGTGAGAAAGGCTGTCAATGTCAAGGAAGAGTACTTTATGGCATTTCAAGGTAGGCGAAGAATCTAATCCCAACTGTATCCTACCGCTCATGACGGAAGTAATCAATGAAACATTGTAACAAAAAAAGCAAGGAATTAATTAAAGTGAAAACTCTATCAAGCCCTTATTATGAGGGGGGAGTCTTTACAGAGAAGGGGATCATTAGAGAGGAGGGTATATACTTCATTTAAGGCCTCGGTGGAGATCGAGCTATTTTGAAAGCCTTATCATTTAGTAATGATATTTTGCATTAACTGATTAGCTGAAATGTCCAATTAACTTTAGAACTTTTTCTGGCTGAGGTTGGTCGCTCCGTTCAGAATTAATAAGGGATTTTCTCGAATAGAGCCCGAGACGTAGATCGAGAAAATCCCTTGTCAATCCATCAATCAGTCAATCATTCAAACAATCAATGAATCAAACAAACAATCAATCAATCAAACGATCAATCAATCGATTGATCAATCAACTGTCGCAAGAATTAATCGTAAAGGCTGCTCTCCATATCCAGCGTTTTGAGCGTGGGGGCGCTGCGACCAAGATTGATTTCTTCGGTAATGATTTTAAGCGCCTACAATGGGAGTTGAAGTTTTTTCTACTCCCAAAGCGCCCAAAAATCGATCAGATTGATAGCTAAATTTTATCAACTGCGCATGCTCCTTTTTGGTCGCACCGCCCGCGCTCAAAACGCTGAATAAGGAGAGCAGCCTTAAGACTGCTTCTTACGTTCCAGTGTCCATCTGTGATAATGTAACGTTTGGTTGCTTTGCTTTTCTTTCTTTCGGATGGTCATCTGGTTTCAGCAGTTTTAAAGCTTCAATGTTCCCATTCAGTAACGCATATTGCACTGGTCCAAGTTTAACATCGGCACTTCTGTCCCAAAATACCTGACAATATAAAACATGAAGGTATTTTGAGTTTGATATTCAGCTGGGACTGTGACAACTACTCATACATGTTCCCTACGAGTTGGGTACTGGGGACGTAACATCGGGATGGGCATCGATTTTCACGATTTTGGTATGAACAACGGTATCAATGTTCAAGATGTTGGTAAAAGAACAAATGAATATGCCATTTTTGAAAAATGGTATAAGGGTTCGGGTATACATTTTCGAAAACTTGGCATCAGAAACGTGTATGCTTTGAACCGTAGGTGGCAAGCCCCCAACCAAATCTGGTCAAATATCCCCTAATTTCCCTCTACATACCGTATAAACATTATCAGTGTCATTGATTGCATCCTTCAGCATTTCCATATCATTGAGCAGAACAGCTTGAATTCCACGTTTTACTTGAGCAATTGGCATATCATTCCTGGAAATAAAGTACATCGAAAGTTTGAGACGTTGCTTTAGCAAATCTGTCGAGCTTCCTACATATGCTACGTATAGAACGAGGGTTATGGCACAATCTCTTCTCTCAGTTGCTTTACAAGGCATTCAAAACTTGAAGTTAAAACTTGATTGCAGCCTATGAAAATGCATTTTAAGGTATTTATAGCATCTCCAAAATAAGTACTGCATGAACAAGATTTCAGCATCATCTCGTGTTTTCATGATAGAAGTTACGTTCTAAGATCACCATGTTATTAGAGTCTTCATTTTCAAGCACTTTCTCAGGCAGCAGGTAGCCATTGTTTTACACTTGCAGTTATGAATTTTTTTCAGCTTGCTTTTCGGTGGAAATATCAATTTTATATCAATGAAGTATACAAATAAATCAGGGGTGATCTCTATTCACTCAAGGAACAAGTATATAGGTTTGAAGAATAAGGTCAGCTTTTGGCTTCATCTGAGCTAATGGAGCATAACAGAGCCTGTATACCTGTCAGGTCTACTACAACAACGTCTCAAACTATGAATTGTAGTCTTCTCTATCAAAAAGTACCAGAAACATGAAAACTGGATATACAGCTCTCCACAGCAGCCATACAAACAGAATACAAACATTATGAGACACCCTAGAAACACTGGCTGTGTTTAAAGTAAAATTCCATCTGCTTGTTTGGTTGCAATAAATATATATATATCATACTTTTCCTCAAATAGTGGATCTTTGTCAACAAGTTTGATGTTTGGATTGGGCACCAATCCTCTTCTTTTGGCTGGCTTTACTTCCTTCTTCTTCTTTTCTTTCTTTTCCTTGGGTTTCCGCTCTTTCTTTTCTCCTTTGTCCAATTTTCTCCTTTTCTTCTTTGGTGGAGCACCATCATCTTCTTCATTTGCAGTTGATGTAACTTCTTCATCCTCACTGCTCTCTGCAAAGAATTTTAGATGACCTGTTTTTCTTTTTTCTTACTTCCTAATCTTACTTCTTGGTTTAAAAAATGCTCTGAGGTAAGGAAAATGCCTTTATCTGCAGAAGCATCCTTTGATTCAAATTCCATATTTTAATAGATTTGGCATAAAGAGGTCTGCCTTGTTTTGTCACCTTAAGTGCTATAAAAAAATCTACTTTTGAACATTTTTCAAACATATTTCACTTCTCAGTCTCCATTTCCATAATTTGTGAACTTTTTTAAAAAGTAATACCCATGTTGAAATAAGTCTAAATCTTATCTACTGTATAAAGGGCAACACATATCCTACAAAATGTCAGGCTACCATTGGTTCCTTTCCACCCGTTTTTGGAGGTGCTTTGTCAAAGAGTGCCTTTTTTCAAATTGAAACTACTCTTTTACTTGCATATGCTTCTCATTAAAATCTTTTACTTTTGATCAAAATGATCTTTAAAATCTGACATTGCATTAAGATCTAGTATATACCTTCACTAAGAACAAGACCAGCCTCAGTTTTCAGTGCTTCTCTGAGTAGTCTTCTGACTTGCCTTACATATTTTGTTCCAAGCTGGAAAGTTCCATCTGGCAATTCTGTAATTTTCACTCTTTCAATGACTGAACTCTGGTAGCAAACATCATCATAGGAAACCTGGAGGCAAATATCCCATGTCAAAGTATGATCAAAGAAGATATCAAATAAATGAAACATCTTCATGATATTTCCACCATTTGAAACATCCAAAAATTCTAACTGCCAAACTTTGCCCGTGGTCAATTGTATGTTCCAAATTTCGCAGAGCTTGCAAAGCATTCCCACTGATTGGAATGTTGTTGAGGAGACTGTCAAGTGTCAATTGTGAAGTGCAAACAGTTAAAGCTCTGAATACATGATGGCTGAACATTTATGGCTAAATGCAAACGTCCTGAAAAATTGCGAATAGCAATATTCCCATATGCTGTTTATTCAAAACAATGACTGTTTTCAAAATTTTTAACCCCTTGGTAAAATAACACAATTTGAAGATTTCCTTCATTTTCTACAATAAAACAAGCAAAATAAAAAACTTGAATAAATTGTTGTTATGATTGCTGGAATAATTTCCTTGAAACTATTCAAATTTTGTGACAAGTTCACAAATTGATTGTCTGAAAGTCTCTTGTCTGAAGTTTTGCATTTACTCTTTTAACCTAATGAAATAATCAATTCAGCCATATATAAACTGATCAATGAATCACTTAACTGATTACTTAAATTCCATCTTTGTTCTTTGGCCCAAAATGTGGATAAATTAAGCAAACAAGCAACTGTTCCTACCTTATATATTTGTTCCTTTTCATCAACAATATCAAACCATGCAACATTGAAACTTTCTTTTGATTCAGGGACATCTTCAAGAGTTCTACAGAGATAGAATTCTTTGCCTTCAGCTCTAACTGCCAAGCAATCATTTGCAAAGTACAGAAATTTCTCACTTTTGATTCTAGTCAGCTGAATCTTTCCCCGCCTTTTCATTGACATGATCCTCTTTGATATCCTTGGAGTTGGGGTGGTCTCAGCACCCTCATTGTTTTCAACCTGGATTGAAAGAATGGAGACAGTTCATATTTCTAGAGGTATTTGGATATTCAGCGGACAGTGGCAGTACTTTTGTTTTATTGAAAGCATTGCTATGTTCAGCTATGTTCTATTGTTATCTAATAAAGCATTTTGTTCTACTCAACATAATGTTCAGCTGTTAATGGGGCCACTAAGATTTTGCTCAAAATGCAAAATTTTGATGCCCAAGAATAATATGGCATGTCGTTTACTGGATGAAGGATCTTTGCAAATGAAGCTAGCCTTTCTTGACATTGGTAGTGGCTTTTTTTGTTAGTTTGTTGGAGGCTGTTTATATTCTTTTATTTTGGTAAACATATCGATTTTGTGTATCTTGAAGAACCATAAATGAAACGGAAAATGCAAGCACATGCAAAAAAGCATGGTTCGGTACGCAGCTGTGTGTTGCTTAGCTTAGCTTTTGCTTATTTTTTCTTGCCTTTTTAGCTCAGTTTATAGGCTGTTGTATGGTACAGAGCGAGACCCATCTACTGCTATAGGAAAGTTTAAGCTACATGCTCCCAACGTACATGCAATCTCACCTCCATTTCAACCGTATCGCCATCTGAAGAGGACATAACATCAGTATCGCCATCTTGTGTTTCATCAACAACGCCTACTTTTTGTACAGACACATGTACTTCCTGTTCTGGGTCGGGCCTTTGCATGGCGGCAACACGCTCTTCATTCTCATTCTGGCTGTTGACAGCAGCTTTGATCTCTTGAAGAGCTGCACTTTGATGACTTCCACGTTCTTGATCGATTCGTATCGCAATGGAGGACGTTCTCTTGAGAAGAGAAGGCCGAGACATGATTTTCGCTCCGAACAGGCCAGCTGCTCTTGCAACACAACCTCACCAGAGTGAGTGGCCTGCACCTTGCATCGTGGCTTCTTTATAAAGGTTACTTCAACATAGCCGCGCGGGCCTCAGATTGCTCCCTTTACGATATGACAATTTATGAAGACAAAAGAGCCTATTGTAAAGACGCAGACGTTTTCTATCGTCCTATTGTCTAAGACCTTTATTTGTCATGGTGTAAGAGGCATCAAACGGGCATATCCCGACCCAGTCTATTCCCGTGCGGGTTCACGCGGTACAGTATTTCGGAAAATATTCCTCCGCAGTGGCAAATTCTGACGTCACAGGCAGGGCAAGACTTGTCTGCTGCAAAGTTCCGCTTTTGCGGCATATTCTGCTGAGGAAGCGATTGTATTGAATTGCTGGTTAAACACATGGTAGTACTTTGTTGTGCCTGTTTGAAAGTTTGCAAAAACCAGCTGGATATCTTGGTGGATTATTCAACATGGATGAAAAATATGATCTCCTGAAGCGGTAAATGCTTACGGGCGATAATAACAGGCGAAAAAGAGCGAAAAAGTGTGGGAAAGACAACACATACCCCCTATCTTTTGCGATTTTTAGGAAAATCAAATGCTCCTACCTTATTTTTTCGATGCTGGCCGTTATGGCCATAATTATGATACTAAACTTTTTGACAAATAACGTAAAATAGAAAAATTGAGGTGAGACCGAGACTTGAAGTCGAAACTTTCTTTGCTGTGTGCTTGGACGAATTGGCACCTCAATTTTTCCATTCTCCTCCATTCGTCGTAAAGTTTGGTATCAAAATGATGTATTTAAATCTAAATATTGTTTCCAACATAGAAATTTCAAGGGATTAGGCCTAGGTTGAATAAATGCTTCCCGTTCTCGTTGCAGTACATGAAATTTTATACAGCATAATCAACACAAAATTTTTAACTGCTTCCAACCCAGGGAAATGCTCCCTCTGGTATTCGGATATAATCGCATGCAACCCTCCCTATTTGATGAGCCCTTGACAAAGGCTGATGATGTCCAGTCAGTGGACTTACCTAAGTCTCATTTGTATCAAAAAGCAAATAGTGACCTCTGCTAAGGAGAGAGGTAACTGTTAGGCCCTTTTTAGGTGTCAAATTTGTGGACATAAACACGGGAGAGACTTGGGCAAGTCCATCCAGTCAGTGGAATCATGTGTCTATGGTGGAATCTTCTGAGCTACCGGGGGGGGGGGTACATAACATGTTGAGGGTACGGGTATGTGCCGCCCATATGGGTGGGTTTTTGGGCCCCAAATTCTCTAAACAAGGGTCCCTTTTTCGGCAGATTTTCCATAAACAAGGGTGGGTTATCCAGAAATTGGCGAAAAATAGCAGAAAATGGGTGGTTTTCCGCCAAAATTCATCATAAAAGTGGGTATGACGGCAACTTTCGGTAATTAGAAGAGGGTACCTTTCTAAAAACCGGGCGGCAGACCCCCGTCCATCCGCAAGTCATGTACCCCCCCCCCCCGGGTCTGAGCTGGCGGAATTTCACACAATATTTCGTGCCATGCAAAGTTGTGCCATGTGTGTAAAAATACTTAAACATTTAAACTGCCCAGAAGAATAATCATATGACTTGAAATGGTTAAAGCAAACTTTTTGCCGTTTAGCTATTCTTGCAGTACATCAAAGAAACCAATGATAGCCTTGATGAAATTTCAAAATTTTCAAATACTGCTTGCTGTAAAAGTCACACATTCGTAGTTTTTCAGTTATTCCGTAATTTCAAGGTTAACTTTGATGTACTTCAAGCATTTGCTTAGGCGAAAACGAAAAAACTCTGGTTTGGAGGTGGCCACCTTGTTTAGACTTTCATGCTAAACATTTCTGCCCTCCAAGCACCAATACCAAAAAACGACGAGGTATCTAATTTCAAGTTAGCATCGAGGAACATTTTGAAAGCAATATGCAAATTTATTGAAGCTAACTTCACATCGCAGGACGCAACCAACTACGGTATGTATTACTTTTTCTGTGCATCCCAAATCTATCCCTGATCCAAAAGAAAACAAACGATGCTTCAAGAGTGCAGTCAGGATAATGATCAAAATTCCTTAGCATCTGAGACAGCATAGCCTCCTCAAGAGCCACAAAATCTAATGCTTTGCCCTTCACAATGGCGTGGTTGCATAATATCATAGGAGTAATCAAGGGAGAGTGCCAAGACGACATGTTCTTTGATTTCTATTAAGGGGGGACGTCTTCCCGACTTCCCAGTCCCACAAGGCGACACAGGGCCTTAAAACCCTCTGTCTGGTCCTGCATTCTAGCAAAATTAGATAATATGACAAATTGTGTTCATTCTCTTTGTCATTAAACTGAAGATGATAATTTATAATACTTATAAATAAAAATATGATACAAAAAAGTTTCGACTAATGGAGGACTTAATATAAATTTATGTCAATGCTAATGTATGGCTAAGATATTCTCCATACATTTATGCTAAAAATCTCTGCACGACAAACACAAGACAAAATCATGCACATAAAAAATTCTCATTTAAATCAATAAAACTTGAAGATAAGATTGTAACAATATTTCTCTCCCTACCTAAAATTGTTCAACACATCTCGACTAATTGTAAAGAAAGTCTCTCGGGTCATGCGGTGCCAGATGCAAGCCACTTTTCTGGCAAAAGTACACTTCTGTTCACGACCCATGTCGATTTGTACACAAACCTGCTCTGTGTGCCCAAACGAATCCCCCCCCCCCCCCCGTTTAAAGAAATAACCAAGACTCAATCATTGAGCTTATTCATAGATTCATTTTGGATCTGCCTCGCCATGTGTAAAATCTTCTTGAAATTTGTTGCAATGAAGTGACAAGCTGAGAAAACCTATTTTGAGGAAAACTTTTAGACAACATTTTAAATTCTCCTTCAGAGCAAAGATATTGAGATTTTCCTTCACTGTTGAAGTATCCTTGTAAAGCAACTACCTACGAACCTTGTAAAGAAATTAATCGAGCAGTTTTAATGTGCTTTTTGCAGTACACCTCAAGCCCTGACCCTTGCCAATTGTCACATCAATCAAAACGAAGGGTTCAGATCAAAGCAGATGAAATTTACGGACTGAAATCTTTGCAGGGATCATTGCCTATCATCAAATATGAGACTGACATTGATATTTTTCATTCTAGTTTGTTTCCTTTAGAAAGTTGTACATTTTTTAATTGTGTGTGTCTGTCATGGTGGGACCGATGACCTAGTGTCTATTCCCGCCATGGAAGGCACAGTAGCTGTAAAATTTTCAGTTTATCTTATTGGAATATATATCTCTAAAATATCAAACCGAAGAGCCGAACCTTGAAGAGTCTGATCTTTGATCTTCTCCCAAAAAGAAAAAGAAATATCAAAATTGCTCCTTCTATCAAATTTGGATGATTATCGAAAGTGTGGTACTTCCTTATGGGACACCCTGTAAAATAAAGAACTATATTCAATTCTGCTAAATAAAACTAAAAATATTAAGATGTAACGAAGTTAAAAACCTAAGAACAGCCAGCTACGCAAAATCATTTTATGTTTTGCTTCTCAAGAGGGCAATATATAGCCTGTTTTCCAGACCACTTGAAAAGAAACATTTACCTTTAGTTCTATCATGTGAATTTATTAAAGAGCCATTGTCACTCAGGGTCCTTTGCGGGAACGATGGAATTTCAGGCCGTCTGTAAGTGGGAATGCATCCTGCCACTCTTGCTATGATCATTATCTATCAATCTTAATTCAACTTTTTGGATTTGTAATTAGATTATTTATTTGCGTTTGTAGATTATAAATTGTAAATTTCATATTGTAAATTTTTGTCATGGCCCCTGAAAAGCGGCCTTTGCTGACGGGGTTGCTGTGTAAAAAATAATGTGAAATGAATAAGAATATACAATGAAGTTTTGAGATTATCTACATAGTAGCGTGCTCGCAAAGGACCCTGGGTTGAGTTTCTAGCTTCCTTCAAAGCAGCATCCATAGACGTAGGAACCGGGGGGGGGGAGGCACTGGGGGCACCTGCCCTCAAGGTTTTTCAATAAACAAAAAAGAAGTACCCTTTCTACTTTTGAGAATGCCCCCTGTTTCTTAAGGAAAACAGTGCCCTCGAAGTGTCGTACCCCCAAGTTTGAGATGCTTCCTACGTCCCTGGCAGCATCATGGATAAAAAGTCCTTCAAAGAGATCAAGATATTTATTTCTGTTTCTTGCCAACACTATCGCTCGCGTCATCATTTTGCCTCCATTGGTCTTCAATATGGTTGTGAATCAGCACTTTTCACTTTTTTCTTGTCTGCACTAAATACCGGATCTTGATTTGCTTTGGATCACGGACCACACATCTATGACAGGTCCATGCATATTGGTCAACTTGATTTCTGATCCACTTCCCGCGGCGAAGCTTGGCTCCAAATGGCATTGTGATATCGCAATTCGGATCAGGAATTTCATGGCAAACCAACCATCGCGTGTTAAACCCCCGCATAGTAGACTCTTCCTCATCTTCCACGCTGGTCTCTTGTTTCATATCTCCCAAGGCGACCTAAGATAAAAAGTGAAGGCCAAATTTTCAGCAAAATCCGAGAGACCTGTTGTAGTGTAGAGACTAGACTAGAAGCCCAGTCTTGAAATCGCTAGGACTCAGACCCTTTAGGTCAGAGACTTGAACAGGATGAGCTAAGGTAAAGATACAGCAACCACAATTCGTTTCTTCGCTAAGTTTGACTTTAAACACTTTCCCCGCCTTGTTTCTGTTGATTCCTCGTTGAAAGCTTTGCTTCCCCGTCAAAAATAAATTCCATCACAGATAAAAGCTCAAAATTTCCTTTTCACGTCAAGATGTTTTTAATCCCTCCCGAAAATGCATAGTTTCATAATTTCCCCGCTGTATCTTTAATGTCCAGCGGGGTCGTTACTAGGGGGGTTAAGATGGCGACATTGCCTTTCCACTTAGGACGCTTGTAGAACGTTATAGGCCACCACTACCCATCTCTATAGGAGCTTCTTTCTTATTCATTTGAGGTCTTTTGACATCATCGTCTCCAATTACAGTGTTCCAAACAGGCTGAACTTTGTAGTTTATATTCGTGGTCGCCATCTTAGCCCCTCCTTTTCAAGTCATTGACTGAAAGGGGCTGAGTCCTAGTACCCCAATGAATTCAGATTAGAACAGTAACCAGACGGAAATCCCGTTCTATGGTGCTATTTTACCTCCTCTTAAAGGCCAATTTCCAGTCAGCGGGGTTTTCCGAGCGGGCGGAATTTTAGACAATAAAAAGTTGCTCAGCCGTAACTATCCATTCAATTTCAGAGCGACATCTTCTCCCGCAAACAATGGAATTTCCACCCGCTCGGAAAATTCCACTGACTGGAAATCAGCCTTAACTAAAGGACAGACAGCCACATTTGTTGCATCATCTGGACGTCTGGAATTACAAATGCTATGGTTAATTGCCGTAGTTAGTGTGACATGTCTGGATTTTGATTTTCTTGATCAGTATTTCATTTTCAATTACTTGCATTCTTTAGGCCCCGTCCACACGTATCCGGATCTTTCTGAAAACGCATCTTTTCTTATCCGTTTTGGGTTAGCGTCATATTTCATATTTCATATTTAATTCTTGTAAGGAGGGTTGACCTTCAACTAGTTGATTTTCAAGGGGCCCTCCGATAAAAAAGTTAATTACAATATAATATAGAAATAAAAAAGCTATTAATCAAATAAAACTATAAAATCCTATTTACAATGTTTAAAAATTGTGTACAAGTAAAGAAAAAAAATGTAAGGAAAAAAGGTTCCGTTTTTAAATTATTTTCTTGAAACCATGCAGAGAGGTTGCTTGCTTCGACTCGGCTGACAGGCTATTCCATAGCTTAGCACCCCTATAAGAGAATCATTTCTGGCCATTTGTTGGCTTTTTCAACAGTAACCTCAAGTCGGTCCCCGCATTACGCAGACTGTAAGATGAACAGAGCGAGTTTCGGCTGAAAAGGTCACAGAGGTATTGTGGAGCCAGCTCATTCAGAAACTTGAAGACCAGTGTCTGAGATTCACCAGGAATCAGATGGTCAACAGTCTTCCATCGCAGCATTTCAATAAGAGGTCTGCTTGGGGGCATCGAAGCTGCTATTCGTTATTATCCTAGCAGCACGCTTTTGAAGTTTTTGTAGCTGATTGATTTCCGTTGAACTAGCGCATCCCCAGACAGAACAGCAGTATCGAAAGTGAGGCTCCACAATACCCGTATAGAGAGCGTCCACGCGGAGACGGCGCTTTCGGTCACCAAAAACGAAGCTTTTCGAAAGAGTGGAACTTTTTGAAGACGCCGTTTTCATGTTGTCTTGAGGACGGGTGAAAACGGAGCTTTTCGAAAACGATGACGTCACAGTGTCGATTTACTGCATATCAGGGCATGCACACGGATCTTTGGGGATCACGCAAGGGCATTTTTATTGTTTGCTTTCTTTTGTCAAAGTTCGAACAGAGGAGTTTGAATGCGGCAGCGTCTTCATGTGGACGGGGATATTTTCGAAAACGCTCCTCGTCTGGACGCGGATATTTTTTTATACGGATACAAAAAGATGCTTTTTCAAAAATATCCGGATACGTGTGGACGAGGCCTTAGAGCAGTACCTAATGTAGTGAGAGGCGAAAAAATACAGCGAAAGGTATGAAAGAAAAATTTCTTGTTTTGCCCATTACACAGTCTTCGATTGAGTAGTGGCACGGGGGGGGGGGGGGGCTCCTTCATAGCAAAAGGCAAAGGTACCTGCGGATGTGCCACTCACAAGGAGATATACTTTTTCAGACTTCTAGTCTAGCCAAGGGTATACTTTTTGGCAATTTTAGTCGATCTTAATCTGAGCAAGGGTATGCTATTTTGGCAATTTTGGTCAAAGAAATGTCAAACCTCGGTAATTCCTGCAAAGAAACCCAAATTTTATTTGATTTTGGTCCAGAGAATGCGAAAATTTGGCAAGTTTTGTCTAGAAAATGCCAACTCATTGCACTTTTGATGTAGACATTGGTCTAGCCAAGGGTACTTTTTTCACAAAAATTGGTCTAGCCAACATTTTCATTTTGAAACTGTGTGCGGCACACCCCTACCCAAAATTTAGCCGAGAACCCCCCCCCCCTCCGTGAGTAGTGGTTTTGATGATTAGCGATTTCGTTACAGTGGTGTTTGTATCCATCCCTTTTCAAACCCTCCTTTCTTGTGACTACAGCTGATACTGAACTAAGTTTTACAAGGTATGCCTGCTATGTTACACGTAGTGCAATATAAACTTAATCAAAATTTTCAAGCTGCATTTTTTGACCAACAATGGCAGCGCCTCGGGACCCTAGATTAAAAAAAGTAGGCAAAAATTGTCTATGAGGAATGAAATAAAATGAGGCCCCGTTCACACTGCTTCATTTTTGTTAGCCTGTGTCCCAGACTCCAGTTCCGAAACACAGGCTACATTTTTGTTAGTATCCGTTTTTGCTGCATCAAAGATACTCATTTACATTGCTCCATTTTTGTACAACGACTGAGGGAAAAACATCCATTTTTGTCTGTTTCGATTGATCCGAGGGTAAAGCAGAGGGTAAAGGTTAACGGCTCATTCAGCACATGGACAAATGCCGTCCGAGGAGTACCGCACGCAAGGTTCAGTCTTGGGAGCCCTTTTGTTTAATATATACCTGAATGATCTTTTCATGTTCCTGGAGGAGACCGAAATCTGTAATTACGCTGACGACACAACTATTTATGCGTGTGGTCCTAATATCGAAAATGTCATCATGCATTTAGAAAATGATGTCTTCAAAATTACTGAAGGGTTTCCAAACAACTTTGGAGTCGATATGGGTGATGAAGGTGGTTTCCCGTCCAATTTTGACATGCCGCGGTCGTTCACCCAGCGCAAAACGGAGGTACCGCGCAAAAATGGCGCCAGCTAAAATTTTACCCCAGTTTCAAGGCACCCGCGTGCAAGGACCGAGATACAGGGGGGTCCAGGGGGGCCATGGCCCCCTCAAAAATTTTCAATTGTTGCAATAAATCTTTATTCATTTATTAGTATTTCAGAATATCAGATAAGTACTCCATTTTCTTATATATATCTCGCTCAATTTCTATCTTTCATTAGTTTAGGAAGCCCTTTGGCGGTATTTACAAGGTATGAAACTTGTCCCACACCAGAGCTATACGTACATCCCAACATAGATTTACCTGTAAAGTCAATCTGTATTGAGGAACGAAAGTTAGCGTTGTCTTAAGTCAATTTGAGAAGCCTGGTATCATATTTTTCCAGGGGAGTACCCCCAGACCTCCTTCTGCCTTTTAGGTTTTTGCTCACTTTCCCATGGCCCCCTCATGTAAAAAATCGTATCTCGGTCCTTGCCCGCGTGGAGTCCCTGGGGGTGCTATAGAGCCCAAAACTGCGTTATAAGAATTGAAAACGAGTTGTCTCTGATAAACGTTTATCCGTTTTAAAACTGGTGGAGTAACTATCGAGCATCGACTCCAAACGCAACCTCAGCTCAAAAAATCGAAACATTTTTCTCAACTCTCCTCGTAACGTTATAATAAACATTGATTTTCCTGAAACACCAAATTTGGATGCACCGTGGTCCATTACCCCTTGTGAAACCCTCACTTGTCCCACACACTGTACTGATTTTGTGATATTAGCGATTCACTAGAGGGACTAGAGGCAAAGTTTGACCGTTTACAGATGTATCAGCAAATTAAAGAACGCCAGGGGACGAAAAAAATCATAACTCCAAGTTATTACCTCACATAGGAAAACGAAATCAGGCGGAGAGCTTGTATCTTGACAAGACCTTGTGAACTCCAAGGAAAAGTACACGCCCTGCAAGAAGGAAGTATAAATGAAATCATTAACCCTTTTTTCCATATAAAATTCTTACAATACATGCTTACCTTCTCTAGATATTAATACTATACAACTGCACAACACTACAGTATGTATGTATGTATGTATGTATGTAAAATTTAGCCATCAAAAATAGATATAATTATTGATAAAAGAAAAAGAATCTAATTACAAATATCTACAATTTAGAATAATTACAGGCAAAAATTACCTACCTAATTAATAATCTAATTTAAGAAACATCCCATGGTAAAAGATGGCAGGGATAGCATTAAAAGGTCAATGCAACCTTGTTTCCATAATGGTCCCTCCAGAAGTGCTATTTAAAAGGAAAAGGAAAGAAAAACGTATTCGAGAAAAGAGAATGAAAAGTTTTCATGGCAAATAAAATTTTGACTAGACCGGGAATAAAATCTTTGATTTCAATTACGAATAAGTATTGCTATTGGTTGTTTTTTAGATTTCTAATAATATATGTAGGGACTATCATTAAGACTCTGGAGATTTTTACAGTGACAATAACATGAGGAGCAAAATTGCATGGCTACCCCATATTCTTACATATAACAAAAAACAATGAACACTACTAGGATAATACGCAAAAAAGAAAACAAAGAATACCTGTAAACTAATCACTATACGCTAACTACAACCTAAATCAATTACAATGAACATTTGCGGCATAAAGATTGCGGGAAAGGTATTTCAGAACAATGTCCCTGCTTTCTGCCGAATTATGTCAATTTGATCGATAGATTGAATGCAGAAGGCAAGGGTTTTCGTTGGAAGATAATACCGCTGTCTTTTCCACAATCGTTCATGTCCATAAAGTAAAGTTATGCAACGTAGCTACTCAAAATCAAAGAAGAAACAGAGGACGAAAAGAAAAGTAAGAAAAGGAACTTTACGGTTACTTGGCGTATAACAGAGATTCGAATCACCTCAATCAAACCGACCGGTTATATTTTGGTCGCGGTATGCTCGATTCATGGCATAGGGCTCAAGTCTTTCAAAGTACTGTACATTTTTAGTGGATATAAACAATTCCGTAAATCTTAAATTTGTACAAAAGTATAAATTCCATCAAATTTTTCTTTGAAGTGAATGGTTTGAAAGGAACTCAGAGTACTTTGCTGCAAATTAAAATATACGAAAAATAGAGCTATGCTATTGTTTGTTACGAGAAGTGACGTTATTACTTCCGTTTTTATTGCATGCATATCATGCTGTGAGATGACACTTGTTTAGTTGGTTTTGTTCGTATGTTATCGCCGTTATGTTGCAGACGTGAATTTATCTAAATCGCAAAATATTGCGCGTAAAGCTCCTGATTTTAACAAATTTATCGTTGAAATTTTTGATACCTTGATTTTTTCGAACTGGCGACATTTTAACTTTCATGGAAAATTTTGTAAAAAATTAAAATCATATGTTAAATTGTAAATCAATTGAGGGAAAATGAGACAATCTTCAAGAAAATTATGATGGTGAAGGTCTGCAATATGTTGGCAAACAGAAATCTGTAGCTTTTCTGGTTTAGGAATTAGAATTTGATGACGTCATAGCCTCAAATACGATAAACACCTCCATTTCGAGACTGCTCCAGATTCAAAAGATCTCCATGGCTATTTAACTGCAAAGTAACCTTCAGTTCCGTCACTTTCCTAAAATGGGAAAAAATTTCTACCAATTCAAAGAATATTGCAATAGAATTTTACACCGACGTGCTTAAAGATTTAAAATTGTTGTCGGCTTTGACGCTTTGACCCCCGCCTCCCCCAACAATTTGCTAAACTCTATTCTTTCTTTCAGTGAAAAAGGCTGCAAAAGACAGAGCCCTACGAAACTCAAATGATAAAAACTACAATAGGGAGTTTACGAAACCACGACGGCAACGGCGACTACAACGCAAAGTTGCTTTTGTTTCAGAACTTTAGATTCAAAAGATTCCTTGTTTTTCGTTCAAATTTACTTCCCATGAGAGACTCTCAAGTTGTCCTCTTCAATTTCACAACTTGGAAACCGCATTTCTGGCGTTCTGTACTGCAGATCTACCCTAGGCCTTTGAAGTAAAACTCCGTCGTTTTGAATATTTGTCTTCAAAGTAAGAGTATCGTTTTCAGGCATATCTGAGTTATAGGGGGCCTTATTTTGGCCTTCTGGATGATATATTAAATGTAGCGTACGGAAAAAAGACTTCCTTTGCGGAATTCCAAATGACGTTCTGGCTGGCGTTGCCGTCCTGGTTTCGTGAATTCTCCAATGAATAAATCAGGACGTACACTTCCAAAGTTGATCATATATGGGTTTCTTAGACTTCCATTTGTGGCATCCATTTTCAATCCATGCCTCAAAATACCAATCATGTTTTCTTCATGAGTTCCATGCCAAAGCATTTGTCGATTATGTTTTATCCCACACTCCTGAAAATTGTTTTTCTCTGCAGGTCTGTTTATGCGATATATCCCAGCAATCCTCGGAACGTCGTCTAAAATGATTCAAACTCTCATTTACGATGACCGCCCAAAGATTACAGCGCATGACGCTAGGATTCAAGAAAATTACTTAATTTTCCCCATATTTGAGACCCAAAAAAGTAATTGCAAAATTCCAGAGACCAAAAATTAATGTATAGATCATTGACCCAAAAAATAAGACTTGCAAAAATTGTTGCCCTAAAGAATAACCTGAGCATCTATATTGAGTACCCCCCTTGGAAGAGAATAGACATAGCTATATCTCGTAGCCGCAATAAATCGGCTACAGAAATGGTCATGTATACATTATTTCTTTCACTGCAAAATAGAAAATACCAGGTGAGTAAAAAAAAGTTTAGGCTTTTGAAGGGCTGTGGAATAAGGAGTATGTCACTGATATACAAAACTGAAATGTTCATCTATCAGTCAAAGGTCAGCTTGGATGAGAAAATTTTGTTTGGTAGTATCCCTCATCTTACAGACCCAGAAATTAGGAAAAGGCTGGTAAAGGGCATGTTTGGGAACAAAAATTCACATTCCATTTTGGTCCATCATTTAACTTCTATCGAAATTGGGATTCAGCATCGGAAACTGGCAATGTAAACTTCAATGCCACATCAATCATGGACCAGAATGGAATGTGGAATTCTCGATTCCCATACAAACTCCTTACAAGCATTTCGATTGTTGTTGGGTCTTAAAGATGTTTGATTTTACCAAACAAAATTTTGTCATCCAAGTTAGCCTTTGAGTGATTGATTAACATTTTAGTTTTGAATATCGGTCACATACTTTTTATTCCACAGCCCTCCAAACGCCTAATACTTTTTTTTTTTGACTCACGCGGTACATGGCAATAAAATGGCAATTCCATTGCTAAAAATGATTTTGGTCCATAAAAATTTTGGGAATACTCAATAATCATTGTAGCATTACGAACCTGACCGACAGGAATTTTCTAGATACTCCAGAATGTATTGGCTTTCTTGTGACGAAGGATCCATGAGCTCACAATGTATTCCAAGCCCCCTGTAGCAATAATCCAACGGGTTGATTTCTGCAAGAAATCAAATTTAAAAACGGGTGTCAATACCTATTACAGTAGAAACCCGCATAAAAGAACCTGTTTTTATAAGAACCTTGAGGCTGAAATTTAATCTTTTAAAAACCTCCTAAATAAGAACCCTCCAGAGGCTGAAAATAGGAGAGGTTCTTATATAACGGGTTTCATGTGTTCAGAATTTCTCAGAATTTTCAAAAATTCTTATATTCTGATCAGAACTATTCAGTGGTGCAAAAGACTGCATGATTTTTAAACAAGAATTCTAACCTAAATCTGCTCTCATGAAGTCAAAAGACTTTTTCAGAATTCTTGTGCTAAAAATGGCATTAATGTTTGCAAGGTGTGTACTGTATATAAGAACCTTTTTAAGAGCCTTGCAGGCTGGAATTCAGAATAATAGCCATTTAATTAAGAACTTATTCAGGGTGCCCAAGAAAAATCTAGGTTCTTTTATGCGGGTTTCTACTGTATAGTAAACAACTACATAATAATTTTCAAAGCGATCGTCATGCATGATTTTTGATACAGAGCCGTTAGTAAAACTAGGGTACAAAATAGCCGGGTACAAATTAGACTGACGACGTGATTCCTTGTATTCGTTCAACGCTTATAATCTGATGTTTTAATTTCATTCACACGCCTAATTAGTCCCTGTATTCTCAACTGAAGCGATAACAGCAACAGCAACAAGCGTAAGTTAGAGGGACTTATGTAATGTAGTCTAGGTACAAATACCAATCGCCTTGCAGCAAGAGACTAACTTGGATGTAAAAATTATTGCACCAAAAGCGGTCATACTATTCTACCGGGTGAGTAAATTCATATTTTTACACAATATCTCATCAGTTATAAATCAATATAAAACATGTTATTAAATAAAATTCAAATAGCTGTTAATAAGTTGCACTGGGTTCAATCTGAGGTCTGATCTTTCTTAGAGTCGTGTTTTAGTTAGGGTTTGCTGAGCTCTTTAAATGGATTTTTAATTTTCGTTTAAAATGATAGAGTGAGGGGGTTTCCCTTATTTCAATAGGTATTTCATGTCAACAGGGCTGTCAACAGCGATTCCTACAGTACCAATCAGATTGCGAGATTTGTGAATTACGGTGTAAATGTGATAGAATCTTCGATTCGATTGAAGAATTGAAAACACTCCAACGGGATTGAGATTCGAAGCCGTGATTCCATCATAATTCCATTGATGATTGAAGACAAAAGGGCCAACTTTTTCACTGTTTCATTACGAGTCCCTCTTGAGCAAGGTTTACCGCAGGAAACAATACTCAATACTTAACAATACAGGGAACAAGATTTACGAGGCGAGGAAACAATACTCCCGGGGGGGGGGGGGGTACTCCCATACTTGACTTGACGGGATGTGCCGCTCAACAGGGTGTCCTTTTACGGCAAAATTATGCGACAGGGTGTCCTTTTTTGATAAAAATTATGCGACAGAGTATTACAATTGATAAGAAAATTATGCGACAGGGTATCATGTGGAAGGAAACCTTTTAGAGTTCTCATGAAACAATGGATTTTGGCAAAATCTTCATGCGACAGGGTATACTTTTGGGCAATTTTTTGTGCGACAGAGTACAGGGTGTTGAGCGGTTTGCCACACACCCCCGTCAAGTACCCCCCCCCCGGGACAATACTATCTTGAATTCAATCATCAATCCTACCAACCCTTGATTTGTCCTTTAAGTTATATTTTCCTAGTATTGGACTTTCTCAATTTCTTGGCAGTCTGAGAGTCGAGTTTCTCATTATCAGTTTTCTTAGAAAAAATACATGTAATACCTGATTTATTATGCTGAGCAGCCAAAAGCACTTCGCTCGCAACGCAAAGCTGAGTTAGCTCTTCCACTGTCCTGAGATAATCATCTACAACTTTGGTCGAAATTAGCGGCTGGGTCTTCTCAAAGTCATAACCAAACGTGGGTATTACGATGAAAACCCTATTACTGAGTTCTGCAATCTGGAAGAGATAGGAATAATTTATTGTTGAATCTTTGCTTTAATACCACCGTCTCAAGGGATAAAGATGGACATAGTCTCCCCATTTTGGTCGGATCGGTACTTATTGAGGCGCAAAAACGTTTGGTATGCTTTATAACAATCAGTTCTATCTCTTGTCAACTCCACTTCCTTCGTGCTGGCGTCAACCCTCCCATACACTGGGTACCAGACTCTCTCAAAAGGCAAATGACAATCTGGTAAAGTGCGCCCCAAACCGTGTTCTGATGAGCCAATATTGACCGGGCAGGAGCCTGCATACATATCCGTGTAGTTTCAAAAGTCAAAGCGAATCAAAAGAGAGCACTTGAGCTGAGCTTTGATGTAAAACGCTGAACATTGTTAGAAGATAGCAACGGACTGAAGGTGAAGGTGAAGGTGGAGTTGCGTTTTTCAGCGCCAAGCGCTGGGATCGCAGAAATAGAGCAGACCTAATCGAGTCCGCGACCCCTTTTGTCATGACGCTCAAGTGGTGGGGCCCTACCGGGATTCGAACCCACTCCGCCTGACTGTTCTTGCTGCGAGGTCAGAGGATTACACCATGGTGCCACAACACCGACTGACTGGAATATCAATTGCGAATAAGTTTAAAGATACTGTCACGCGTTTAGTCATTAGAATATGTCTTCTACTGTGTAAGGCTAGACTTATTACGATGAGTCCTAGTAATCGCTACCACCCACCCACCCCTCGCTCAGTGTAAGGACCCGTCCACACGTATCCGGATATTTTTGAAAACGCATCTTTTTTATCCGTTTTCAAAAAGATTCGCGTCCACACGAGGAGCGTTTTCGAAATTATCTCCGTCCACACGGAAACGCTGTGACACTCACAATTCGATATTCGATGACGAAATTCCATAATCGATAACGATATTCGGCATTCGAACGTCGATGAAAGAAAACAAACAAGCAAAATGCTCTCGCGTGATCCCCAAAGAACCGAGCGCATGCTCTGATACGTCGTAAATCGATGCCTTGACGTCAGCGTTTTCAAAAAGCTCCGTTTTCACCCGTCCACACGAGAACAGGAAAACGGCGTTTCAAAAAGATCCACTCTGGAGAGCGTTTTCGAAAAGCTTCGTTTTCGGTGACTGAAAACGCCGTCTCCGTGTGGACGGGAACCCAAAACGGATAAATAAGGTGCGTTTTCAAAAAGATCCGGATACGTGTGGACGGGGCCTAAATGTCCAATTTCCCCGAAGTTTGGAATGAATGTGAAGTCTGACAATTTCTGCTGATAGAAGTCACGTAATATATTTGGATATCTAAGAATATCATTTTAGTGCCTAATTTTTTTGTGTAAATTGTTTCCCTGATTGTGTTCACTTTTTCTCATAGCTGAGACCCAAAAAAAAATGCAGCAGGATTTCAGGAACCCAAGAAATCACTGTACAAATGAAAAACGTAAATAACTGATTCCTGCTCAAATTTTAGACACAAGGAAGTAGCTTGAGCACCCTTACCCTAAACTACTAGTGTAACTCCGCCCTTGACTTATGACGATGAGTCCCTTGTATCCCTGCGGTAAACCATGCTCAACAGGGACTCATAATGAAACTGTGAAAAACTTGGCCCTATTTTCTGCAATTATCAATGAAATTGTGATGGAATCACACCTTCGAATCTCAATCCCGTGGGAATGTTTTCAATTCTTTAATCGAATCGAAAATTCTATCACATTTACGACGTAACAATAGTAATTCACAAATCTCGCAATCTGATTGGTACTCAAGGAATCGCGGAGTCTGGGCCTAAATAGGGCCAGGTTTCTCAGAGTGATATTATGACTCTCTGTTGACTGAAGCACCATGATCAAGTCAAAGAGCACCGGGAAAAAAGAAACTCATCGTCATAAGTGTAACACACTTCCTCCCCGTTCCCTTAAGGCGATACAACAGGTAAGAAATGCAATTTGGATCATCATATAGATCACATCAACAGTGCAATTATTACCCTTGTTTAGATGCAAAAACTGCAAATGACAAATCCTTGTTGTAATCAAACATACCTCTTCAAAAAATTTTATTTTATCAGCATTTCTTTCAGGTCGGTCACGATTCTTACGTCCTTCTTCCCTCACTTTCAATTTTTCCCTGCAAATATGGAATATCATTCACTTAAGACACCGTCAACCGAGCTCAAACTCAAACCGTGTTGAACAGTGGCGTCGTGGGAGCAAAGTTTTTTGACAAAATTTAGACACAATTTTAGAGACACAATAAATCCAATGTGTCCAATCAATGATGGTGTAGAGGATACGGAACACTTCTTGCTGCTTTGCGACTCTTATAAAGAACACAGATGTAATCTTCTCGCTGATGTTAATGCTGTACTACAAAATAATGGGCATTCTGTCTGGAGCAACAGCTTTTTGCAACTTCTTTTGTACGGTGATCAGAGTCTGTCTTATGAGGCAAACAGATCAATTCTAACTTTGACTATTACGTATATCCTCAAGACAGAACGTCTTGATTAAAGAATCTTTATATCATCCCAAGAAATTGTCCCGTTTCCTTCCAATTCCTTCCATTCTCTCCTTATCGCGGTTACGTGTAGTACTGTGTTCGTGTTTCCTGTTTTATGTTACCATGAGGTAGTCATTGTTTTTTGCTCCAAATGGTATTGTATTAGTAGTAGGGTATAGTATTTTGTAAGTAGTGTAGTTGTAATATGTATTGTAATTTTTTAGATTGAATGTAAAAAAAAAAGTTTTTTGGGGGGCCAAAGGTCAGAATTTTCCGACAAAGAGACATTTTTCCGACAAAGTTAAGTTGGGAATATAACGGATTGCAACGGCTAAAAATCTTTGAACTGTGTCGTCATTTCGAAGTGCAATAGCAGTGAAGGATCTATCAAAGTACAGAGCAACTCTTTTTTGGATAAGATTCTTGAGGGGAGTGGGGCTAAAGAGAGGCAGAAGAAGAGGAAGAAGGGGGTCCGGGGGCTTCCGAAAATTTTTCATGACCATACCTCCAGATTGTTGGAAAACGTCATTTTTAGTGAATGATTGTAACTAGGTCTTCCTGGGATATTGGAAGATGGTGTGCTTCAAAATTACTTAGAATAAGTTTAAATCTGCCATTCCATCAGCATGCTTTCACCGAAATTAAAACCAACTCTATCTTAGCGATCATTTGTATCATCATCAAGTCTCAAGGATAACCAATCCTAGAAATTTCTGGTCACCCATCCCTAAAATGAAGCACTATCCATAAATAAAAAACATCTAAGCCTAAGCAATTATACAAAACTGTAAATATATCATCCTTTAGTCAACAAAATTTGTGTAAAAACATCTGAAAGTTCGCGAAGAGAAATTGTACCTCTTGCCAGAAAAACCACTTTTTAATGGGAAAATAATTTTCGCAGAAAAATCTGTGCTTTTTGGAACGAAACCTAGCTGTTTCGCCAAAAAGCCTACTTTTTCGGTCAAAAGTTTTGGTTATTGACCGAAAAAGTGGGGCTTTGAGTTGTATTTCACTTGCTATAGATGAGCCACATAAAATGTAAGAACCGATTAATCATATTTCAATTTTTCCGACAAGAGTGGAAAATTGCCGAAATTTCCGACAAAATGGCCCCCTGGCCCCTCGGCTACGACGCCACTGGTGTTGAACTCAACACAGGTTGAAATTTCTCATGTAAAAAGCCTCTAAAGTTTCCAACTTTGAACATCCAAAGCACCAAGAGTACCTGATGAGTTAGAATGTCTAGAGCTCCGCTTGATAGCCGATAGATAGAAGCATCTTTAAAAGGGGCGGGGTCACGTAATGTAAACAGACTTCTTTCGAAACGACGATTTTGCAGTATTTTGATAGGCCATATCACAGTGATTTTCCATTACTTTTCTCAAAATGAAAGTGTTATTTTGAAGATGGACTCTTGTACTTCGAAGAAAAGCAAACGAAACATTCATATGTTGCACGATTGCAGAGATATCGGTGGATTTTTAGAAGCAACTTTAGTGTGGATTCACCCCATCCACCATAATCTGTGCAGAACACAATGGCCACCTGTGGGAAACAATATAGATTCTAGAGATAACAGGTTTGTTAATGGTTACGTGACCCTGCCCCTTCAAGGGTGTGTTTGATTGGTAATTCCAAACCTACCAAAGTCTGAAAACGGAAGACCTCGCGGAGATGGAAACACATTTTCCAATCAAACACAAAACTCTTCAGAACGGCTACAGAACGGCAGGTTTCAGATTCATCCTGACCAAAACGAGATTTTCAACAGTTGAAAAACACGAGTACGCGTCTGGTGCTTGGCGGTTACCGATTACTGCAACAGTGCTGTTTTTTTGAAGCAACCACTTATTTGCCTTTTCTCCGCCATAAGTCAGCAACCACTTGTCAGCTTGACTCATACGAGGTCTCAAACTCTAAGCTGAATCCTGACCTACGCCACTGTGTAAAAGCAAACATGAATGAATCTACTGCTCCTCCACAGCAGTCACACAAACGAGGCACAATGTTTTGGGACATCCAGTATAGTTAGAATTTGTTGACATCATATTTTTCTACCTATGGCAGCCATAGAATAATTATGTATTTGTAATTTCGTTGCTTTTAGTTGTGACAAAATATCTATGATAATGTCAAAACTTTACCTTATCGCATCGTAAAATCAATATAACGAGGAGTAAGGACATGGAACCTTGCCGATAGATTATATTTGGAGTCGTCCTGAAAATTTCAAGAATCATCAATAAATTTTACAAATCCCAAAAATCTACAAAATATCCCACCCAATAATGGATTTAAATTTTCAAGAATCCTTCGGCAATTTTTGAAGATCTTGAAAATCTGTCGGATCTTAAGATTTCTTGCAGCATCTCGTAGATTCTTTGCAAATTTCTAAAATCTTCAAAGTATCTTTCACATCTTAGAAATCTTAATCTTTTACAAATTCTTAGGAAACCTTGAAATCATAGAAATCTGTGGAAGTGTCAGAAAACTCTCAAAATCTTTTAAAAATCTTGGAGACCTCAAAAATCCCTAAATCTTGTACGCTGTTGGGCGTGATTTACCCAGCGATGGCTACCACTGTTTGTCAAAAATAGTATATTGGGACGTCTTGGTTTTTACACATGCAAAGAAGATCCAAATACCGGGTAGGCCAGAAAAAATTTCCACTGTCAAAAATTCATAGGACCAAGCGTACTTCACGGATTTGAATCATTCGAATTCTAGTTAAAAGCTGAAAGAGTGATTTATATCTTAAATATATTTCTCGTCTTCTCAAGAGCATTGGATCATTGGACATCAGCTGGTCAAGGATGCTTTTCATTCAGAGGGGCCAGTCTCTGGAATGGGTTGCAGAATGAATTAAAAGGAGCATCAACACTAATGAAATTCCAGGAAGGGCTGATAAAATCGCGCAAGGTTTAAACTGGATGCTATGACATGAACCATGAACTCTTTTCTTTTTATCTTAATTTTTTTTTCTTTTTAATTGTATTCATTAATTGTGAATTATTTATTAAGTTTTTAGAGTATTTAAATGCATGGCCCCCTGTAAAACAGTTTCTCTTTAACTGCGGGGCTACCATGCCTAAAAAATTGAAAATGAAATGAAAAATGAAAATGAAATGAATTGGAATTGAACGTAAAATTAACCTTACAAAAATTTCATGGCTGCAAAAATGACTGAAAAGGGCCCAAGACACTATCAAATTTTAAGGACTGTCATCACACAGAATGATACACACTGGCGTCTCGCCTCTCTCAAGAGTTAAAAGGGTTATATTTGTTTTGAAACAGATACTAAAAATCCTCAACCCCATGGCGGAGGACATATCTCATCAATGAGAATCTGCCTTTTCCTTATTGTTCTGTGCGAACAGTACTTTATGACTTTAGTATTTTAGGTCTTTTCAGTCATTTTGCAACCACGAAATTTTTGTTCAGTTGAGTCAACTGCTCTCGAGTACCGAATAAACGGGGGGGGGTGAGAATAATCGGGGGGGGGGGTTGGAAATGGTGCGATATAACAATAATCGGGGGGGGGGTGGAATAATCGGGGGAGGGGGTGCTCAGAGAAATAGAAAATAGTCGTTTTCTTTGGTATACACGTATCTTTTATATATTTATGTGAACAGTGATGTTACTGATACAATTACTTTTGAACTCTGGTTCTGTTGAATGCGCTTCATGAGACTTTTTCTTGCGTTTATTTAGAAATTATGTTTACTATCATTTCATTTTTCCCAAAATTAATAAAAGGGGGTTGGAATAAGAGCGAAAACTTAATAAGTGGGGGGGGGCGACGATTATTCGGTACTCGAGAGTACGTACATTTTGAATGTTCGTAAGAAGGTATGAATGAAACAGCACAAAAATATGTCGATCTCCTGGCTTTCAAGCAAATATTCATTCATTCCAATCCATCCAATACTCCTGATGCTATGAATTTTCAAAAGTGGGAAATTTTTTCTGGTTTACTCTGTACATACTTGATTTTCTGCAGCAAATCCTTCCCTTCCTGAATGGCATCCCAGGAGATAAGTCCAAACTGCATCCGAGAATTAATGATTCTCCGCACATGTGTCTGTAATTCAGAAATATCAGGTGAGGGAAAAAGTGCAGAAGTTCGAAATCCTAAACAGATTCTTGGAAACTGCTTTTACTACATGGTCAAGCCATTCATTCAAACAGCTACAATAACAATTCACACCACCTCTATAACGATGCTGTCTTATAACGTAGTTAGTCCAACGATCCCAGGACACCTAAGGTTTGATTAGATATTCACTTACCTTGCCTAAATATTTTATATGTCTTCTTCGCTTTGTCTCAACTTGCGTCTTTAATTGGCCTAACCATTTGGGTGTTTGGTCCACTGATCAGTGCTTTAATAATCAAAATTTTTTGGCTTAGCATAAGAAAAGGCTTTAAGCGTCGAGGTGTATCAACAATTGAAAGACCACAGGGAAGCAAGGAAATCAGGTAGTCAATCCATTGCGAAGCATACTTACAATCGAACATACAAACTTCCTCAGCTCTTCAGGTAGGCTCGATTTGGGACAACCGTCTTCATCGAATCTTTGCAAAATATCTCCTTGCTTATGAAGCATTCTGTCTGGATTTTTCTCGTTTTTCAACAATGCATATTTACCCGGCATCCTTTTAAAACTGAAACATAAGCATCATGACTGTAAGTAAACTACATAGCCTGCGCCTGATAACTGGACCAAACTTCAAAGGAAACATATGATTCTAAGATTGCATTCACACAATCTGAATTGAAAGAACTTTATTCTGTCCGAAAGTAATACCGTCAAACAATCTTCACTTGTAAATGTTATCATTGTCTACGTGTTAAGGCCAGTTCTGATGGTGATGGTGAAGGTGAAGTTGCGGTTTTCAGCGCGACGCGCTGGGATCGCAGAGATAGCTAAGCGCTAATCGAGCCCGCGACCCCTTGTCATGACCCTCTAAGGTGTTGATGGGATTGGAACTCCGTCCGCCTGATTGTTCTGGCCAGGACCGTCGAGAAGGGAGAGGGTAGCCAGGGTAGTTACCAGGGGCCCGGGGTTCTTTGGGGCCCAGAAAATTATATATCGTGTATTTTTTCATTTTCTTCCTTGAGAAACGTTTCAAGACCCGCGGGCGAGCCGCGGGCCCACTAATGTCATTCTTAATCTTATTCTGTACGAAATTAAAGCATCAACCATTTAAGGATAATGTTCTTAACAGTGTCTAGGAAGATGTTTCCATCTAAAAGCAGCGTTTTTCTAGAGCAAGGGACAGCGTGATCCAAGAGGAAAAGGGCGTTGTCCAAAAAATTTTCCAAGGAGGGCCCCTTCCATTCCTTGACACCTGGGGCCTAGCGCCACCTCTCGACGGCCGTGGTTCTGGCTGCAAAGTCAGTGGATCACAACATGGCGCCACAACACCTTCAAAGTGAAAGCGAAACGCTTAATGGAGCTAAGGAGCTACTTGAATGAGAAAAAACTTCTTTTCAACGGCAAATTGGCAATATGAAGGCCGCTAATTCTCACGAAAAGGCGTTTTCCGACGTACTGAAAGGCGTCGGATAAAATAGTTTTCCGGCTCGTTTCGCTCGCAACCCAGCCCCTTCACTTTTAAATTGCTGCGCGGTCCCTGAATTGAGCTAAATAACAGACGTTCTTGAAGATGATCTGAAGAGGAATTTCTTATTTTATTTATTTATCTTTACTTTTTCAAGGACGGTAGCCCCGTCAGTCCTAAAGGACTGCTTTTCAGGGGGCTGTGAGGACTAAGTTGTTGATGCCAATGAACAGTACCATTGAATGATAGGAAATTTTGCTTACAATCTTTCGATACCTTGTTTCCTTTTCAAGATATCCATCATTTTGTAAGTTTGGCTGATGACCTCGTTTTCATTGCACAAAACGAAGAAACTATACGAGATTGACTTGGTCTCCAAAGAGAGAAATCTGGTGAAAAACTTTTTCCGTCACCATTCACTTCTAACATATTCACGATACAAGTCATATTCCATTAATCCTTTGCTGCAAAGTTACTTGCAACTGAAACCTTCAAAAGGTCGGATACAGTTATATTTCTAAAGAGTTTTTGCAAACAAATTGACCTTATCTGCTGATACTGCAAGGTGGGAGCAGTATCTGAAACTAGGAGGCTAAGAAGGGCAGTTCCCAGAAATCTTTTTGGGTGCAAATATTCACAGAAAGTTTCGTAGAAAATTGTTTGTCTTGATAAACAACTGGTAAACTTGACAGCAAATTGTGATAACAGAACTTGCTTTTCCAGCAAGAAATCTTTCGTGTCCCCTGTTCTTGTTAATTTAGGGTGCTTGTTGAACAGTTTGCAAACTCACTGACAACTTCACAGAAAATCGTATTTGACAGTTGAGATTCTGAAGGGTGAACAATGATACAATGAGACTACTACAGTGATTGGAACTTACTTTCATAGAAAGTAATTCTGCCAGTCTCATTTTCTGAAGAAGATATAGAAACAAATAGAGATTTTTGGTAAAACTACAGGGTGTCCCAAAATAATTGTGCCCCGTTTGTGTGGCTACTGTGGAGGAGCTGTAAATTCAATCATCTTGGTTTTTACAAAGCATAGGTCAGGCTTCAACTTAGAGCTTGAGATCTTGTATGAGTCAATCTGACTCGTGGTTGCTGATTTATGGCAGAGAAAAGGCAAAATTAGTGGTTGCTTCAGAAACAGCACTTCTGTTGTTCTCCAGCAATGTCAAAATAAAGTAAGTTTTCAAAGAAAGGACTCTTGCACCGTATCAAAATTTTCACCACATTTTTTAAAAGGTAGAAAGTGCTCTCTTATGAAAGGACAACACTACTAACCCTTTAACAAATTTAACACAAATTTTAATACGACACCAGAATCAGTTCTTTGGATAGTTACTTTACTTGACATTGCTGGAGAACAACAGAAGTGCTGTTTTTGAAGCAACTACTTATTTTGCCTTTTCTCTGCCATAAATCAGCAACCACGAGTCAGATTGACTCATACAAGGTCTCAAACTCTAAGTTAAAGCCTGACCTATGCAACTGTGCAGAAACCGAGATAATTGAATCTAGGGCTCCTCCACAGCAGAAACACAAACGGGGCACAATTTTTTTGGGACACCCTGTAGTTTCGCAAACAGAAACAAATTGTTTCCACTTCTGGCGATACTCAAAATTAGTGTAGAGATGGTGCTGTAATATTTAGACAGCAGTATTTAGTTAATCTCGTTTTGTTTCGTACGCGGACATGCAGAGGAGCCAGTGTTGTTGTTGTTAGTTAGGATCTCGAGGTCGGTTGAGTTGAATTGAGGCCATCATAACAATGGAGCCCCCAGTATTAACAGGTGCCAGGGAAGAAATTCTGGAGGGGGGGGGGCAAAAACTGTCAGAGTGCCGACGGTGCGCAAAATTTTTACGGACCACACCTTTCAGATTGGCTTAAAACGTGACTACACTCTCTAAAACATAACAAGCAAGTTACGGAAGTGCCGACAGTGCTTAGCAATTTTCAAAAATTCAAGTGCCAACGGGGGGCTTGGTGAATTTTTGGAGGCTCCGTCCCCCCTAAGCCCACCTGTCGTGCCATCCCTGAAGTAGACGGTAATTGGTAAACGAAAGAAGATATCAAGGAATAATTCAACGATGCTGTTTATTTTCATCAATAAACATGTTCGCATCAAGTCATCTGTAAGGCAGGCTATAGGCAATCGTCGACAGTTTTCTGCGCTACTCACAGCTTCAGTTGTTACAAATCCACTTTACGAACGAAAGCAAACAGAACAAGAAAGTAGCTACGTGAATTTCAATCAAGTGACTCATCCTTCAAACAAACTTACGCTTCAAGATCGCCCCATTTATTTCCAGTTTTGCTCTGAAAGATTTTCTTGAACATATTGTAAGCTTCCTTCGGGGTATCAAACGGGGTCTTTTTGTGCTGTCTATATCCATGATACCCAAATTTCCCCCAGCGATTGAAAACTATCCACAACTGCTTTGTCTTATGTTTTACAACCTATAAACAATAAAAAAGATTGTCAATTTTGACAAAACATCATTTGAATCTTTAGTATCTGCCTTCTGGCCCTAGGGCTAGCTACAATGGATTGTCAAATTTTGTTTATTTAAGCCATGGGGAATTAACTGCTAAGATTGCTCTCTGAAAGTTAAATCCGATCATGGGTTTTGCTTTGGGAAACGTGGTAGTTCTTATTAGATTATCATTGTAATGAATAAGAACTACCAGGCCTACCTTTGTGTGTTTCTCCATCCTCTCCGTTGTCCGGTCGATTTAGCTTTTTCAGCTTTCATTTTCATTTAAATTATTTAAACACAAAATTCCTTCAGCAATAGAAAGTAACAAAAGAAAAACAAAACCTAATTACAATAATACATTATAACATATACATATTTACAGTGTACCTATCTAAAACCTATTTTGAAGCAGCTGCGCTTCCAGGGAGTCATGTTGTTGTTTTCTTTCAGCTGTTGAAATAACATTTTAGTTGCTTTTTGAATCTATTAAGTGTAGGGAGCTCTCTGATGCCAATGGGAATGTCGTTCCAAGCTTTCAGTGCCGAATAATGAAAGCCTTTCTTGACGTATTCAAAATTGTTTCTTGGGATTTGAAGGTCCCTGCAATTCCTTGTTATGTGGTTGGAGAGCTGGGTCCTTTGATGGTATTTACCCTCTCCGTTGTTCCGTCGATTTAGCAATTTCAGCTTGTTGCCATTCGCTTTCCTCTTCATCCTCATCATGGCCTATCTTGTTTTCAACAACACAGCCTCATTTCGGTCTGTGTGAGCTCCTTCAATGGGGAGAGTGCGGAGCTCGCACAGACCAAAATGAGGCTGTGCTGTTGAAAACAAGATAGGCCATGACGAGGATGAAGAGGAAAGCGAATAGCAGCAAGCTGAAAATGCTAAATCGACGGAACAACGGAGAGGCTGGAAAAACAGAGAACACACAATGGTAGGCCTGACAGTTCTTATTCTTTACAACGATGATTAATCTAATAACAACTTCCACGTTTCCCAAAACCCATGATCCGATCGTTTTTCGTAAATGATAGAACAAAATCCGTTTTTCGTTTCCTTCATCAATGATCAGGTGCTTTGATCGATTGTGAAAATTTTCTTTGTTTTTACTCTGCGATGGTGCGGTGTGGAGGAACATGAAGTGCGGCGTTCGTCCACACTGCGCCATATCCTGGCTCTATGACTACGCTAGCTCCTTCGTAGAAATAAATAATTTTTTCCTCCGCAAAAGAATAAGCTGCAGCGATGAAGCGCAAACTGCGGCGTCTAGCCATCCATGTAAAGAGTCCTAGGAAACCCAAATACACTAACCTGTGAACAGGCCTTTTATGGGGCTGCGGAGGACTTATATGGGAGCTGTGGAGGATGAAGTGGGAGGAAAGGGCCTGTAGGAATGGACTGCATTTTTGAATTCCATATACCCGATTTGAGGTATATGGCATGCTTTGTCATTTTTCCTTGAAACTGACATTCTAAAGTCCCACAATGATCTATTTGAGTAATAACAGGTACGATTGATCAGCAACATCATTTTCATCACTCGCTTCATTGAAATTTAGGACAAATAACAATAGTCTTTTGTGCAGCAGATTAGGTATATAGAATTCAAAGATGTAGTCTGTTCCTACAGGCTCTCTTCTTCCCTCTCTTATCATTTTTTAAGCCTGAAGCCTGAAACCTGTCCACAGGCTACAAATACATTCTTGAGCACGTACTACTCTATGTCAGAGACGCAAAAACACTGCAAACCTACAAACCTGGTTTGGAGGAAGGTTTTGGCCAAAAATAGAGGAAGGTCTAGTTGTCAAAAATGGAATCTTATCTTGTTGGCATAGTTCTTATAAGTATAGAAAATAAATCATCAATAAATGCATCGAACCACTAAAAATCATGTCAACAGTATGCAGATCAGGTTTGATTAGAGAATGTGATGAAAGAGAGAAAGTCTATGAGGAAATATGCAGATGTGTCTGGAAAAATTGATTTTTGAAAAGCGTCCCAGAAAAGTACTTCTGTTTGCAAAATCACCAAAAAATTTTATGGTAAGGCAGATCTTGAAATTTCTTTTTCTTACCAGTAGATGAAAAAAATTATTTTTGCAGGCAAAGCTGTCTTTTGATTTATTTTTTGATTGTAGCCTGGTTAGAGTCCTGCAAATTGCACTCAAACAGACAAATGATATGGGAAGATCCCTAATTACATGCTTTTGTATGGTTTACAAAACACCGTCGAGCTGTTTTCCAGTAATTATACATTGTGTTAGAATGAGGAAGGTCGAGAGCATAAATTTCAGGTTTGGAGGAAGGTCAACAACTTTTTGCAGCTCTGCTCTATGTGAAACGAAAACTTTAACTATTTAGGAATGCAATGGGAAAATTAGGCATGGATATAACACGCTTCGGAATCAATTGGAGTAGTCATCCTGAACTGGCCTAAGCTCTTGCCTTCCGGCATCTAAGCGATACTCACGATTTTCCAGCCGATTTTGCGAATACTTTGAATATATAAAGAGTTGGCGTAGTGCTTATCAGTCTATCAAGGAGCGAAACAACGACGATTGCGATCAGTGGTTTACCTGCAGCTTTGTGAAGAAGTATACCCTGGATTCGGTGCAACGAGCGTCCACTTTGATAAGCACAACATCAAAGAAAGTTTTATTCTCGTCATCAAAACAGACATCTCTAGAAAAAGAAAAAACAAATCTGGAAAGGTGCAAAGAAATGGAAATCAAGTATGTCGGAAGTTCCATCATCAAGGGGTCGTCCAAAATCCACTTGTGATCGCTTAGCGGTATTGGGCCGCTAAGGGAGGGGAGGGGGTTTCGTCAAAATCCGTTAAGTGATCATTGGTGGAAATTAAGGACTCCTGATCAAGAAAATTTATGTTTATTTTCAATTTCACACGCTCTATACGATGATTTTTGCAAGCTTTTGCTGCCGTTGCTTCAAAACATCATGCAATCTAATGAGCGGTCGATTTAGGCCCATAATAATTGGAGATGACTGGAAGCTTGCATCAGCAGAATGACGGAATAGAAGATACATAATTCCGCTAAGGAGGGAGGGAGGGGCTGAGAAATTAGCGGGCAAATGCCGCTAAGTCATCACAAGTGGATTTTTGGACGACCCCTAACTTCAAATTAAATCAAAGTTTCTCTGAAGCCGTTCAGTTCAGAAAAATAGGTCATAGAATTTTACACCCAGCTTTTTAAGGATTTGAAACCTATGCAGATAAGCAACTACCTCTCAGATTGACCCGAACAAGGTCCTGGACTCGAAGTTGAAGAAGAAGAAGTTGAAGAAGTTGTTTATCTACGCAAATTTACAAAAACCAAGACAATTAAAACTATAGCTCCTCCACAATGGCCGTAGAAACAGGGCACAATTTTTTGGGACAACCTCTATAACAAATCTCACCCATTTTCAGTCATATTCTCAAAGGCAGGATCTACCGGTGGTGCTGCGTCTTTCATGGGAGTATCATTCAAAACTTGTCGTTCTTTCCTTGCATCCTCTTCAATATCAATTTCACCATGTTTCCAGTATTCATCAATTGTTGAATTGAAAAGTGAAATCTCTTCTGGCTTTGCATATGGATCTTTGTTCTTCAAAAACAAAGTGCGTAAATTACGATTTGTTGTCCCCATAGTGATTGGGCTACCTAACACGTAATCTTTGGTCAGGGGGAGGGGTGGGGCAAAAAAAGCACCTTCCTAGCTCGTGACTTTTAATAGGTAGGGCAATCAGATTTTCTTTTGCCTACCTTGAAATGCCATAAAGTTCTCTTTATTGACACTGGCTGCCTTTCTCAGCAAAATTTTCTTGCCTTGTGTGCAGGGCTCCGTCACATGTGCTGCAATATTACAACATTCACTATACCCTGGGTGCCAGTTCTTACTTTTATTTTATTTTCGTCCCCCCACACTTCCTAGGCTCTGGTACCTAGAGTACATACATTACTGCTGCACATTTTTTTGTCACTAATCAGACAGCAGCATCTGCACTTGACAGAAAGTCAGGGGAAAGATATGGGGGAGAGGTCGACGACTCTGAACAACAAACCGACCTAACAAAATGTCCCCCTTTGATATTTTTTGACAACCGGCTCCAGGAAAGTTGCCTTCCTTTCATACCTGGATTTGGATTCCATTCTTTAAGGCTTTTCCACTAGTGGGGAAAACAGCCAAAATGTGCCCCATATTTTTACTATACGAGTTTACACAAAAACTTCCATTGTTCTCATACAATCCAATTCAATTAAAGCTTAGACCTTCAGGCAAAAAAACAAATTATGATCATACTTCTCGATAAAAAGTTTCTTTTTGCAGTTATGATGAGTGACTTTCTGGGGTTTTGTTTGCGCTAGCAACATCAATAACATTGTTTTGCTCACAAGGGACAATGAAAAAGGGTCACAAGTTGACTTAGGCCACTAAGGTAAAAGTACTAACTTTCCATTCGCTGCTGGGGCAAGCAAAAAGGCCTACTGGGACAAAAAGTCCCACTGTTCAGTACGTTGAAAAATACCCTGCATACCTGGAACTAACAAAAATAGTTACGCAAAATAGTTAAAAATTTGCCACAAAGTAAAAAAAATTTACAATAGTAAAAAAGAAGAATGAATAAATAAGTAAATAAATAAATGAATAAATAAATAAATAAATAAGTGGGTGAGTAAATAAATAAATAAATAAATAAATAAATAAATAAATAAATAAATAAATAAATAAATAAATAAATAAATAAATAAATAAATAAATAAATAAATAAATAAATAAAATATTTACAATACAATTTGCAAAGCAAGTTTGATAAGGAAAAGTTGAAAACACCCCTAATTAAAAAGCGGCAGGGATAGCATCAACAGATTGAGCTGACCTCATTTCCAGAATGGTCCCCTCCCCTTAGATGTGGTTGCAAACATAATAAACATAATAATCTTATGTGTTTTTGGATAAAACATAATTTAGTATGGCAAAATCATGAATGTGAGAAAGGATGTGCAATTTTAGTAGAACATATATATGTCGTTTTCCTCTCTCTGTATATTTTAGACAAAATTGTCTTTGATCTTGTGCTTAAACGAGGATAGGCTATCCCATATTTTTTGCCCCAAGCAGGACAGGCATTTTGGCCAGCGTTACTTTTGCGAAATGATTCCCTGATAAACGGCACACCACAGTCTGAACATACTAAGTACCTCCTCCCCTGGCTAGGGTAACGTAGATTCAAATTTGCTTTTTGGACATGATGGGAAAACATTAGCCATAATTCCAGATGACTTCCTTTCTTCATAGTACCAAGGGGCGTTGCCGAATGTATCAGAGTACATTTCATTTGTAAAAGTATGCATAAAAGTGTTCATAAAAGTGCTATCAAAGGAACAGTCATCAAAAAGCTGGATACCTTTTTGAGTCGTGGCGGAAAAAGATTAGCCATAATACCAGATGGCTGCCTTTCTGCATAATGCAATGGGGTATTACCATCATTGTCAACTTCTTCCATGCTTGCTCCTTTGTTTTTCAACAGCTCAAATATCTCTGTGTTTTTATTGGTACACTAAATGAAGAATAATCCATTTTGAATCCATCAAGCAGGAAAATAAGACCTTCAAAGGTAATACATACCGAATGAGTCCCATAAAGTTTAGGCGTTGTGACCGACTGCGCAGTAAAAAGTACGCGGCCGATATTCAAAACTGAAGTTTTAATCTTTCAGCCAAAGCCAAATTTAAATGTGCAAATTTGTTTGGTAAAATCTTTCATATGCCAATAGATGATTTAGAGGAGTTTGTTTTGGAACGATAATTTCACGTTCCATTTTGGTCTATAATTTACTTACTTTTCAAATTCAAATGACAACTGTACTAGATTCGTTAGACTCACAATAGTGTCGTGTTGATGCAGTCGCATGGGCTGTATTTCCCACGGTCGTGGGCCTAATGACTGCAGATGGCAGCCCGTAAAAATGATAGAGGATTCAAGAGCAATTTGACACAAGTGACAAGTAAAATTGAATGTCGTTACATTTACAAGTACTACTGAATGGTGCAAATGATTCTCCGCCGCCTGTGACTGTATCAAGCTACCAGGTGAGCTATAAAAAAGTTCCCACTTTTGGAAATTCACACCACCAACAGTACTTCACAGATTTCAATGTTTCAAATTCTAGTTAAAAGCCCAAAGATTGAAGTATTTTTGTAATTTTTTTCGCAGTCTTACTAGCATTAGAAATATCGGTAAATTCAACTTTACAATCATTTCATGGTTGCAAAATGGCTGAAAAATGGCCCAAAACATTGATCACATCACAAAGGACTCCTCCCAAGATCAATAAAGAAATGTAATTCTTCAAGTGTGAGAGGTATCCACTGCCCATGTATTGCTCTTGGACTGAAAATCTTTAATATTTGTTTGAAAACTGATGTCTTATAACTCTCGAGAGAGGTGAAACGCCCATAGACCTTTTAGCTATTCTAGAAGAGAGCCAGGATCGAGCGTTATTTTTATACATTTTTATACGCGAAGTTCGATCGAATGGCGTTAGAGCTTCTATCACTATAGTGAACATTCGAAAACTCTACAAAATCTAGTGAGATATCGTTCGATTCAGATTCTTTCTCAGAATAGCTAAAAGGTCTAATGAGTATAGTTCTGTGTAAGGAGAGTCCTTAAAATTTGATCAATGTTTTAGTCCTGTTTTCAGTCATATTGCAACCATGAAATGTTCATAATGTTAAATTTACCGATACTTCTAGTGGTGGTAAGACAGCAAGAAAAATCACAAAAACACTTCAATCTTTCAGCTCTGAACAGGAATTTGAGTCATTCAAATCTGTGAAGTACTCTTGGTGCCATGAATTTTCAAAGTGGAACTCTTTTCTGACTCAACCGGTACTTGTTTACTTACTTCGTCATGGGGACCAACACAAAGATGAATGAATGATTTTCCACCATCTCTTGTTTTTGCATGCAGATCAAGGTTTTCTGATTTCAGCAACAGTTGCACCATAGCAGGAGAATTTAACGAGATCGCTATCATCATTGGATTTATTCCGTCATGCTACAAGATAATATTTCTTTGGCTGTGAATAGCGTGAACTAAAGGAAGAATTATACAATCTTCAAGCAAACAATAGATTACCGTAAAGTCTCGATTAAGCCCCCTTCTGGAAGGTTCGAAATTAAATAAGTCCCCCCACCGGGGGGCTTAATAGAGCTTTTACGTTATTACGGTATGAAGGTCTTCAAAATGGTGGCAAGCAGAAATATGCTGTTTTTATGGTTTCGGTAATGGAAATTTGATGGCATTACACCCTAAAAGAAAATGAGTTTAGCAATCTTGAAAGAATTAAGATATTAAAGAATTTCCACGGAAGATTTACATTAAAGTTCCCGAAATTTCTTCCAATTTCTTTCTTTCAGTTAGCCATTTCATTCAAAAAACTTCCACAGCCGTATTTTTTAAAATTCAAGCCTTAAATTCACTCACATTTGCAAAATTTACGTCTGCTCCGTTTGCCAACAAAAATTCAACACATCCAATTTTTTCCATGGCTTGGTCTTCAGGGTTTTGAGAAAAATTTCCAACATTTCTTAACGAAATCGCCCGATTCAAAATCGTTATTGATTCTGGTTCATCTTCGATGTTAAGTGTTCTGATAAAGTAGCACACGTCGAGATTCGCGCCTTGTGCAACGAGATATCTGCAAAATAATAAAACTGCATAACATAATGTTTTAAAATCATCTTTTACAATCCTATGTTTTTGATATGATTTTTATGAAGCACACAGGAAAATTTTGAGCAGGAGCCATAATCTATTAGTAAATGCTAAGTTAGTTGTGAAAAGTTTTGATTGCAAAAAAAACATTTATCTTCTGGACCCAAGAACATGCCGGGGAGGGGTTTGGGAAAAAGAACTCCACATTTCTTTCAGGTCCACGGTTTACTTGCTATTTAAATTTGAAAAGATGATTACGGCGTTTGAAATCATCTCTTTCTGCAGAAAATCTCCTATTTTGAAAGGGAGGAATGACCTAGACTACATTACATAAGTCCCTCTAACTTACGCTCGTTGTTGTTGTTGTCATCGCTTCAGTTGAGGGACTTATGTCCTTACGCTTCAGAATAGGGACTAATTAGGCCAAGTCCACCGCGTTCACGGCGCGACCAATCAGATCGCTACTTTCTTAATATGGTCAACCCACGTGCCTATTGTTAGCGTTTGATTGGCTCATTAGTTCAAAGTTCGACTTCTGGAAGCGAAGCGACGCTCGAAATGACGTTCGAAGGGACGTTCGACTTTTCTTTCGACGTTCGAAGGATGGAAGATGTTCTAAGTTTCTTCTGATTTTTCGTAAGATTTTAGTCCCTGTTTAGAATCAGTTTGGTCGTGAGTCCTTTGTATGAGTGAAATTAAAACATCAGATTATAAATGTTGAACGAATACAAGGAATCACGTCGTCAGTCTAGGAATGACCCATGAAAGCCGGGCAGATTACTGAACCTAAGTTGACATATCGGGGGAAAAAAGAAATTTTTAAATATCATTGCTTTGATATTCAGGGAGCAGGATTTTTTCAAACGCCGGGCGTTTTTATTTTCTCCAGAACAGGTAGACGCTAGTCGAAGCACTTTGGAGTCTGCCCAGTATCGATCTCAGTGTCATCGCCCTTCATCCTTCCTTTGTCAAACTGCGCATGCCCCAAAACGCTACACTCATCATATTGATCAGTGAGCCAATCAGAGTTAACGTCTTTTCCTTTGTGATTTACAAAAGGGGGAATTCGCAGTATCCCCAACAAGATAGGTAGAAAAACAGATCATTTTTGTCGTATCATACATACTTGATGAGATCAATCTTGCCCCCAGGAAATGATTCTTTGTCAGTTACAGCATCAAAAACAGCGGCCAATGGAGTCATTCCATCTTTATTTGCGATGTCGAGTAAGCTGCTGTCTTTAGCTAAAATGCAAATTAAAAGATAAAGTTTATCTTAACGTCCTTGACTAAATTTACTTTAAGTCGGTTTTTTACTTCAAGTCAATCTGACCTATCCTTATCCCCCGGATCTGCCATTCCAACATTATGTTACTGACGGGATGTAGGAATGGTGGATTCAGGAACAACCGTAAAGGGAACCCAGGGGGAGGTACTCCATAACTTTCAATACGGGGAGTCCATGCCAAAATTTGGGGCCCGAATTTTACGCTAAATCAACACTTGGGGTCTTGAATTACAACATGGACAAAAACTCAATATTTTATGTCCACAAATCTGAAAAAAGGAAGAGTCGTGGAATTTGGTGCGGGTCTCCGAAATATTGGGCTCAATATTTGGGGTCCCCAACACATTAGGCTTAATATTTAGGGGTCAGCAAAGAAATAGTGGCATGGAAGTTAAGGATTACCCCCCTGGAAAAGGGAACGGTCAGACGAATTGAAGAAATAGAATTGGGATAAAAGTAAGAACAAGCCTATATAGTATTGTAAGGAGTTTCATATACAGAGTGTTAAAAAGAAAATCGCAACTCACTGTCATCCAAGATTCTTCACAAAACAGTAAGATTTGAATCACGCAGCAGAGCCAGAGAAGCTACGCAGCGTCCCAATGATAAAAACGTCCAAAAGATAAAAAGTAACAAACTCTGATCGGAAAACTGGTTTTCGTGTGATTTTCCATTGTGATTTACAGATGGGACAGTTTGCAGTACAGCTCCGAAGAAAACTCTTTGCGTTCAGAAAAGAGACACAGACCAAAGACCCATCTATAATGTCCTGAAGGTACTTCCCTGCAGGCCGAATTAAACAAGGAGCACAGGGATCGTGGTACGTATGGAAAACGAGGCTAAGTTGCACTAGAGGAAACTCTTCCCCAACATTACCTCACTGCCAAGGGGGGACATTCAGCACATACGCATACGGGGGGGGGGGTCAATTCAAGAAATTTTCAGGCAACCCAAAAATATTACTTCAGCTTCATTGCGACCCAAAAATATCAGCTCATTTTATACTTAGAAACCTGTACATGAACATAAAAATGTCCTGAAACAATGTAAATAGAAGTCAGGATTGCCTCCATCGAACCAAGAACTATCAATATAACGATGTTTGGTGTCAAAAAATATCATGAACATGGTTTCTGTTTTATTTGGACCCAAAAATATCACTTTTGGCAATATTCTAACCCAAAAATATCGGACTTACCTCCCCGTATGTGCATGTGGTGAGTGTCCCCCCTGTGCCTCACTGATTCTGCTTCGCGAATCAAAAAGGCTAGAAACCGATCATCAACCATTACCACATTGCCAGAAACCATTGTCGTGTACATTTGTCCATGAGTTAAGTTAACTGTACGACATCAGTAAACAATCTTTGTGTTTTCTCTCTTCATCGTCACGTACAAAATTCATCACGTATAAACTATATATCATTCGATTTTTCATTAAGTGGGGAGTATCTGAAAGCCAAACAGAATACAAACGTTCAACAATTGTGAGTTATACACCAGAAGACATAAAAATTGGATCTACTTTCTTCTAAAACCTCCCTGTACCCCCAGATAAATTTCATATGAACCCCAATGAGATATTTGCATCCCTCGACAGATTAATTTAGCAAAGTGTTTCTCCGATGATTAATGAAACAATCTTGTCCTTCGCCAACTGGCCTCATTTTCAGGTTCATTCAAACAAGAATCACTCAAATACTCACAAATAAGAAGTTTGCAAAGTGGCACATGACAATGATGTGCAGCAAGATGTAGAGCTGAAATTCCGTCCACATCAACAGCACTTACATCCACTCCTTTCTCCACGAGACATTTTGCAATCTAAATGTTAGAGAGAAAACCAATTAAATGCGCAGCTCAAAACAAGTTCCGGGTGAGTCAAAAAGTTTATATGTTTGGCAGGCTGTATGTATGTATGTATATATGTATGTATGTATGTATGTATGTATGTATGTATGTATGTATGTATGTATGTATGTATGTATGTATGTATGTATGTATGTATGTATGATTTTGCCATAAAATTAAAATTACAATATAAATTAATAAAAGGAAAGTGATCTAATTACAGGAATATGATATTTACAGGCAAAGAGTTAAAAATGAAGTTCAAAAACGCTCCAGGTTAAAAATGGCAGGGATAGCATTAAAAAGGTCAATAAGACCTTGTTTCCATAATGGTCCCTCCGGATGTGTTATAAAAATAAAAAGAAATTTGTTCCGGAAAAAAGAATCTCTTAAAAAGAAAGATTATTATTCTATTTTCATGGGCGAATTTTGCGTTTTCAATAGTATATGTAGGGGCTATCATCTTGACTTTGGAGATCATTGAAGAATTTATCTTTGATCTTATGTTTGAAACTGTCAATGTTCTTTGCAGATTTAAGTTCTGATGGTAGATTGTTCCACAATTTGGGTCCGAGATATGAGAGACAATTTTGCCCTATGTTACTCTTTCGGAAAGGTTGATTCAATTTGTTTTTAGATCTACGAGTTATGCGACTCTGGCCAACCGGTAAGAACATCTCAGACATGTAGGATGGGGCTGAATTATCAAAAAATTTGAAAACCTTTGCAGTTGTACATTGTTTAAATCTTTCTTTCGTGGGGAGCCAATTTATATTTTTGAATTCTTTGATTCCTATATGTGCTCTGTTATTCAGATTCAAACAAAACCTGATACATTTATGTGGAGCAGTCTGAATTCTTTTGGTTAATCTTTCATTTAATAATGGAAACCAAGCACTGCTTGCATAGTCAAAATGGGGCTGAATTAGAGCGTTTGCTAGCAATCTGCGATTGGAGAAATCAAGAAAATGCTACTTTGAGCCTGCCGTTGATTTTACCGAGGATTCTGGTAGCCATTGATTCGCCAGACAGATTCTCATCAAGAATACACAGGGCCGATACCAGCTATACCTGCGTAGGGGGGCGAAAAACCAAAATTTTCCGACGAAAAAACCATCAACAACAACAGTTGTACCGATCTAACTCCGCGGTAACTAAAATTTGGCCACATTTCACAATTCAACGTTGAAATCAACACAATTAGTTAATATCAATCAAAAATATGCCATAAATTCAATAATTTCTGTTGGAATTTGTTTTTGCACTAAAAAATTCATGTTTTTCTCCATTATTTCTCCTCAAAATCCTCCAAAACTAGTTATTTAGAACACAAAAATTCCGACAAGAGAGCAAAATTTTCCGACAAATGGTCTGGTGGGGGGGGGGCGCTTGGCCCCCACTTTAGCCCCCCCCCATTGGCTTCGGCCCTGAGAATACAGCCTAGATATGTGACTGAGGTGTGCTGTTTGATCTTGATAATGGAATAAAAGGCTATGGAATAAAAAATATGCGACTGATATTCAAAATTCGACCACACCTTCAAGTTTAGTGGTAAAACGTTGCTTTTAGATGGAAATGCCTTCTGATACACTGTTAAAAGTAAAGTTTGGATGGAAAACTTTTTATCTCGAGTTTTGAGACAATGTTTAGAATGCGAGTTGGTCCGTACGCCGAGAGACGTTCCTCGTGGAAAATTTGAAGAAGAAATGTAGAGCTTTTATGTTTCCGGGCCCCTCAAGGCCTCCGGTCCCTTGGCAACTACCCTGTCTACCCCCCTTTCTATACAGTAGTGTTGAAGTCTTGTTACTTTTTGTGCCGCTTGACAAAAGGCTTCTGATGTCAACTGGGCTGAACTTTATAAATTATATTTTGTTGCATCGGAGTCTACAACGAATTCTTTTGTTTTTGTTGACCTAAGATAGGTCTTGACTCGCAATACACACTTCACAAGCCCCAAAGGAAAGTGGAAAGAAGCTCCCATTTCTAGATTCCAAGTTAGAGTGGTTTATATTTATCTTCCTATCTCAGAGTGATTCAATCAGTTTTCTACGTTATATATGATGAATGAAAAAAATGCAACTTTTGAAAATTATTGGGAGGGGGGCCCGGGCCCGACCGGCTCCAATAGGTGCTACGGACCTGTTAATGTGACAACATAAAAGACAGTGTTTTTCGCCTTCAAGAACATCGCATAAGCCTCTTCATGTTACCGTTACTTTTCATTATTTGATGAAACGATTAACAATTTTGGGACGACCTGCCGAGCACCATACCTGCATAGTAAGACCACACTCGCTCTGTTCCCAGTCAGCATGTGCTGCAAGAATGTGCATAAGATTACATTTCTTTTCGTCAACTTCACGGAATGCTTCAGGCCTTCTTTGTTGATGGACTATGGTCAATGTCAGATCGAATTTTCGTACCTTCAGTGATGCCTAAAAAGTGGAAATTTCAGCAAGGATGTTAGGACAGGATTAGAATGATTAATTGGGTCAACGCGCAGGCAACCAACTTAAGGCTACCAAAAAAACACCTCCAAAAATTGACAAAATTTCAAATTGACAAAATTTCGTTTATAGCCAAGTCCTAGGATACTAGGATGGCCTTTCCGAACAGATTTAAACAATGTATATATGGTAAGCCAGTTGTTAATAATTTGTTTGCCATATGAGTTTTCTCATATTGTAAATATGTATTTCAGATAATAGGGCTTATTTATCAAAAATTAGAAATTGAATTGTATCAGGTCAACTTAGATTATAATTGCATTTTAATCTATGTAATTTCATTCTTGGAGAGCCCCTTGAAAATCAACATCAATGAAGGGCTAACCTACTTGAATATTTTAAACGATAAAGACAACTAATTCCCGGTATGTTGGACTTGCTTTAAGTCTCGCTCTTGGTCAATAAACAAACGGGAAAAGAAAAGGGAAGGGAAAGGGGGGAGGGGAGCGAGACTTGTGGACTACGCGTTCCGAAAATGAGGCTCTGCATTCACCTGCTCAAGTTTGATTGGCTCTTCCGCTAACACGAAAGAAAGCCGCCGGTCAAGATCTTGACCGGTCTCGTTTTCGGAACGCGTAGTCTACAAGTCTCGCTCTCCTTCCCATTTCCATTCCCCTTTCTTCTTCTTCCCTCCCGTTTGTTTATTGATCAAGGGCGAGACTTGGAGCAAGTCCACCGGTATGTCAACTCTAGGGGTCCAAGTGTAACCATGTGTGTCTGTGAAATCTCTGAGAAAGGGAATTGAATTTCCAATGACGCTTGGACAGAGAACTAACCAAGAAAGCTAGGTACTGTCTCTGTTCTTTATAGAAATGGTCCTACATGCATCAACACCTCTATTTTCATGCCTCTAGAATTCTTTTACCAAAAGCTGTTTTCAGTCTTTTTCATTCCTCTGAAGAATTAGAATTGAAGGAAATAGAATTAAAAGCTCTGATGTGTTCGCCCAGGTATTTCACAAAGGTGGACAAATATTTCATATTTTCATATTTCATATTTCATATTTGAATTTTTTAAGGAGGGTAGCCCTTCGGCAGAAGCCGTTTTTCAAGGGGCCCTCCGGTAAAAACTTAATTACAGCATACAGTTAAACTTAAATATGACTAGAATAAAAAAAAAACCATAACCTAAAAGCCTATTTACAATTATACAATATATACAATAGAAATGAAAAATCAACCCTTTATCAGTTTCTTAAAACTATTCAGGGAGGATGCTGTCTTTGACTCAGCAGGAAGGCTATTCCATATTTTAGCACCTCGGAAAGAAAAGCATTTTTGCCCATTAGCAGACCTTTTCTTTGGCAATCTCAAATCAGTCTCAGTGTTCCGGAGGTTGCGGGAGGAGCATGCTGAGTTTTTTGTGAAGAGGTTACACAGGTATTGTGGAGCCAAGTCATTGAGCGACTTGAAGACCATTGTTTTAGACTCATTGCTAATGAGCTCTTCAATGGTCTGCCAGCCCAACTTTGCAATAAGTGGTCTGCTTGAGGCATCAAAGTTGCTATTTGTAATGATTCTAGCAGCACGATTTTGTAACTTTTGCAGCTGGTCGATGTATGTAGATCCAGCACAACCCCATACAGAACAACAGTATCGAAAGTGGGGCTCAACAATACCTGTGTAAAGAGTTTTCAAACTTGCCAGAGGCAGAAAAGATTTAGCATGTTTTAAAAAGCCGATCGCCCTGGAGACCTTTGAAGAAACTGCCTTAATTTGCTCTTTCCAATCTAAAGAGCAATCGATTTGCACTCCAAGGTATTTTGTCTTTTGAACAACTTCGAGTTCATTGTCGCGTATCTTCAGTACCAAGGCTTCATTTCGACTTTTGAGAGAGTTGTGTCTCTGCTTGGTGGATATGAGCATTGAATGAGTTTTTGCCACATTCAACGAAAGCTTATTTCCTTGAAGCCAAGTCTCCAATTTACTGAGATCGCTATTTATAGCCTCATTAAGCTGAGTCAAATCGCGAGACTGATGACAAAGACTGGTATCATCAGCGTACATAGTCACAGAGGAACCTTGGACAGCCTCAGGAAGATCATTGATATAGATGAGAAAGAGAAGAGGGCCAAGGCATGAACCCTGTGGTACTCCTACTTCTATTTCCCCGATATCTGAATCAACACCGTTAACCCTACAGAATTGTTTGCGGTTAGATAAGTAAGACTTAAACCAAGACAGCTCTCGCTGCTGGACGCCATAAAGTTCGAGCTTTTTACAGAGAATATCGTGGTCGACCGTATCAAATGCCTTTTTCAGGTCAATGAATACTAATCCAACGAGCTTACCGAGATCAAGCCCGTTGTACCAGTCATCGCTCATTTTAAGCAAACAAGTTAGTGTAGAATGTAACAAGACAAGCCACATCTTTGATATTTCTTAGACTGTGTTCACACGATGCCGGCACATTTTGAAAACGGTGAAAAAATCGACGGATAGGCTTCCCGTTCACACGAAAATGGCACATTTTTTGCCGGCAGATTTTGAAGACGGTAGATTTTGAAAACGGAACTCTAACCGGCACATTTCGGAAACGGCATCGTGTAAACACTTGAAAATGACGAAAGCAGAACATTTTTAGCCACTTTTGGAACGAGACTGATCGATTCTTAGGATTTAGGCACACTTCTTTGGCATCAAAGTCTCGAAACGACTTTTTGCCGTCTAAGTTCCTACCGTTTTCAAATTATTCCGGCATCGTGTGAACGCTAGCTCAAATTTTGCTACCGTCACATTTTTCACCGTTTTCAAAATGTGCCGGCATCGTGTGTTCGCTAGCTCAAATTTTGCTACCGTCATTTTTCACCGTTTTCAAAATGTGCCGGCATCGTGTGAACGCAGTCTTAGATGAATCTTGGAAAAGGGAGCAACATTTTCAACAGTGGTCGGAGAAAGGGGTTTGATTTTTTCAACCAACCTCAGAGAAAAGGGTTGACTTCAAAAGTTGCCAGAGAAGCATGGTTACGCTCTAGCGTTGACCCACAGGGAAATAATTATGACAATGAACATACCCTAAAAGCATCAATGAATGGAATACAGTCAGTGGCTAACATCAGGGAGACATTTTTTGTCCAGCCATTTTGGATGCTGAGCTGAAATGCTGATGTTCTTAGTTCTGTTGGCTTCTCCAGTGTGTCCAAGATTCCGAATTTCCATTTGTTTTGATGCTCGAGCCTATGGGAAGGACGATAAGGTACACTAAGATGGTTAGTACAAAGACCAGTATACTCTGCGCAAAGTCATCGATTGGCTCCTTCGGCGCTCCCTGATTGGCTCTGCACAGCCTCCAGGATACAAGTATTTTATTGTATAAGTCCATAAGAAACAACCCATAAGAAACAACCCATAAGAAACGGTCGACTCAATTTTTCAGAAGTTAGGAAACAGCTCTACCCGAATCTAAAAACCTAAAAAGCTTTTGTAATTGGTAATTTTAATTTTCCCAGGTCTCTCAAAAATGACCTCGTGTCTTTTCCTGCTTTGGATGGCACAGTAGAATGTAACGAACTTTTGTGCTTTAATTTTGTTATAGGCCTACACGTATTTTTTGATAAGAAACTGCTTATAAGAAACTCAACTCTCAGATCGCTAAAAAATTAATAAACTCCAGTACTGGGAGAATATAACTTAAGAAACTATTTACTTTTACAAAGGAATTCCTTAACATATTTTTACTTTATTTCACTTGTTCCCTGTATCATTTTACTCGGAATGTACTTGAGTGATGTCTAAACACTGGAAAGGCCTTTATAAACATTGTTTTGAAATGGTCACTGGGCACTGGCAATGGGCATGAAGATTGTTGTGGAACCTTCAAGGAGCTCGTAAGGTAAGAAACTCCGAGTAATCAAAATCTGATAATTTTAAAAAACTTTCAGTGCTGGCCCAACTTTTTAGTTTCTTATAAAACAAATGCATGTATTGATAGAAAAAAATTAAACCTAGGGGTGTATCACCCTTTCAAAAAGCTGAATGACGCAACTACCGTGAAGAAAAGATTTTAAGATGAAATGAAATGAATATACTTGTCTTCTTCAAATTTTTTCAGACTTTCTTCAGTAACTGGTGTAACAACATCACTTGCAGCTAATTTCTTGTTCTGTTGAAGCAACAACCCTGCGCAACTGAAAAAGAACAAAATTAAAAACTGACATTAATTCCAGCTAAACGTTTTTTTATCTGCAAAAGAAACTCAGCTCTCAAAGAATAGTTAAGAAAGATTAAGAAAATTGAGAACCAGAATACAGTAAGAATCTGCAAAATAGAAACCAGTTTTTTCAAAACAGCCTGTTTAGTTTCTTATTAAAAGGGTATTTATCAAGGAAAGGGGCTGGAAGGTTTCTTACAATATGGTTAAGAAACCTTCAATCATTCCAAGTTAAATATCTTTACATACATACATGAGTATGCTTTAAAATACACTGCTGCACATCATCAACTGAGATTTAAGATTATCAAATATGGAAGTTCACCAAATTTGAATGCTGATGCAAGTTTCTGGATGAATTTATGCCTTTGAAAATGACTTCATCACAAATTGTTCAGCCATGATGAAGAATGTTATATATTTGGGATCCTCCTTTAAGAAACCTTCCTAAAATCCGGCTGAGAAGTTTCTTGTATGAGGGCACCATTTCTCAAAAAAATCAGCCTGAGGTTTCTTATGGAGTGATTTCTATTGTGTGGGTTCTTACTGTATAGTGGATGAGGTCAGTAAAAGAAGAAACAAAGCATACAAATTTAAGCCTGGTTCACACTAAGTCTTTCAGATCGTTAGTCGTGTAGAAAGATCCAAAAGACAAAGGCTCCGAGTTTCAGTCCTTTGTCTTTTGAGTCTTACCACCCTCACCACCCGAAAGACCCAGAGTGAACTTAGCCTTAGTGATGGACATGCCCGAATCCATCTTTAGGCTTGCCTGACAGTAACTATAAGAGTAACTCTTATATCTATACCTAGATACAACAGTGCAACACTAACACTAATCAAAACGAGTGGCATTTCGATTATCACTACGCGTTGATAGCTAGCCTTCTTTGAGGCGCTGTATTGGATTGATCGACAGCAAGGACGCAAAGCAAAAAGAAATTACTGTCATGTGAAACACGGACAAGAAAGTCTGATTTGCAAGCACATTCACTTAGATATTCTATCTGAAGAAAGAAAAAGGCCTTGGTAAGTCATGCATAAGAATATTCGAGGGTCTCCTCACCACAATACACTGGGCTTCCTGTGCCAAAACTCGTTTCGCTTCAACATACTCGTCAGCTCGGTTCGTGTGAAGACCAAATTAAACGATACAAACAAGCTGCTTTAACACCAGAAGACCTTCACACTAGAATTTGTTCTTCGCGCGAACCCATCTGACGAGTGTGCGACGAAACGCGTTTCTAGCTATTAAACATATTGCAGTAATGCTAACCTTCTTTCTTCTCAATGCTTCAGATCAATTCGTTTTCTCTTGCAGGATTCAAGAGTTTCTCGTTAGTTAAAGGTTTATTTTAGTTGGTACTCTTTACAGGAGCTAACAGTTTTCTCTCCATAGTACTCTTTCCGCAGTACAGTAGTGTCCCGGATATAAGAACCATGAATTTAAGAAACACCAGACCTTCATTTTCAAAACAATATCCCATCTTATAAGAAACTGGGTCAGGTCTGAAAAGACTTGTTTCTTATTCAAAAAAAACTATGTATACATTAGAAATGTGAAAAACATAGGCTTTGCATTTGAATCTGCATGTACCTATGAAAATGAAAACATGAGATTTGCATGAAAATGAAGCAAAAATCACCTTCCTGTGATAAATGTAACCTTTCTTGGTAGTGAAGATTTACAAATACAAATGAAAATAGCATGTTTTGTATGAAAATCATAAAGCTCGTGTCTTAGTAGTTCATTGATAGTACATGTTTTTCTAATAAGAAACTTAAAAAACTTTACCCTGATTTGAAGTTTATATCTCATTTTATAAGGAACATATCAGACCTCAAATGGAAAACGTTGTTTCTTATATGCGGGACACTACTGTATTCTTTTTCTTTCTACAGTAATCTTGCTGTGTCTATATGGGTTTTCGTACGGTGCACTCCAAACTAGAATCGGGTGCATAAATAATAAGTCCCTTACTCAAGGCTATGTTTTAACTTGTCAAGGAAATGAATGAAAAAATCGTGCACTTTTTCAATTGATCAAATTTTGATATAGAAGCAACTGCAAAAATGGCCCGTTGTCAGGGTAACCAATTGAACGTGCCATGTTTAAAGTGCTTCTATATCAAAAAGTGACCTGTTGATGAAGTTCTATGGCTGTGCCAAGTCTCATGCTGGTATCCAAAAGTGCACGATTATGGTAAAAACCAGCACCTATTTCCTGGACTAAACACGTAAATGTTATGTATGTATGTATCATTTGCCACATAAAATATATATACAAGCTACTATAATAAATATAAAAAATAGATACAATACAACACTTTAGGTTAAAAACGTAAAAAGGAAAACACCCCTAATTTACAGTAGCAGGGATAGCATTAAAGGGTCAAGCTGACCTTATTTCCATAATGGTCCCCTTAGAGGTGCTGGTATAACAGAAAAAAGATAAAAAATAATAACATTAATAAATAAATGAATAAATAAATAAATAAATAAATAACGAAAACAGGAAAGTACTGTAGTTGTTATCAGTATATAACACGGTTTGTGCGACAGAAAAATGGTTGGGAGAGATGAGGAAGGGTCTTAGTAGAAGACGTATATGTCATCTTCCTCTTTTTGTTAAATATTTACCATTCATGTCCGGATTTAACTGCCAAGGCAAATGGTGTGTTTCCATCTTTATCTTCAAAAAAACCAAGTGGAGAATGCTAAAAGAAAAAGAAGCATGAAAATATTCGTGAAGAATGAGTGCTGTTAAGAAAATTCGATGATCTTATATCTGTTCCCCTCAAAAAACATCCTTGCTTAATAGATGAGTAATGATACGGTCTTCGAGACAACCATAGTTTAGCAAGGTCTACAATAAGGTCAAGCAGAGATCTGTCGTTCTCCCGGGGGGAGGGGGGGTACTATACATATTTTGGGTACGGGGACGTGCCAACGGGAGGGGTATCGATTTTCACGATTTTGGTATAAGGAACGGTATCCATTTTCAAGATTTTGGCATAAGGAACGGTATCGATTTTCGCAATTGGGTATCCATTTTCGGAAAATTGGTATAAAGTCGGGTATATATTTCTTAAAAATTGGTATAAAGTCGGGTATATATTTTGGAAAAATTGGTATCAGGAACGGGTATGTTTTTGAAACCTCGATGGCACGTCCCCGTCCAAAATCTGGTCAAGTGGCCCCCCGGCCCGGGGGGTCGTTCTTCGGTTTCAAGACTCAGAAATTTGATGACATCAAAGCCACATGCCACCATCACTATGTCTCCCTGCCTAAAGCAATGCAGTGTTCAATTTCATAAAATTGTGGGACAATTGTATTGAAAAAATACAGTTACCTCCTGATCTTGAAACTTTTCACCGCTCAACTCTAACGGCTCCGGTCAACCATGGTCCTTTTGTCATTTTTGGCTGTTATTACAGATTAATTTCAAATGTTCAAAGATGTTTCGTTTGTTAAAGATGTTTCAAGTGTTGCAGTCTTAACGTTCAAGAGAGTCAAATTTTCTTAACTCAAATCTGAACCTTAAAGATTAATGTTTCTCTAAGTAAATCACAGTGCCTACTAATTCAACTGAAATATTCTGTAAACCCCCCTTTCCCCCAAGTCAATGCTGTTTGTCTTGACTCAGGAGACATGCTGCATGATTTATTTCGAGTTAGAGAAATCAACAACATTGACTTGGGGGGTAAAGGGGGGCATTTGCTCTTCACGTCTACTTTTTTTCGTTTTGTGACAAGGGTTTTGGCGATAATTGTAGAATTGTAACCAACTTAAAATAAAAAGATGATGATGATGATGATGATGATGATGATGATGATGATGATGATGATGATGATGATGATGATGATGATGATGATGATGATGATGATGATGATGATGATGATGATGATGATGATGATGATGATGATGATGATGATGATGATGATGATGATGATGATGATGATGATGATGATGATGATGATGATGATGATGATGATGATGATGATGATGATGATGATGATGATGATGATGATGATGATGATGATGATGATGATGATGATGATGATCATGATGATCATGATGATCATGATGATCATGATGATCATGATGATCATGATGATGATGATGATGATGATGATGATGATGATGATCATGATCATGATCATGATGATGATCATGATGATCATGATGATCATGATCATGATGATGATGATGATTATTATTATTATTAAGTCTGTATGCTTCGTTCTGAGGTACCCTGTGTTTTGGAGTGTTTGGCCCGTTGAACATTATGATAGCATACCTTGCGACATCATTTCCAGTCATCGCAGCCTTGACCTGACGTCTGGTGTGGAACAGAATCTAGTACTTTATCCATTTAGTTTTCAATCGTTTGTAGTGTAGTCGTAGTTAGTTGAACGCTGCATGTCTTTTTATATTGGCCATGGGGTAGTCATTGTCTTTCGCTCCCCATGGTATCGTACCTGTAGTGTTGTATAGTAATTAGCAACGTATAGTTAGATGTAGAAATCATTGTAACCTTTTATATTGCATAAAAAAATAGCATACCTTGACCATGTGCATACACGAGACAGATGCCCCTCTCAATGCACCATAATGTATCGCCCTTCTTCCTAAACAGTCTTCCTGTGCCAGCATTGCATCCCAAAGTCGTTTCTCTTTCACACAATCACATTCACATAACAGGCTGACGATTGGTACTGGGTCTATCTCCTTACAGTCATCATCTCTGCGAGAAAGGGATTGATGTAATTTTGTTAGAATTGATTTGATTTGGAGTCTACACTCTTGTTTGTATTATTGAATCACGAGTAATATAGCAATGTTTTTGGCCAGGACAATCATTGACAATTACCCTGTATATTTTGTCGTATTTTGTCGTTTTCGATTAATTTTCTTGTATATTTTGAATTTTGAAGATATTCTTTTGAAATCCTGCGCCATTTTTCAGTGACGTCACAAAAAAATTTCACAAGAATCCTTTGAATTAATAGTATTTTATCAACAATTGAAACATTCAGAATAAATTGAAAAACTTCAAAATTACGAAACAGCGATGATAAGGTGGCTCACCACCAAGTAAAAAGAGTTCAAAGCATGAAAGTAATAGGTTAAGGTGACTCGCCACTGAGATAAATTTCACACTCCTACACAACTGGTGTCCTATCGTTCATGCCAGCACGGGCTGAAACCTTTACAACGAAAAAACCTTTACAACGTCTGTACAACGAAAAAATTGGTTAGTATGAGTTTTATTACCTGGCAGCTTCTAATCTTGACATCATTTAATCAAACATACTTTGTTGCGGTCGTGCTGTTTGAGTTTGCTGTAAGTCTCACATGCCTAAAGCAGCTGCAGTGGCGACAAAAAAGCGTCCCTGTATCGTATGATAAGAGGCTACGGGAAACCCGCGGGAAATGTGCGATTAACCAATAGCAGTGGCGGGAATTCTGTATTGCATCGTTTTTGAAACTTAAGTCAGGTAACAAAAGATACTACTGGTATGAATGGTCAATCATGCGCACTCCCTATTTCTCTCCTTCCTCTTGTAAAATTACGCATTCAAATAAATGACTTGTGCGAAGTGACGCCATAAAAGCGCATCAAATCTATCCTTCTCAAATTCTTAGCGTCTTTTAAAATCCCCTTTAACCAAAAAGAGGCTGTCATATTGTTTTCTCGCCTCTTAATCGTTGCTAGCCTCTTTACAGTTTGCTTATGCAAGGAAATGGCGACACAGCGACCAGATTTGGCCTAAATTATCAGAATGTATGACGAATTTACGGCCGTTAGGAGCCTCAAAATGTGGAAGAACAGAAAAATTTCGCGTTAGTTGTTGGTAAGTTTGGTTTTAGCGTTAAGCATACCAACCCAAGACATATCCTTAAAACTAACCTTCCAAGTTTACAAAAAGCGTAGAATATTGGCATTCTGCCCATTTCATCTATTGCACAAGGATTCGCTCCATTCTTTAACATAAGTTCCGCAACCTTGGTAACAGCATCGTAGCTTCCGCTTGATTCATTGACAAGATAATGTAATGGCGTCCGTCTACTGTTGTCACTTGCATTTATGTCGGCTCCAGCCTCGATCAGATCTTTAACCAGATCCAGGGTTTGGCTATCAGATCCGAAATCTCCTGAAAATGATTAATAAAGAAAATGTCGAGCAAAGAAAGCAATCCGTGGGAATTCAAAGTTCACCAAAGAACGAAGGGCAAGAATGGCGGAGATAATCATATCAAAAGAGACATTGACAGTTTCAAGTAATAAAGGGGCAGTTCCACCTTTCTGGCATATTTCTCAAAAATTTGTCTATTTTTGTAGGTTTATCTTGTGTTACCTGCAAAACCTGCCATCTTTCGTGAAATCGTCTATTATTGTACTCCGCTTTTGGGCAAAAAAAGCAATACAATTGAAAAAATTCTTTCCCATACGCGTAATTTCTTCATAAGCGAATAAGAATTCGGACCAGTATCGAAGGTTTCTCAAATTGCCAGATTATGAAAAATATGAAATCTATGTGTTTGGTTCGATCCACACCTAATAAGCATGAAACAGGAAAGTTTTAAACCAGCGTCCAATGGAGATAGAGTGACATTGAAATTCACCTTGATAAGAACCTCCGAGTACCCTAAATCTGATGATTTTAAGAAACTTTCAGTGCAAGCCCATTGGAAATTCGACAAAGATGATACTAATTTGTAGACAAGAAACGACTTTAATCTACGCACTGATATTTTCAACGACATATGAAAGTACAGTCCTTCCTTCTTTTCCAGCTTTAACATTTGGATCAGCTCCAGCCTTTAGCAGCTCCCGCACTACTTCTGGTTGCCAAGGACACCTAAAAGGAACAAGAGAGTGTTCACTATGTGTTCCCCTATGCGTTCAATATTCAAGAGTAGGGAGTGGTGAAAAGAGCAGTGAAGAACCTCAAGAGTGAAAACTAAAAGATTGTCCATGGGCGGTATGAGACTGCTGTGTTAGCCTAAGAATGCTTAAATCGCCTCATAAAGAAATATATTCATTCAAACTTACGATGCTGTGGTTGTCTCTTTCTTCTTCATTGTCTTTGCCCAAATATTTCCACCAATAAGCACAACCACGACTATGGCCTAGGCGCCATAGCGCGTGGCCGAGTGGTTAAGGCGTCTGACTCGTAAGCCAAAGGTCAGAACGGCCGTAGGTTCAAATCCCGCGCTGGACAGTTTGGTCGCTGTCCGTAACTCTAGCCCGGGTCAACCAGTGCCATGTGAGGGAAATCTGGTAGCTGCGGCGGGTAGCTGCGGCAGACTGATGGTGAAACATCCGTGGCCCCTGTTGGAAATAAGTCTCTCAGACTTTCACAGGCCAGCCACGTTAAATATAAATACCTACCTACCTGCCACGATGTTTCATTGATTCTACGCATGCGCATGTAGTGCCGGGGTGACCCAGAAACCTATATCGAGGCAAGTGCATTATCATTATCATTATCAATTTCTTTACAGTTGGACAATAGTAAAAATAGCTAAAAGTAGTTAGCTAATTAATTCCAGCCTAAAAATATTACAATACAAACATTACATAAAAATGGTGGATAAAATATTTACAAATTGTCAATATCAAACAGTATAAAAACAGGTATCTAAAAATGTGCATTACAAAAAGCCCAGGTTGGGAACAAATGTGTGGCATAACCTGCATGAACAATTTTCTCCGTACCAATTCTTTATCTTTGTTTTAAACTGATAAAGGGATTCTGAATTGCGTATTGTTGGTGGTAACGTTTGCCATAGCTGCGGACCTTTAAATCTGACGCTTTCAGAGCCGTTGTTGACTGATCTCACTCTTGGTTGAATAAATTCGTTATTGTTACGCAAGTTGTAGTGAGTAATATTTTCACAGAAAATTTCCTGCATAAATGAGGGATTTAGGTCATTTCTAGTTTTGTACATTTCAGTCATAAGTATTTGCAAGTTCTTTGTATGAATAGTGACTGCACAGTCCCGCTGTAATAGGTCACTAAAAGTCGATTCGGTGTTCTTATATGTTATTCTCAATGCCCTTTCCTGTATTTTGTTGATTTTTTTGGTTCAGCTGCCTGTTGCGGAACATCCAAACTAAAGGGCAGTATTGAAACTGACTGGTAATAAATGCCCTCATCAAGATTCTTAGTTTGTTATGATCCATATACGGGGATATGCGGGCAGGTGCATAAAGTTTATTACTGGCTCTTTGGCAAAGTTTCGAGACGTGATGGTCAAAGGAGAGTTTACTATCAATATGAACTCCAAGTAATTTCTCTTCAGAGCTATTAACGATTTCGGCGCTTCCAATCTTAACAGCAACTGGATCATCACAGAATCAATGCAACATGGTGGCGCCTTAGGCCACAGTTGGGTTGTGCATGTTGGTTTAAATATTTGGGCAAAGACAATGAAGAAGAAAGAGACAACCACAGAATCGTAAGTTTGAAAGAATATGCTTCTTTATGAGGCGATTTAAGCATTCTTAGGCTAACACAGCAGTCTCCTACCGCCCATGGATTGTCGAGCATATAAATGAATGGCCACTTTGTAGAGTGGACCTTGACGAAACCATTATGACAACAGTTTGCCCACATAAAGTGATTAACAGCTAAAAATACCAACAAATGCAGCAAATTCCACCCTAAGCAGTTATTCGATACGATGGTGGGCCAGCGCGGCACCACAGGCGCAGCGTGGCAAGCCTTGTTCAAGATAAAATCGTATCTTAATAGGCTTTTGTTTTCTTTGCATGAAAAAATCCTTGAATCTATTTAATTATGGTGGTTTCCGAGGGATAGAAATATTGTAATTATTGTGCTCCACTCAACGAAAACAATATTCGAATAAAACGAAAACAAATAACAAAGCAGTACTTGGATTATCGTCCAATTATGAAAATCTATTTTCAAGTAATCTTCGAATTTACATGGTACGCTTCTTCCACTTTGACAGTGAAACAAACATTTATCACGTTGAAAATATATTTGAATCGTTGACAAAAGAGATCACAAGAAAATCTCATAATGGTTTGATAATCAAATTTTGGCTATTTTTCAAACGTAAGTGCTTTTTTGGTACACAATAGGAATATTAGCAATTTACTAGCCTGTGTTCCAGACCACTTGAAAAGAAAAGTAAGTGGTCTGTGTAACTGAGCACAAATTCGTGTACAGAAATTTTCCTCAGAATCTGGGGAAAAATTAGCATATGTGATGAATAATTTGCAGAATGACCATTTGTTTTGTTATGGGATAGAAAGGCATGTCTCTTGCGAATAGCTGCAGGAAACTCAAATCACAATACAAAGAATAGGATATTTCAATGCCTGCTACCCTAGGTACCAGAGCCTCGGTAAATGCCTGCTAATCCTATTGATTTTTACGTCTGTAGTGAGTTATAACGACCGGCTCGTATTGTTTCAAACACATAGATGCACAAAGACATCCGTTCTGTTCAGATTTGAGTTAACTGCAGCCAATCAGATGTGTAAGAGATTGCCTTTAATTATTTTGCAATTCAATTCATCGTCTGAACACAGATTTGCGCTCAGTTGCATAGACCACTTACTTTTCTTTCAAGTGGTCTGGAACACAGGCTACAATTTACCTGCAAGCCAGCGCTAATGGATTTAACAATCCATCTTCTCTTTCGTTCTCTGAAACTGCATTGAGGTTCAATCCAGCTTTGATCTTTGAGAAATAAATTCTGATAAATAACAGGAAAATCTCTTCATGAAAAGCTGTATGATCCATATAACTTAAAGGGGCTGGTCACGTAACAGTAAACAAACCTGTTATCTCTGTAATCTATATTGTTGCCCATGTGCTCCTATTCTGTTCTGCAAAGATTTTGGTGGATTGAGTGAATCCACTATAAAGTTACTTTTGCAAATCTGGCAATATCTCTGCAGTTCTAACATACGAGTGTTTCGTTTGTTTCTCTACAAAATTAAAAAGTCCACCTTCAAAATGACACCTCTGTTTTGAGATTGGTGGGAAATTTCTGTGATAAGGCCTATCAAAACATGATCAAAAATACTGTAAAATTGGAGATTAATTGACGTGACCCAGCCTCCAAAAAAAAGATTTCCCCCAATTTCCAAAAACAAGACTAACCAACATGGAAACGATGGTAGCATAGTTTGGAATCGGCTTCTAGATAAAATATAAAGCTGCAAAAAGTGACGAGTTCAAAATCCCAGGGGGGGGGGCACTCTGAACATCAACATACGGAGAGGTAAAATTCCGATATTTCTGGGTCTGAATATTTCCAAAAGTGATATATCTTTGGGTCCAAAATAACTGAAATCATAGCGATGATATTTTTTGGGCATAAAACATGGTCGAACTGATATTTCTGGGTTCTGCAGAGGCAATCCTGGCTTCAATTAGCATTATTTCTGGATTTTTATTTTCATTTACAGTTGTCAAAGCATAAAAGTAGGTGATATTTTTGGGTAGCAATGAAGCTGAGCTGATATTTTTGGGTTGCCAGAAAATTTCTCGGACTGACCCCCCCCGTATGCATATGTGCTGAGTTCCCCCTGGGTTCAAAATGACAATCAGAGGTTGAAAGGGATCCGGATGTAACTGCCACATTTTTGTTCTATGAAGCCTAAGTTCAGACATGGTAAAAAGGGTCGATTTGGCCTTTATTGGCATTAGCTATCTATTTTACTTTCCAGCAGTAGATAAGTTGCATTAACATGGCCAATGGCGGTTAGATCAAAAAGTCAGAGTTGGTCGAGACGTCGGCTTTATATTTTCCTATACAACGACCAAAACCGGTTAGTCTAACTTTTATTACCCGATTTTGATTCGTATCATTTAGTTAAACACATTTTGTTAATGTCATATCGTTGTAGTTTATTGTAAATCTCACTGACCTAAAGCAGTTGCTGTGGCGACAAAAACGCATCCTTGTGTTTACACAAGGCTACGGGAAATCAGAGGCAAATGTACCATTAAACAATAGGAGTTGCAGGATTCTGTATTGCCTCCTCCTTGAAACTTCAATCAGGTAATAATGCATCATATAGCAGCTTTGCTGTTTGACCATTAAGGTATTTAACAACTCGCCAGTATTAAGGGATGAACGAGAGGATGTGTCGAAAGCTTTCATTGATATTAGAAGCTCCATACATTGGAAACTGACTAAACAAAGTTGAAATGGCCAATAAATGAAAAGCTCAGTTTTTGAGGACCTACAAGATCGTAGAAGTGTGCACCTTTATAGTTTACAATCTAGCAATTTGATGACTTCACCACCTCAAAACAAGGGGAAATTTAGAAAATTCTGTAACTCTGAAAAATGTAGCTATGAAAAATGTCGATGATATCAAAAATGCTCTTTCTGGAATCGTGGCGATCTAAGGTCCCCTTCAATCCATTCAGTTGAGAGAAGTAGACAATAACAATTTACGCATTTACGTTCAAAATTCTGCAAAGATTCTAGCTCTTTGCTCTCTAGCCTCAGAGATTTTGCTCCGACTTCTCGGCTTTTGCTTATATGCTGCAGATATAGAAAGACAGATAGGCTGACGATAATAATGATAACTCTAAACTTACCAGGTGCGCAGCAGCAGCTGCTTTCTTTTTTGTAATCGCTTGATGTAATGCCGTTCTTCCATATTTACATCTTGCATCGAGGCTTAGGCCATTTGGGTTTGACTTCAAGTTGTTCTTGATGCGATTTGCGACCACGTTGATCAAACCTAGAGCATCATCAGCCCGATCTTCGACCGATGCCAGGTAATGCAAGCATGTGAACTTTCCTGCAAATATATCACATACCATAAATCTTCGAATAAGTCCCTATTATTGGTTTTTAAATTGCTAGATTAATTAGAGCTAATCAAAGCATTCTATTTACAACTCGCATAATTTACAACTCGACGAAATAAAACTATCAATATGTCAATAAATATTACAGGAAAATATGGGGGTTTGACTTGTTTAGCCTGAGTTAATGACGTCAAAAGTATTTTTGTTATTAGCCAATCGTAGGGTCCCTTGTAATTGTGGGATATCGAAGGGCGTATGTCTTGCACGCATTTCCGTGTTCACGCATATCTTTCAGATCAAAGTGAAAGGAACAAGGAAGTTCAAAAACTATTTCGTCACCCACCCTCCCACACCATTTATTTTATCCATTTTAGTTCCTTTCTGTCTTTTCTCTTTCCTTTCCCACATCTTCCTTCCTCCTGGCGGTTCTTTCTTCCATCCGCGAGGCAGGTGTATTGCTCTGGCCGGAAATTTGATTTCCCTGAGCCAATCACCGAAGTTAAGGGTTTGCATTGTTCAGGAAAGTCGGGCAATACACAATGGCCCATTCCCTGGAAAGGGTCGGATCTTTTTAGGTCATTAACTATAATACACTTAGGGTACAAAAGTATGGAAACGATGGCCTAAACATGGCGGCAAAGATGTTCTATGGCCTATGAACCTCGTAACAAAAGGGAGATTTTCTCTCCAACCCAGACCTCAATTTAAACTCTTATGGCGGGAAAATATTCGCCATCTCGTCTTCTGTTTATCAGACAGGCAAAGGCAAATTTTAGAAAAACTTTTCTTGAATTTTGAGACCAAAACTTCGAAGTAGTGTTATTGCTTTGAGCTGAACGAAATGGAGAAGATATGAAACTGAAAAGTTGTCAAAACATCAGTTTGCTTCAATGAAGAGTTGGTTGGGATGGCTTCATTTTATGCTGTTTATACTGGACATTTTGATTTTGAATCAAACTTTTGGGAATAATCAAGAAATTTTTAGAATTTTGGCTGCAAACTCAAGGAAAGCTGCTAACAGGTAAGCTTGCAACTTCGATTTCTCTTGTGACCGTTGCAGTTATTGCCTTGTAATGGCTTCACATCAAACCTCCGATGGCTCAGTCAACACGAATAAACCAGAAATAAACAAAATAACGTTTCGTTTTCAGATTTCAGCTTTTTAAGGTACTTTCATAAAGATTTGTCTAGCTCGAAAAGAAAAGCATCGCCTGAAAAAATGATGTCACTTACCTGCTCACAACTTGCCTTGAGTTGACAGCCAAAGTCCTGAAAATTTCTAGATTATTCCCAAAAGTTTGTTTCAAAATCAAAATGTCCAGTATAAACAGCATAAAATGAAGCCATTCAACCAACTCTTCATTGAAGCAAACTGATGTTTTGACAACTTTTCAGTTTCATATCTTCTCCATTTCGTTCAGCTCAAAACAACAACACTACTTCGAAGTTTTCGTCTCAAAATTCATAAAAAGTTTTTCTAAAACTTATCCTTGTCTGTTTGATAAACAGAAGACGAGATGGCGAATACTTTCCCGCCATAAGTGTTTAAATTGAGATCTGGGTTGGAGAGAAAATCTCCCTTTTGTTACGAGGCTCATAGGCCATAGGACATCTTTGCCGCCATGTTTTAGGCCATCGTTTCCATACTTTTGTACCCTAAGTGTATATCAATATCTCATTGATATTATATTATTGAACTTTGAGCCTGGGACATGATGGTGGAAAAGCACACATAAGTACGTGCAATATTTGCCTGCGTGATTAAGTCATCTCATTCCATGATTATGGCAACAATAGTGTCCGAACTGCCTATGTTTTCCGTGTATCATTTTCCACGAATTCCAGTTCAAAATTAAAGGACAAGTCCAGGGTTGGGATAATAGACCTTTTAGCTATTCTGAAAACGAATCTGGATCGAACGATAATTCATTTAATTTTGTAGAATTTTCGAATGTGCACAATTGCGATCGAAGCTCTAACGCCACTCAATCGAACCTCGTGTATAAAATTGTATAGAAATATCGTTCGATTCAGGCTCTTTTGTAGAATAGCTAAAAGGTTTATTGTTGATTATTCAAAAGATTACACTGTTGTGAATGGTGTGTAGTACTTTTTCTCAATGTTTTCTCCTTTAATCTGTGAAACTACGTGTCTAAGAAGTGCGAAATGACGTCATTTTCTATGACGTAACTTCATGTTAACCTGAAAGAGGCTGCCAAATGTGTTGATATGATGCTACTCACATTGCTAGCCTCCTTATCGCGCCTTCGCACACTCGTACAAAATACAAAATGGCGACGATATTTGGCCTAACTTACGAATATTCATTAACCAATTTATAAAAAATTGGAGGCATCAAAACTTGGAAAGAAATCACGATTGGTGTTCAACAGTTGGTAAGGTTGCTTTTCAACAATAATTTTATCAACCCCGAACTTGTCCTTTAAGGTCCTTGGCCACTATTCTACCGTATGACCCAAAAATTTCCACGAGCTAGATCGAATATAGTTTCCTGAAAGCAAACGTTATGAGCGCAAACAAGGTATCAACATGTGGCTGAAAGACTAAGCCATCCTTTGAGATGTTGCTTGGTCAATGTAAAGTGTGCCCTACTATCTGGAAAAAACAGTTTTGAAAATAAAGAAAAGCTCTATCTATTCCCTCGCTTTCCAGTCGTTAAACCCATTTTTACGGGTTAAAAGCTACGATTTATGGAAGGTGTGAAAAGGCTGAATTCCAAATTTGCTTTGGCACGAAACTTGAATGAGAAACAGGGAAGATCATTTGGCAAACAAAAACCTCCCCAGATGACCTCAAATCCATCGCTACGTTGAGTTCTCACAAAGTGTTTGTAAGAAAAGAACGGCGATAATTTCACCCAAGATGAGGAATCTGTGATTCAAAATTTTCTTTGAATCTGGTATTTTGAATAGTAATCATTGCTTAAAATGTCCATGTAAAATTTCAAAAGATAACTAGCATAGCTGCCAAACCTTTAAATTGACGTAAAAAGGTGTGTAAAACTTTATGACGTTTTTCTTCAAATTGAATGCTCAAAAGAAACATTAGCTGTCTATCTAAAGCTCTACCGTTGGACTCGTACCCGGAGTGAGTCGCTGCCCTACCTCTACTTTGGGATACAAGAGGCTGTTCGGCAATCTGATTGGCTGTTCGCCATTTTGCGCAGTAACTCCGTTTCACGTGGGGTAAACGGCTGCGGCATGTCAAAATTCAACGTAAAAAGGATATTCTTTACCTATTCCAACCATCATTGGCAATCTATTTCCAAAATTCGAAGGATAGCAAGTCATTTCATTTTCGAAGCAGCGATGAAAGTTCCCGAATTTGCAACTTAGGCCCAATTTCGCTCCAAACAAACCAAGCTTATTTTCACATTAAACATACTTACCAACCCAAGATCATTGCTCAAATACCTCCAAAACGGTTGCAATTAAGTCCTCAAGTGTTTGTTTTTAGTTTCTCAGTTTATCTTTTGCAGAAATTACCACTAAAGCAACGGCCATTTTCCATTGATTCACGTTACCTAGCAACCATGAAATCCATAATGGCTGCAAATGCACCCAGACTTTGGGCGCATTTGATCGAAGTGTACCAGGGTGTTCATTCGGCATCGTTATCAGGGTATGACGTAAGAATACCCTGGGAACGAGGTTGATGGTTTCCATATCTAGTTATGAGATCGAGAGGAAAAAGCTTCGTCCCAGTCTTCAATGTGAAAGTCGATGTGTCGTAGTTTGAGTGCCCATAGACGTAGGAACCGGGGGCACTGGGGGCACGTGCCCCCAAGAGTTGCAATAAACAAAGAAGTGCCCTTTTTATTTTTAGAAAATGTCCCTTTTTTCTTAAGGAAAAGAGAACCCTCGAAGTGTCGTGCCCCCAAGCTTGGTAAGTTGTTTTTTGGGTCACCCCCATTACGTACCTTCATCATTACAAATGTCAGTAACAACGGCCCCAACGTCTGCATTGCATTCTTCCACGAGCACCTAAGAAGATACATATGACAGAATTTAAAACGCTTGTAAAGCAAACCACCTAACCACACGTAAGTCACCATTTTCAATGATGTCATCACCGTAGCAAATGCCTTTTGGTTAATTCTCACTGCCAAATAGAATGCATATGTGAACAGCACACTAATTTCAACAAGTTCATTGTTAAATCCCGTCAACGGAGTTGCGGTCTGAAAACGGGGATAATTTTTACTGAGGCCAGAGTTACACGACGTCCTATTGGTTCTCGCTTCGGATTGCCCACCCCAGTCCCAATCAGTTGCACTTCGCTTTTCAAAGTGATTACACGATTTGGGATTGACTCTTGCTCCGTCTTGCGTCGCCTTACAAGATGTCATCAGATTAATATGTACTGCGGAAACAATAACCTCTCTTTCGTGCCCTTTGTGGAGGAGAATGGGTCAAAGCAAGGCAAAGTAATTAGGAACGAATTTTCGGAGTGAAACCCACTTCGGATTCAGTGATTACACGAGAAGGAATGCGAAGCGAAGTACTTCGGATTGATTTTCACTTCACCTCCAAAGCGGAGTGACTTTCACTCCGGTTACGCCTACCGAAATATTTCAGATTACCTCAGCGTCGTGTAACTGAAACCCCTATCCGAAGTGAAAAGCAATTCGAAGTGAACCTAATTGGCCTGAATCGCTTGGCCAAGTGTAACAATTTTCACTTACTTTAATGAAATTGGATCCATTCTTCAGAAATACCTAGAATCAAACAACGGATCGTTAGGGACAGTACAAAATTTATCTACCAGACTGGTGGAGAAACTAAATTTCTTCAAAAATAAAACCAAATACTTCGTCAGCATTACCATAAAAAGAATATGCATGCCCCATACTCTAGGGAATACATATTGATAAGAAAATAACAAACTTTTCCACCAACAAAATTTTAAAACGACTTTTATAATCATGAAGTCCAACTTTGTAATCACAGAAAGGGCTTTGAGGCCAGTCAGGCGTCAGTAAGCAAGACAGCCAGGCTAGTAAATGCCATTAAAGACCCTGTGCTAACCAGCAGCCTTTGTGTGAAAGAGAAGTAAACAACATTGTACAAGGTGACATGTATAAGGTATTGAAATATCGAATGATTGGACTCTACGGCTTTGTCTAAGACTGCGTTCACACGATGCCAGCAAATTTTGAAAACGATGAAAAATGTGACGGTAGCAAAATTTGAGCTAGTGTTCACACGATACCGGAAAAATTTGAAAACGGTCGGAAATTTGACAGCAATAAACCCATTGCAAGCTCGTCAGGAATTTGATGTTAATGAAATGTACCTACACCTTAAGAATTGGTCAGCCTAGTTTTGAAAGTGTCGAAATATGTTCCGTTTTCATCATTTTCGAGTGCTCACACGAAGCCGTTTTCAAAATGTGCCGCTTAGGGTTCCGTTTTCAAAATCTACCGTTTTCAAAATTTGCCAGCAAAAAATGTGCCGTTTTCGTGTGAACGGGAGGCCTATCCGTCACATTTTTCACCGTTTTCAAAATGTGCCGGCATCGTGTGAACGCAGCCTAAGTTAAAAGGCTATTCATTTAAAAACTTGCCGCAATGATTTGTTTCATTATCAGAAAGAAAATATTGTTCTCATACGTGCAGTTAACAGGCAGCAAAGAATTGAAAACAAGTCAGCATGTGGCAAAATGGCAAGTCTCGTAGGGATTTCTAATAGCCTACAAGATGTCGGGATTCCTTTGTTTTCTGGGGGACTGGAAATTATTCACAAAGATCTATGGGATTTTTAGGGTCCCTGAAAATGCATCGTGGGATAGTTGACAAGCGCAGAGGCCCATGGTTAGCACAGGGTCTTTAACGTTATATCTCTGCTAATTGGCTCTGGAATAAGGAAAGCGCAAAGAAAGCGCATACAACACAGAAGTTTCCCGCGAGCGAACCTATGGCAAAATTTGGCGTCGAATAAATTTCTATGATTTTTCCCTGATGCAGCAACAAATTAACTTGAATTGGTGCATTCTCGACCTAAATAGCAACTTAATCATGGAGTGACCTTAGCCATTTCTCGACAAAATGGTTAGAGGTGGCTACAAAAATCATAAGCATCAAATTTTGATGTGGTTTTGAATATAGCATAACTTAGACTGCGTTCACACGATGCCGGCGCATTTGGAAAACGGTGAAAAATGTGACGGATAGGCCTCCCGTTAACAAGAAAACGGCATATTTATTGCCAGCAGATTTTGAAAACGGTAGATTTTGACAATGGATTTGTGAAAACGGCATCGTGTGAACGCTAGCTCAAATTTTGCTACCGTCACAGTTTACACCGTTTTCAAAATCTGCCGACAATAAATATGCCGTTTTCGTGTGAACGGGATGCCTATCCGTCACAGTTTACACCGTTTTCAAAATCTGCCGGCAATAAATATGCCGTTTTCGTGTGAACAGGAGGCCTATCCGTCACATTTTTCACCGTTTTCAAAATGTCCCGGCATCGTGTGAACGCAGTCTTAATAATGTCGAATCATGAGAGAGAATGCGCAGCTTTAGTATAACACAAGTCTAAAATTTGCTTCATTTCATTTCATTTTAACTTTTTTATCCATGGTAATCCACTCAGTCAACACACTGTTTTACAGGGAACCTTGTTGCATATTATGACTTAGATACGTGCGTGCGTAGACTGGAAACTGTTTTATATCGAGGAAAACAGAGAGGTGGACGCAGAAAAGACGCAATCCAGTTTCACAACGATCCCATAGGTGATCAACATGGATTGTGCAGGTAGTGAAGTCAAAACGCAACTTGGGGTAGGCCACGGTTGCATCGTTTTTAGGCCCTTGGCGCTAGAAGCTGCAGGAATTGTAAAGATCACTCAGCATTGCATACTGTTTTCAATTTTAGAATTTTAACAAGGTCAACCTTAGGCCTGTTCATATGGAGGCGGCAGCCCGCGAGAGAGACAGTTTTCATCTTGTATTCATATGAAGAAATTCCATCCTGCTTCCCGAAATAGAAATTGGACGCGTGTCAAAAATGAGACACGTGCCCATTGTCTAGATAAGCAGCGCATGAGCAATATAGCCGTTTTTTCGTCTTTGCATATGGGAAATGTTTCATCCTGCCTACCGAGATCTCGCCAGTACTCCAGTGAGATCTCGCTAATCGGGCCAGCCCGCCTGCTCATCTGAACAGAAATCAAATTTTGTGTTGGAATTAGGGATGAGGTAAGATCCAGCCAGATAAGCGAGCTGGCTCGCCTCTAAATGAACAGGCCCTTACAAACCAACGAAGATGACAGCATGAGAGAGAGGCCTCCACAAACCTCGTACTGATCCGATGTACAATGATTGTACAATGATGCCAACTTGCTGAATGCAACAAGCAGTGGCGTGAAACCATTTGTATCTTCTTCATTGATGACTTTTGATTCTCCCAGCTTGAACTGCGAAGGGACCATTGAACAAGATAAGATTTTGCAACGTAATAGTTAGCAAACAAGGGCAGATTTTGTAATACAATAGTATCAGTTGCATCGGGGATGAATTACGATTTAATGAAAACCAGGCTTAAGAAATTGCCTTAGAATAAGAAGAACCAGGTGCATTTTAGCCATCTTAGAGGTCATATTTACAAACATTTTCCAGGGGGAGCATGTCCCTGGACCCCTTAGATTTATGCATCTCTGATCTCTGGCACCTTGCTCCACAACCTCTACAGAGATAAATAATGGTTCTCGGCAATCAGTGAATAATTATGCTGTCCAGTGGATGAAAAATCTTACATTTCATACAGTCTCTGTCCACAAGAACTTGGCAAAACCAATTTCCACACCCTTTCACCACACCCTTTTGACAAAAGAACTGCAGTTTATGTTGTTTTGTGTAGTGATGAAAATTCCCTAAATTGCTGCCTGAAACCTTTAAACAACTTGTAGGAACCTCTGAGTAATCAAGAACTGACAATTGAAACTCTCAGTACTGGCCCAAATTCTTAGTTTTTATAAAAGAACAGTAAGTGTATCTCGTCTCTGAACATGAAAAGTAGGGAAGGGCAACAAACCTTCTTTCCCATAGCTGCTAACTGTTTCGACCAATCAAAGTTCGTGGAATCCAAAGCCATGTAATGGAAAGTGTTTTGACCCTTGTGATCGCGTCCATATTTGGGATTGGCTCCATTCAATAGGAGAATTTTCATTTTCTTTAGCTCCTCCTAAGAAGAAAGTAGATCATCCTAGACTTACCACAATTCATCTTAAATTTGGCCAAATTTGGCTCCTTAAACAAACCGGTTGAGCCAGAAAAAAGTTCCCATTTTTGCAAATTCATACATAACATCAAGAGTACTTGATGAATTGGAATAAATCAATATTTACTTGACAGACAACGGATCGAAGTATCTTTTTATCATTTTTCTCACCTTCCCCTTCTTACGAGCACTGGAAATATACACCCTTGCTCCAATTAATTGAAACACTGGTAATCTGGTAACATTTTGTGGCATGGAGTTACTACATACAATTCCTCTATGCTCTGACGTTTTTTTTTGTCATTCGTAGGTATCCTTAGATCCTATTTTCATTTAGATTCGAAATTTATACATTTACTATTGTTTTTGTAGGATTTTATTGTTTTGAAATGATATTTTGCTTTTCCTCCTTTTCCCTTGTGTGTTCAACGCACGAATGCTTGCTACACTCTCTCTTGCATGCACCGATATCAATGAGAGTGACCAGACAGTTTCCATCTTGGCCTAAGCTCATACACAGCCAGGTTAATTTTCCCAGGACAGAATTTTATGGCAGTTGTTTTCTGAAGGAACAGGTACATTGTAGAATTATTTGGAGAAACAGGGCAACATTTCGTTTTCAATAGACCGCTGAGTTTGTTTTGATGTCGAGATTGACCAATCAGATCACGCTATTTTTAAAGATGGCGGCTCGCTGTAAACAAACCAAGCCTCGAAAAAGGGCTAAAGCCCCTCTTTCTTTTTGTGCCACGGATTTGCCGCTTTCGAATATTTTCAAACAATTACAACGAATTTCTTAAAAATGAACTCTGATGAACACTTCCAATATGCATTTTCTCGATATTCGGCCTAAATCAAGATTAACAGGGTTTTGAAAATAACGAAAAATCGCATAGTTTCAGACTGTGCCCTTTCTTGTTCAGTTCGATAAAACTGCAAAGAAATTGCTTGGAAATCAAAACATGCCCAAAAACATCCTTTCACATGCGATACGACTTTGAAATTGACAACTAAACTTTACTTTTTTAATCAACTTGTCAAGGAGTCCAGAAAAGGTCAAATAGCTTGTAACTACATGTGGAAACAGGGAATTTTTATCTAGCATTTTGCAAAACGTGTTTGGACATACCCTGGGTGCCAAAGCCTAATAAAAATTTAAAAATAAAAGAAAAACAGAGAAGAACTTTCCTCTTTCTTTTTCTTTTTTGGGCTCTGGTGGCCAGGGTAGTTTGCAAAGGGGACTCGAGATCTTTTTGCTTCAAGAATCAAAGTTTGTTTTTCATTCTTCACATACCTCCTTACTGTTCAGCTCAGCTCTTCCCAGAAGAGAAATTTAGCATGTTTTGGCGGGAAAGTTTTGGCGGGAAAATCTGAGCTCTTACGCCGCCTTAATGTAGGCCCAACATTGCCGGGGGAGTATGCCTGTGTTTACGGAGTAAGTTGCTGGGATCCCTAAAGAATTTTCACTGAAATATGGGAAGCTGAAATTTGGATAAAGAATAATACAGAAACGTATATTGTAACAACACCTGAAAATATTTAGAAAAAAATTGGCAAGAGATAAAAGTCAAAGTTAAGGAAAGTAATTAAAAGACTGGAGAAAATATGTATTTCGTTCATTGAGATTAGCTTACATAAACGAGAGTTCACCAGGGTGCTCCCCAAAGTAAAACTGAAATTGTTTGTTGGAGGTAACTATGTTATGTCCTGAAGAAGTTTTAGAAGTGATGTGACTTACACTTGACCTCATTTCCAGCTTTTTTATCAATTTCCTTCCCTGCACGTTCATTCAGTTGAGTCCATAATGGACTTTCCTTTCGACTTCGCAGGTCCAAGACCATAGTGACTGGAAGATTCCATTCATAACGCAAAAAGAACACGTATTTTATTAAAAAGAAACTCAACTTTCAGATTGCCGAAAACTTGAGAAACTCCAGTACTGGGAAAATATAACTTAAGAAACTAGCTATTTCCACAAAGGAAATCCCCAGCATATTTTACTCTATTTTTACATCTTTCCCGTATCATATTTCTTGAAAGGTACTCGAGTAAAATCTAAACATTAGTAAGGCCTCAAACAACTTTGTTTTGGAATGTTCAGGAGGGAACAGGTAATGGACATGGAGAATGTTGTGGAACCTTTAAGACACTCGTAAAAGAACCCTGAGTACTGAAATCTGATAATTTTAAGAAACTTTCAGTACTGGCCCCAATTCTTAGTTTCTTATAAAAAAATGTGTATTTATACCGAGGAAAGCTTAGCATGTTTTCGCTTTATTTTCACTTGTTTCCTGTATCGTATTGCTCGAAAGGTACTTTTAGTAGTGTCAAAACTTTGGAAAAGCTTCAAAAAGCGCTGCTTTGAAATATTCCTGAGGGCGCAGGTAGTGAACATGAAGATAGTTATGAAACCTTTAATATACTCGTAAGAAACTTCGAGTTTTCAAAATTTGATAATTGTAAGACGCTTTCAGTACTGGCCCAAATTCTTAGTTTCTTACAAAAAATACCTGTATTTCCTCATAAAACTTTTGAGCAAAGTAAATGTAGAACTTACCCGTCCTTCTTTTGGACATCGGACTGCATGATCTGTTGCAGTTATAGGTCTCAGATTTTCTAAATTTCAAGAAAAATGTCTTAAATCTTGAAAAGAGTATTTGATGAGTCCTGTCCGCATAATTGTTCATGGTTATGGCCAAAAGGTCACTCATTTCACACAGAATGCTTCTTGCCAGCAATCAGCTAGTGCAGCTACTCCCTTAGTATTTGTTTCGAATTCTTGGGTTCTTGATGTCCAAGATGGCAACGATGATAATCAGGGTGAACTCTTTGGTTTTAATCTGGCTCCGAGACTCCCAAAGAGAATGAAGACGACGATATCTTGATAGGAGAACACGGTGATGATAGCGATGAAACTGCCAGATGAATTTGACGAGTCGGAGGCAACAGGCGATAACCGGTGCTGGTAGACAGAATCTTGAAATGCTGTCAAGTGCTATCCTGAGCTGTAACAGCGATCCTTGTAACAATTAGCCGTCTTCAGTTTAGATTCGTAACTTTGTTTTAATGAAACATTGATGTTGCAAGCGCTTGCGATCTCAGTTCGTCGCAAATGTCCAAATAATTTGATGCTATGACCATTAACATAAAATCACAACAGGCCCGCTTCCTGCCTACACTTCTGATAGACTAAACAATCAACCCCTGTGACATCATTTTAACTAAAAAGAATTAGAGACCTACTTTTATTTGTCGATTTCAAAGTGAACTGACTTGTAAAATAATCTTTTCGGACATGTTTTGATTTTCAAGTAATTTTCCAAGAATTTCTTTGAACTGTAATAGAAAAGGCTCAGTCTGAAACTGTGGATTTTTCGTTATTTTCAAAACCCTGTTAATCTCGATTTAGGCCGAATATTGAGAAAATGCATATTGGAAGTGTTCATCAGAGTTCATTTTTAAGAAATTCTTTGTCATTGTTTGAAAATATTAGAAAACGGCAAATCCGTGGCACAAAAAGAAAGAGGGGTTTTAGCCCTTTTTCGAGGCTTGGTTTGCTTACAGCGAGCCACCATCTTTAAAAATAGCGTGATCTGATTGGTCAATCTCGAAATCAAAACAAACTCAGCGGTCTATTGAAAACGAAATGTTGCCCTGTTATTTGGAGAGTATATCTGATCGCTCGTTACAGTTGTGTTGATTAATTAATTAATTTTGTTGGCTGAGTATGACGAGCTCGCCAATGCACCTAAATACGTCTCTTTTTTGTCTTAGTTCTCCGGAAAATTAAATGGTAAATAATTTATTTTCGTTTCAGTTCTTGGGTGATCCATCCTGTCTTACGATGATATCATATTCTTCGAAACAACAGACATTAGCTCAATGGCTTTTTGCCAAAATTACATCCTTCCTTCACCAGAGAACCATTATCATCATCATCATCATCATCATCATCATCATCATCATCATCATCATCATCATCATCATCATCATCATCATCATCATCATCATCATCATCATCATCATCATCATCATCATCATCATCATCATCATCATCATCATCATCATCATCATCATCATCATCATCATCATCATCATCATCATCATCATCATCATCATCATCATCATCATCATCATCATCATCATCATCATCATCATCATCATCATCATCATCATCATCATCATCATCATCATCATCATCATCATCATCATCATCATCATCATCATCATCATCATCATCATCATCATCATCATCATCATCATCATCATCATCATCATCATCATCATCATCATCATCATCATCATCATCATCATCATCATCATCATCATCATCATCATCATCATCATCATCATCATCATCATCATCATCATCATCATCATCATCATCATCATCATCATCATCATCATCATCATCATCATCATCATCATCATCATCATCATCATCATCATCATCATCATCATCATCATCATCATCATCATCATCATCATCATCATCATCATCATCATCATCATCATCATCATCATCATCATCATCATCATCATCATCATCATCATCATCATCATCATCATCATCATCATCATCATCATCATCATCATCATCATCATCATCATCATCATCATCATCATCATCATCATCATCATCATCATCATCATCATCATCATCATCATCATCATCATCATCATCATCATCATCATCATCATCATCATCATCATCATCATCATCATCATCATCATCATCATCATCATCATCATCATCATCATCATCATCATCATCATCATCATCATCATCATGATGATGATCATCATCATCATCATCATCATCATCATCATCATCATCATCATCATCATCATCATCATCATCATCATCATCTCATCATCATCATCATCATCATCATCATCATCATCATCATCATCATCATCATCATCATCATCATCATCATCATCATCATCATCATCATCATCATCATCATCATCATCATCATCATCATCATCATCATCATCATCATCATCATCATCATCATCATCATTCATCATCATCATCATCATCATCATCATCATCATCATCATCATCATCATCATTCATCATCATCATCATCATCATCATCAATCATCATCATCATCATCATCATCATCATCATCATCATCATCATCACATCATCATCATCATCATCATCATCATCATCACATCATCATCATCATCATCATCATCATCATCATCATCATCACATCATCATCATCATCATCATCATCATCATCATCATCATCATCATCATCATCATCATCATCATCATCATCATCATCATCATCATCATCATCATCATCATCATCATCATCATCATCATCATCATCATCATCATCATCATCATCATCATCATCATCATCATCACATCATCATCATCATCATCATCATCATCATCATCATCATCATCATCATCATCATCATCATCATCATCATCATCATCATCATCATCATCATCATCATCATCATCATCATCATCATCATCATCATCATCATCATCATCATCATCATCATCATCATCATCATCATCATCATCATCATCATCATCATCATCATCATCATCATCATCATCATCATCATCATCATCATCATCATCATCATCATCACATCATCATCATCATCATCATCATCATCATCATCATCATCATCATCATCATCATCATCATCATCATCATCATCATCATCAATCATCATCATCATCATCATCATCATCATCATCATCATCATCATCATCATCATCATCATCATCATCATCATCATCATCATCATCATCACATCATCATCATCATCATCATCATCATCATCATCATCATCATCATCATCATCATCATCATCATCATCATCATCATCATCATCATCATCATCATCATCATCATCATCATCATCATCATCATCATCATCATCATCATCATCATCATCATCATCATCATCATCATCATCATCACATCATCATCATCATCATCATCATCATCATCATCATCATCATCATCATCATCATCATCATCATCATCATCATCATCATCATCATCATCATCATCATCATCATCATCATCATCATCATCATCATCATCATCATCATCATCATCATCATCATCATCATCATCATCATCATCATCATCATCATCATCATCATCATCATCATCATCATCATCATCATCATCATCATCATCATCATCATCATCATCATCATCATCATCATCATCATCATCATCATCATCATCATCATCATCATCATCATCATCATCATCATCATCATCATCATCATCATCATCATCATCATCATCATCATCATCAATCATCATCATCATCATCATCATCATCATCATCATCATATCATCATCATCATCATCATCATCATCATCATCATCATCATCATCATCATCATCATCATCATCATCATCATCATCATCATCATCATCATCATCATCATCATCATCATCATCATCATCATCATCATCATCATCATCATCATCATCATCATCATCATCATCATCATCATCATCATCATCATCATCATCATCATCATCATCATCATCATCATCATCATCATCATCATCATCATCATCATCATCATCATCATCATCATCATCATCATCATCATCATCATCATCATCATCATCATCATCATCATCATCATCATCATCATCATCATCATCATCATCATCATCATCATCATCATCATCATCATCATCATCATCATCATCATCATCATCATCATCATCATCATCATCATCATCATCATCATCATCATCATCATCATCATCATCATCATCATCATCATCATCATCATCATCATCATCATCATCATCATCATCATCATCATCATCATCATCATCATCATCATCATCATCATCATCATCATCATCATCATCATCATCATCATCATCATCATCATCATCATCATCATCATCATCATCATCATCATCATCATCATCATCATCATCATCATCATCATCATCATCATCATCATCATCATCATCATCATCATCATCATCATCATCATCATCATCATCATCATCATCATCATCATCATCATCATCATCATCATCATCATCATCATCATCATCATCATCATCATCATCATCATCATCATCATCATCATCATCATCATCATCATCATCATCATCATCATCATCATCATCATCATCATCATCATCATCATCATCATCATCATCATCATCATCATCATCATCATCATCATCATCATCATCATCATCATCATCATCATCATCATCATCATCATCATCATCATCATCATCATCATCATCATCATCATCATCATCATCATCATCATCATCATCATCATCATCATCATCATCATCATCATCATCATCATCATCATCATCATCATCATCATCATCATCATCATCATCATCATCATCATCATCA